>BJBW01002549.1:0-195821 GCA_004320125.1 Scolopax mira
AGAGTTTGGTCATAGTTTGTCACCCTCCCAGACAGCAGAAAAAAAGGACAAAATGCCTCTTTTTGAAGAAGGTGAAATCCAAAGCTTCCAGCTCTCTCTGCTGAGAGTGCTTGGAAACCAAGGCACAGACAGCTCTGGGGTTCAGCTCATCACTTTGGTTGGAAGAACTACAGATATAGCTAGATCAAAGATGAGGATGAATTGCAAGTACTGACCGTGGATCCAGAAGATACTGCCTAATTTTGGAAGTCTTTTATATACCTCCATGCTCCTCATACTGTCTTACACACTATCCCAGTAACACCCCAAACATTCTTTTGTGCTGTCTACCTCACCTTTGAACGAAATGTTGGGTGGACGAAATACAGTGCCTTCAAGTTCCTTTTGTACCTGGTATAAAGAAAGAAAAAAACCTCTTTAAAGGTGACTGCTAATTAAGTTCATCTACACAACATAACAGTTAAAACACAGATAGTTTTCCTCACGTGCCTGTGATCTAATTTACAAAGATAGGTCTAATATAAGGCCATATACCAGAAAAGTAAACGTAGAGAGCAAAAAAAGTAGAATGATTATTTTTTCAGGTAAAGACATCATAGCCTACAGTCTTATGTGGACAAGGAAAGTTATGGACAAATTATGACTACCAATGTTACCCAAGCCCCTTACCTCACAACTACCAACATACTTTTAAAACGCCAAGTTCCAGAAGCTCCACCTCTGGCTAGAGACAGACACTACACCCAGTATGCCTCTCTAGCAGCTCCAGAAGGGAGACTGAAGAGCACAAAACTTTCTGGTTTGACTGATGGTTCTGAGAAGAAAACATATCTTCCCTCCTCTTGCCTTTGTTCTTTTGCCCCAGCAAAACTCTCTCACAAATAAATGTAAAACCAGATGCAGGAAACGACAAACATCTGCGCAGCACAGAGAAAGACTAAAATGGGTTCTTTTCTATTGATACTCACTTGGCATCAACTACATCATAGAGTCTTTTCAAGAAATTAGAATCTAGTTGATTGTAATCATTTGTGAGCGTATGGAAATACACCAGGACATACTCCTTCACTGCAATATGATCCATGACGTGGATGAAATACAGAAGAGCCTGAGACAGAAAGAAATGAAATTTATATATGCAAAGAACTCTTTTACAGTTACATTAGATTTTAATATGCTTCATTTAATTCATTCACAAATCAGAAATCATGAGGCTGAGTAGCATGTTTGAGATACAACAGCAAGGTGAACACCCCGAGTATTTGACTTTACTGTAATAATTTAGGTTCGTTTTTTGTCTCCTCACAGATGGAGGAGATAAATTCTTGCTGTTTTCATGAGAATCTAAATTGACTTGTTATAATTCACCCTTCATGTCAAGTCAGTGACAGAAGCAGGCCAAGTCTCTTTCTTCTTGAGAAGAATAAGAATGCCATGTTAGGCTTGTTTCTCTAAAAATAGTCTAGTTTCTCCTCAAGAAAAGCCACCTCAACTTGCACAAAGTTTTATAATAGAATAAATTTTTATCTGCTAACAAAAATAGTTTCTATTTAATCTAAGTCTTCTACAGATAATTTTCCCAGTACTATCACTGAGCTACCTCTATAATGAGACTTTCACATCCTGAATATTTACATTCAGCCTACAAAACTCTAGTTTTACAAAGCCTTACCTTTTCCATGTCTATTAATGTTACGGGAATATTCCTTCCAACTACCACCATCACTGTGCGACCACAGTTATCCACACCTATAAAAGAAATTAAAATATGCCTCAAAATGTCTTTCAGGCATGTCAGGTTTTGGAGTTGGTCCCTTTCAAACTAGGGAGAACCTGTCACAACTCAATTTTTGCAGTGAATCTGGTTTTCATATTAAGATGAGTTACTGTTCTTACTATACCAGTAGCTGTTCTGGTTCAGAAAAGAAAGGTGCATCACATCACAGAAACTTAAGTTTTAAGGACTGCAATTTTACGCTCTTGTATATTCCACGTTTAAAACTCAAGTAATAACACAGGTTTTATTTTTAAGGAAACCTTCACTCACAGTTCTACCACCAAAGCAAACTTCTTCCTAGAAAACAAGCTCTGAAACCTAATGCATAGATTTTCAGAGCACATCTTATGGACAACCTGCAGTCCACAGAGCCTTATCTAAGGCAAACAAAAGAATTTAAAATTGCAGTAATTGCAGAAGGTATCACACAAGCTTGGTATTTGCACAAAGATCTGAATGTTCAGGAGGCTAAAGATATCAAGCCAAAGTGGCTATGCTTTTGAGACCCTGACTACTCCCTTTTTCTTCCTGCCATGGTGCAAAGCAGCAATAAGCCACTGTGACTATGGTAAGTTTTTACATGAGTATGATGCTACCTAAAGAGTAAAAGTGAACTGAAAAGTGTAGGTTCCAGAGCACTTCCCTGGATGCAAGGGCCTCACAGCCATTTTCTTCCACTGAACTCTTCATTGGGTTGTTAAGTCTCTCCCTAATCTCCCCATCTACTGGGGAAGAGAAGAGCAACACACACCCAAACTGAGGGAAATAAAGCAAGCCATTTTGTTCAGGAAAGCTGTATTAAAGATTGTTTAAGTAACTGCTTATTCTCTACATTAATCATCTGAAAGCAACATTGATTTCTGTGTAACAAAAGGGTAGAGACAGTTTATCTTTTGGTCTAATTATCTCATACAGAACATCTCAGGCATTGGCTTAATCTAAAAGTACTAATTTACATCTAAAGCTACAGATAATTCAGGATACGCATGTATCCTCAGATTGCTAAAGCAGAGCAGTTTTGGAGTTTACTACACAGTTTTTCAAAGCCATCAAGATAGAAATCCTGCTTTACTGCGGAGATGCTGTCTAGTTCTTGGCCAGGCTTCTAGATTAATAACATGACATGCTGTGTACTCAAATCCAAAGAAAATATCTTACTTTAGTTTTATTTTGTATTTTTTACTTGAAGACAATATATACCAGTCATCAGTACCCTGAACTTACCTGTCTGGTACAAGGCTTTAAGAGAAGCAATATCAGAGAGGTCTTCAGCTCTTGCTTGACACAGCCAGCGATTATAACTAGAAAGTTAAAAACATGTGGTCAGCTCCAATTCCCCTTTGGATTAGCATTAGAAGCCTTAAAATGTATATGGGAAAGACAAAACAAGCTCATTCTGACTGAGCCCTCTCTCTAACGTTGTGGTTTTCTGTCAGCATTGGAGAAAAAAAAACCAAACCAAAACATTTGAGTATCAATTACACACCTAGTTATTTTCACCAGTGCAATGAAAATGAACCAACTAGTAACTACAGTGGCATTGAATTTGGGCACGTCAGTGTCAGTGTTTAGAAAACAGGAAAATAAAATTCTTTAAAAAGTCTAGAGGTCAAACACAACTTTGCAGCAACCAGTGTCACATATGACTTTTTTTTTTTCCTCCTTTCAATGATAAGCAACTTAGAGCCTCATCTGACAAAACAAACCAGGCACCATGCCTCAATAGTACACCAACATGGAACTGGCTTCTAAGAAAGTAATCATGCACATTAGGGTTAGCAGAAAAAAAAAAAAAAGCCCACCCAAAACTGAGTAAAGCCCTAGCATTCATTTATTTATCCTTCTGTTTTGAAGGATGGAGGAAAAATGTTTTGCCCAGAGCCTCAGGAGCAAGTGGGCAGTATTGAAAGCAGGTTACCCCACTACAAAAAGTGGTGACAAAACAGTGACATCTCGTGGCAAAAAGACAAGCCAGCTGGTTGGATGCACTGGGCACACTAACAGATTTATCACTTGCTTCCCTTTTCCTCCTACTGCCCCTTCCCTTCTACCTTGAGGCTACCAAAGCGACCCAGCGTGACACCACGTTTTATCTGTTTTCCCCTGCCAGAAGGTTAGGCTTTACAGATAACAAAATAATCTTAAAGGTTGGTCCTCTGAATGGCTAACCAACCCAAAACATTCACACAGACAAGGAAATTCTCACTTCCTCTGATGCTGTTTTTGCAGTGCTGCCTCTGACAACTGTCCCTGAAGGATGAGGCGTCTCTGTTTATCAACATCTCCCTCCATGCGGGCAAAAGCATGGGAACCAATGAAAGACAAATCTGCCTCCAGACCCTCTTCATCTGAAGCATCTGCAGTAGAAACAAAGGCAGCGTAAAATGTTCAAGCTGTGTACAAGACAGCAATGCTGAATTGCTATATATCTCAGTGAGCCAACCCAGTCATCATGCTACAAACTAACACAGAAAACCACAATGAACCATGGCTCTGGTATCTCTCCAGCACAGACTATAGAATATGATCAATAACTATGGCCTCCCTTCAAAATGTTGGCTTGCCTGGAAACTCAGTGGGCAAGTCCTACCCATCAGCTTGTGACATAGGGATAATGGTTACCTCTCTCAGAAAATAAGGTCTGGAGAGAGAGAGTCGGGCTTTACAGTTGTCTTACAGGGGAAAAATATTATCCAGAAGCACAGATGCTTCAGCTTTATTCAGTTTAGAAACTGTACCATAGAAAGGGCTCACTTTTTATACCCTTGACACTGCTTGAACAGATGCTGTAGAGCTGGTGGTAACCCCAGTTTGAATATTTTTGTAGTATTGTTTACAACAGGACTGTATGACAAAGTAAAGGAGCACAGGTTTGCTTGTTGCTGACAATACCAGAATGCTCCAATGAACTTGATATCATCAAGGAATATTGCCAAGGCTTCTAGCATCACTTCTCCGGGCAATCTGGATAGGAATCGAGTTTCCCAGTTTTAGTATGACATACTATGGCAGCAATAAGACAAAAGTGCAGGATTCCACTATACCCACACAGGCTTCTACACATGCAAAATGAGTAATTTCATGTTATTTGCTAGTGGTTGAATGCCTCACACTGATCAGCCACAAATATCATTTGCCTCACACTGATTAGCCACAAATATCATTCTAACCATCAATTTGGACAGAAAAAAAAAAAAAGGATTGGAATCTGATCAACAGGAGTAAGTACATCAGATATCAAACTGTGAACAGGGAAATTAAGTTGTTTGTATCCTCATTGCATATTCAGCTTTATCCCAGCTAACCTTGCAAAAGCAGAAAACCTTTGAAACCCATTTTAAGTTATCTGCTTTTGATGGTGTAAGGCTTTACCTGAAGTGCAAAACTTTCATAATGCTGCTTAATAAATTGGGCAGAATGTGACATCTATGGCCATTTACATATTAAGTTGTTTTACCTAACATAGCTCACCTTCTCAATGCTGACATCTAGGCAACCTCTCTACAAGCAGACTTTTTTCCACAGAGCTTTGACAGCCATTTCCCAAATATGGATCTCTGGGTTGGCCTAGTTCCTCTGTCTTTTGGAGAGTTTCTCCTAGTTTTCATTGAGCATCAACTATTTTGATGCGCATGATGTATCAACACAATCTTAGCAACTGAGACGACATTTGTCAGCATACAAGCAACATTTTGCTAATATGTAAGATAGACCATTAACAATAATGCTTTTTTAAGTTAAGGGCCACACAAGATTCTGAAAAAAAGTCCACCAAACTGCAAAGTTGCTAATTACGTTGGGAGAAAATGTGCAAAGGGAATGAATTACGCCCCCTCTACCTCTCTCCCCCCCGTCCTGGCCCCCAAGAAAAAGACAAAGCAACAGCTCTACCACATCCTCTAACGATACAACTCTACACAATGAGGCAGAAAGCAGAAGTTACTCCTGTGAAACACATGAAGCCAATGAGGCAGCTTGACAACTCTCTTCATTACAGCCTGCTTTAGGTGAGGTGGGGTAGGAAGCCTGCCTTTTCTAGTTTTCCCAATGGCTTTCACACAGATGCTTATTCCAAAGTCCAGTTAAGAACTCACCATCTGGAACACCTGGCTTTTCAGTAATCCTGATCTGCCGCTCTGGTACTACAGGCTCCCCTTCCGCATTGCCAATATCTGCAGGGAGGTAAGGCAAGGATTGTATCTCTTCTTCCAACGATCTCGGAAAATACAGAGGCAGCAACTTCTGGTAAGTGGCCTACAAATAAGAAAAATGCGTGAAGGTCTATCACGCATCCTTGCTCTTCAGTTAAGTAACACCTGCCCTCGTAGCAGGGACCTTCTCAGAGGTTTGGAGGCAAAGTACCACTTCCCTCCATGGTTTATTTGGGCTGCTACCTGGCAAAAAAGGCACACAAACTTGATAAAGGCTAACATTTTTTTTAGCCATACTGGCAAATGACTTGAAGACAACTCTGCTTTAACCTTTGTGAACTCAGACTCAAGATACTTTAATTTTGTAGTTAAGTTACAATGTACATGGATGACAGACTTTAGTGAAGGCTACTTATATTAAAATGCACCTCTATGCAGATCACCTTTAGTGATCTGAGAAAAAAAAAGGCAACAAGCAGCCAAGGGAAACCCTCCCCACACAGAGAAAAATAGTGAAAAATTTCCACTGAACATTGTAATACCTCAAGTGATCTCTTCAACTCATTAGCTAGTAGTTTTAGAACACCCAACAAGTTAGTTATTTTCCTCACCCAGATGCCACAGAACCTGAAGTGGGTGTCCTGCTCAGGAATTGCCATGATCAAGTCTTATATACAAGATAAGTCAACATTCGAACTGGTAGCATCCATCTGGATACAGATCATTACAGGTCCAGCTTGTTATTTCAACAAGCAAGCAAGCAATGTTTAAGATGTTTCTACATGATCTGTCTCTCATTCATGGCTCAGGAACATGAAAGCCAGAAGTGGAAAGATTTTGAGTATGTCCACAGCGACTGCTAAGAGCATAAACAATAGTGGGAAAGATGCTAGTAAGAGACAGAAGGATGCTGTAGGACCATAAGTCTACACAATTTGCAGAGGAAATCTGAATCCAGTTCTACAGTGCAGGAGTGAATACTGCTGCAAAGATCAAACATGCCCATGAATTTTGGTGGACTAAACATCAAGGAAGTACCTCCTCAAGCTCAGAGACTGCAAACACCACCTTCTCCAGAGTCTCTCCATGAATCTCCAGGAACCTTCTAACTGTGCCTGCAAGGAAGAAGATTAAACGTAGTTAGCAAAACAGGAGGAAAAATTCACACACACAACTACAAGTGAGGAAGTCAGAGAGCAGACTAGAGAGAACATCTCTCTCCTGATAAAAAAATAGCACCACAGACTGTACACAAGCATGGATTAGGTGGTAGTTTAACACATGAAATCGATTGTTGCTGGCCATATTGGAAGTTCCATCTCGACTCTTTCCTGCTACTCGCTTTAGAGATGGATACCAAAAGAGAAAAAGTGTCTCTCCGATTCTAGCTTACTACGTACTCCTCAGTCTATGGAATGTGACTGTATGGCCCTGCAAAATCCAGCCAAATCCTTCCTGTACAGAGTCCTGTGCAAATTGCCAAAGCCAGATGTTCCTAGAACAAGCCACTGTGACCAGGAAAGCAAGTCACAGCAGAAATTGGTACAAGACAGAGTTAGCCACACAACACCTCTGGGGTCAGCTATGCTAAAGAGGCATATAAAAATTATATTTGAAAATCATGAGGGAATTTATTTCCTATGTTACTCTTTTTTGACTCTCACAAAGCTTTAGCATAATCCGGGGACACAGTCAGGTTCCTAAGCAGCTAAGGGGGGAAAAAAAGTGTTCTCTAACCAAGCTCCCAGTCAGACAGGTCCCTGTACAGATGAGGTCCTCGAGGACTTTCATGTGCTTTCCTGTCAGACTGACAAGAGAGAAAGCATCTAAACAAGTAGGTTGGTTTAGCAGTATATTTCAAGTAGCATATATCCCAACAGAGACAACATAAGAGAGAGAGAATGATAAAGGAAAGAAGTCTACTCTACAGAGAATACATTAACATGAGTTTTTCAAAACAATATCAGGAAAAAAACCCCAGAGCTATTTTCAAATACTTCCTGTACAGAAATTCACATGTAAGTGGCTTGGCCTGCAACACTACTTTACAGGACAAATGAATCTGTGTGGTTCCACAGCAGTTTTCTGAACCTATTGGAGCAGATGTTTTCAGGTGTTTCACTCAACAGGCAGATAGATAGCAGAGAAAACTACAGACAAATCTGTTTCTTCGATGTCAGCACCCCTGCTAAACAGAGGGTAAGAAAGATTTCTCCAGTCAGCTTGCACAGCAAGAGGAAAACCCACTCCTTCCATCTGCAATAACTTTCCTATTGTGTACAAGTACCATGCAGGAAGGTCCAAGGACTGGATGGTGGTGGAAAGCAGACAGGAGGAGGCTAATAAAAATTAAAAAGTCAAGAGAAAAGGGATAAGCAAGAATCAGGCAAGTAAATAATATTTTCCCTAAGCATTCTTCTATTCTTTGTCAGCCTAGGAAGTTTTCTGATTTGTTTTTAGTAGCCTTCATTTTTTTTTCTTTACTATAGCTTCCTCTTGAACCCAAGTTGAAAACTTTTAGCATTTACAATGCTTTTTGCTAAGGAGTCCCACAAAACAAATAGCGTAAGCAAAAGAACTATTTCCCCTTGTTTTTTCTAAACCCGATTTGTAGTAGCATTGCTTGAAGGCTCTTATTTTGGGATACGGTCAACAGCTGATTCCTGTTCACTATTTTGATGAGTTCAGGCACCTACCACACTCCCTTCACACTCAATGTATTCCAACCTGAAAAAGAGACTTGAGCTTACTTAACTATTTCTTGCCTTTCCCTATTCCTGTTGACAGTCTCAACTTCTAGTTTGACTATTTTCTTTTTGAATGTGCAGCTTTAAAGGGTGGACAAAACACAGATTTATACCATAACATTCTTAATTTTGTTGTGTCTTAGCTTGCTGTTTTGAACTCCAGGGAGCTGTTGTTTTCATGAAACTATTATAATCTCAAGATTTTGCACCCTAGGATGAGACCATCATCTTCCATGTGAACACAGAAACACACAGGGGTGGGTCAATGGGGGAAGAATATCACTTTGCATTTGGATATGCTGATGTCACTAAAGTGGCAGATGAAATTAACTTTGCTGCTTGAGGTCTGTCTGCAGGTATTCCACAGTAAGGACTAATCTTCACTACTCTGAACAATTTTCTATTACCAGCAAACTCCAGATTATTAACTAATGTACTGAAGACTGCAAGTTCCAGCACAGATTACCATGAATCTTTACTGATAATGTCTCAACAGAGGAAGAATAAATGTTTTTATCCTACATTTCCTGATTAACCATGAAAGGTTAATGTTTGTTAGAGGCCTTTTTACAGCCTCTAACAAACTACAGTCCTGAAAAAAGATTTCCTCATATGACCAGCAATCTGTTAGAGGTAAATGATCTGCTGAACAGTGCCAGACAGTTTATGTCACTTTCCAAGAAACTTACGCAGTGCTATGTGGGTTGCATCCTCCAAGGGGTAGCATCTTTTCAGAGAGTTAATGACACAAAATCCGACAGAGCACATTGCCTGCTCCCTGAAATCCAGAAAAACAAATGAATAAAAGGTTGAATGAGAACAAATGTCTGTCAGTACAATGGATAACTCCAGTCCTTTTTTTCCCTGCCTCCATACAGCAGTAATCCTCTTTCAGGTTTGTGCAGAAGGATTCCTTTGTGGCAAGATGAATACATACTATTACTAAGCAGAAAAGGAGGGAACCATTAATGATTCCACACTGTTTTCTCATGTATTTGTTCTCAGATTTCTCCTTCTATCTCAACTACATTGTTGCTGCAATTTCTCATAACCTGAGTGAAGAAGTTCTGCTCTCAAGCTCCCTGCAATCCTTTCTAAAATACTTTCCTTCCTGCACAGGATCAACAGCGAGGAACAGAAGGGGGGAAGTAGGTGCTCTTCATTGCAAACATTCTCTTGTTCCTCCACTTGACCTAGCACTTGTTTTCTTAGAGGTCTGGAAACACACCAAGGTGGCCTACTCAATCACAGGTATGATTAGAGAATCATCAGGCTGGAGTGATACATACTTCAGGATCAGTAAAACACTTCCAGCAGAGCCACATTTTTGGAATAGTAAAGCAGAGGTGTTGCCAGCAGTCATGAGGAGTTTGAGCAAGCTCAGAGTTGGAAGACAATTCCACAAGTGTCAAAAGATACTCCATAGAATAGATTGACTGAAAGGCACTTGGAATTCAGTAAGCAGAATTATTAGAATATTTGTTTTTAACATGTTTCAATCTAGATTTAACTTTGTTACTTCTGAGTCAGAACAAAACTGGCACATACTAGAAACCTTAGCTGTAATCTTGATGATGAAACACTTACTATTGCACTGCAACACACAGTCCAGACTCGGAAGAATCAAGCAACCCTAAGAAGTTGTTAAGTATATTTTCTGACGTTGCTCTTGTTCAGGTATCTTTTGTTGCTGCTACCATCATAACAACAGAATACAGGAAAGAACACAGAAAAATAGCAAGCAGAAAGATCTAAAAAAAGTTAGCTAAAAGGAAGTAGAAAATGCCACAGATGAAGAAAAGCTACAAACCCATCTGCAGCAACTGTGGATTTAGAAATAACCTTGCTCCCTGACTCAGAATTTTAGGTGGCTGTTGTATGAAGGCAAAGAGATCACATATATGAACTGAAACAGCAGTCAGATGTGCCTCTGGATACGTGCACGTGGCTGCAACAATGCATTAACTTGCTGCACGAGCAAGCCCATTTCAAGCCAATGCAATTATCAATGCTGCCTCTCCTCAGTCACGGAACAGATGGTCCTTGGATGGCAAACCCTCACGTAGGCTGTTGTGTGCTTACTTTGCCAGCTGCAGGACATTGCGGTAACAGCTGTACAGAGAACTCTCCGCTGCCGTGCGATACCGGCTTTTGTATTTGGGTCCCACGGTGTGAATGATGAAACGTGCAGCCAAATTAAATCCTTTGGTGAGCTTAGCCTCGCCCGTCCTGCACCCTGAAAAAAAATAAACACAAGAATAAATGCCGACCCTTGGCTGTGTTAATCAAAACTACACGCTGTTCCCAGAAACAAAGTAGTTAGCTGAGCCTTAAAGAAAGTATAGATCTTTGAAAGGTCAGTATGTCACATGCTTTAAGATCATGATTTTTCCCTTGGAGCCTATGAAATATGACTATATACACCAAGCAGTAGGAATAAAGCCGGAGAAAACCAACTGGAAATCACCACTGCAACCCAAACGGCAAAAAGCCAAGAGACTAGATCGGCATGTGTTTCTTCCGTTTATTTCACATTAATATTAGACATTGTTGGGGGAAAGCTACATCTTGATTTTAGTTTATGTCCAAATCCTAATGCTTTTTACTATGCAAAGACAGTAGATTTCCGTAAGATAAAAATTTCTCCAGCCACTTACCTTTGAGTTTCTGGAGTTCATCCTTCAGGTCAGGCCCAGCATGCATGAATATACTTTCAGATACTGGATTCTTATCAGTGAGAGATTCATTACTGGTATTTACTATGGCTGTGCAGTTCAATAATGCTACATCTCCTTTCCTGAGGAAACAAGGAAACAGTTTATTGCAGGCTAAACATCACACTAGGCAGGATGTTCTCAAATAAGTGCTGACAAGCAAGGAAATGTCAAGTTAAATGAAAAGCATTAACAGTACTCCAGTGCCCATACAGCACAGTGTAACCTGACATGCTTACCACACAAAACCATCCTCTGCCTCTAACTGATAAAGAAAGACTGCACGCCACCCATCATTTCCTTAAAAATTCCTAACCTCAGCAGTAACTTATTGATGTACGTAGAAAAGGCAGTGGTTTAGTTCTATGTAGCCAACATGCACAGCAGTGTGTTAAACTGATGGAGAGCAAAATGTTAAAGAAAAAAAAAAGCATAGTCTCTCTTGGAAAGAAGAGGACAGTCCTTGTAATACATTACTTTCAAAATGTCAATAATTTTTTCAATGTACTTTTTGGGTCTCCATGCACACTATCTATGGCACTTTACTGACATTGCTCTTCCTCAGGCCGCTGAGAATCTAGAGTGACACTGCACCTAGTCACGTTTTATTACTTTTGTTCCAGAATTGTGAGTCTGCAATTTGATCATGTTCATTCTGCTGTTCAAGGGTCAGACATGCAGAAGATAAACAAAGCAGAGATGCACAAGAGACAATGGAGTAGCAGAATTCTGACCTGCTTTTTTAACACAACAAAAGCCATTAGAGATTTTGGGATCAAAAACCATAGGAAGGGAAATAAAGATTCCCACACACAGGGAGAAATTAAACTAACTGTTAAAGTTGCACACATTTATTATGCCCAAGTCAGAAGAGATGTTTAACCTTTTACTTCTCTCTTTTTTTACTTAGTCAGGTTCAGGAAATCCATGAACAGTCCCATTTCCTTCATGTATTAATCAGAAAGAGGTTCAGGCTGATCCCTGAACCTGTGTCCCTGAGAAATCTTTCTCTCGTCATACTGATTAACAGTTACTCATCTAGAGAGCAGATTTGAATATACTGAGTTACAGAAAACAGAAACTGATGGAGTAAGTTCACCTCGTCCCACTGTACTTTACCAATGGATTTTGGCACAAAACCATGGAGACAGAAAATAGAAAAGAAAAGAAAAAAAAGAGCCCAAAGCAAGCCACATGAGCCACATGCAAAAAATACTGATCCAAGCCAGAAAAGTGAAAGCAGAACAAAGCCAGCAAAGAAAGAAAGAAAGCTAGTAGACACCAAGTATATTTTTTAAAATGTAAAAAATGGTATCAAAGTGCCCAATTAAGTTTTGATATTAAACATATAGCATGACAGTAGGAAGTACAGCTCCAGTCTGATGCATCAAAGAATGCCTATGAACATGCAGTTTATAACCTATGGTGGAACAAATCTCAGACTTGCAGATTTACAGTGAGCAAAAACATTGTTCTCTTTGCAGACCTGTAATGTTTGATGCTTGAAGGATTTACTCTATAGCAGAAATTGTTATATATGAGGCAATTGGATACCAACAGTAAATGGAGAAGTGATGACAAACACATCATAGCCATATGGAACTTACCATAAGATTATTTTTGCATTGATGTCTTCCCTGTATGGAAAAGGTGATCTAACACCAACTTGAGCTTTTTCAACAGGATTTTGGTGGGAGTCCAGTTGCTTTGCCTCATAGGCATCAGTCCAGCCTGGCAGACTGTCAACGTCCACAAATTGGGAAGGAGCACCCAAAGGATCCATGGAATGGAAACAACAACTCCTTTCCTCTGCTAACTTGTGATGCTCCAGTCCTCACTGGAGTCTTCCAGGTGCTTTAAAGGAAGAAAATCAAACCAGGTCAACAGCTGTTCACTAAGATTAATTCCTGTGGACCCAGATCTTTCACAAGAGATACAATGTGATACAATTAGAGCAAGCAGGAAACAGAAAAACAAATTTCCACTCAACTGCTCTCTCTCACTAGTTTTGCTATCTCTATGCAAAAGAAAAGGTAATGCAAATACTTGTGTAATACTTGTGAGACAAGATGAAAACAACTTATTTATTACATTGGTCCAACTGACTTGTGATCCTGTATTTTGAAAGTGATGAATGTAAACTCCCAAGTATAGAAAGGACCTTAATCTTTACAAAAAGCAAGTTTATAGCACAGTATATATAATCTACCCCTGCAGAGATTTTGGTCTAGTCATGGGTTGTACTTTAAAACAAAAAGGAAAGACTGAAAAAAATAAATACCTCCACAAACCACCACAACCTAAAAACCCCCAAACCCCTCAATGTCAAAAGTCTCCTTAAAAAAAACAACCAAAAAAACATCCTCCCTCCCCCTAGATCACACAGTCCTTGCAGTTTGGTGAGTTTTGAAGTACTGCAAATAATATTTATACTGCTTAGTTCTCACAGTCACACACTGAGGCACAAAACCCCTTCACCCAAGAAGGTTTTGCAAGAAAGAGCAAAGATGTAAGTTTGAACACTGGCCAATGAATTTGCAGACTGAACCTTGCCATCTGACTTTTGAGGTTTGTTTTGTTTTTTCCCCCAAATGCCAAGATGACACTGGTTGATAGATTAAGACTCCAACTTGCTGAAATGTGCTTTTCAGTTACCAATTACCAATGCTATGTTTTCATTATAATTACTAAATTAGTGAATTAAGCTAGCATAAACACATTGCATAAGTAACTTCAGTTTACCACATACACACCTACTATTTAGCCTCTCTCACAGGTTCATAACTGATATTAATTTTGAAAAGATAGCACCCACAAGTGGTAGCTCTGACAAAAACGAATGAGAAAAATATATTCATTAGGAAAAGCAAAACCCACAAAACAAACCAAACACGCAAAGTCAAATCGAGGGGTGACAAAGGCTGACACTAGAAGGAAGACGAGCCGTAAGAACAGCTGGACAAGAATTTTGCCATGAAGAGCTGGGAGAAAGCCAAGGAACGAGAAGGGCGAGAGCCGTTAGAGCGGCTCCAGCCAAAACCTCACCCGCAGCGCTGTCTGACGAGCAGCCGAAGCCAGAGGCCTGGCCGAGAGGCAGAGAGAAGCACTAGGGTGCACCGAGCCTCCCCTTAGACACCCTCCCCAGCCGTTGCCCGGGGCCCTCCGGCGGCCCCGGCGGGAATAGCGGCCTCACAACGGGGAACGGAGCGCTGCAAGCGGGAACCGAGGGCCCTAAAGCCCGCCCCCCGCCGCCTCCCCCAGGCGAGGTTCCGCGCCCTCGCCCAGAAAGAACGCGCTATTTCTCCCGCAACACACCGCCCGGTACCCTGCGCCCGAGCGGCCAGCACCTCCTGCCGATCCCTATCGGAGCGGAGCCGCCGCCAACAGTAACGGCCTCCGCCCCCGGCGCGGCCGCGAAGGAAACTCACGGGCAGGCCGTGCCGCCAGCCCCGCCCGGCCAGAGGGTCTCGGTCGGCAGCGGTTCGGCGACATCACCCAGAAAAGCGGAGCCGCCGCCGAGCGCTTCCGCTTCCGGGAGTAGCCCCGCCCCTCCTCCGCTTCCCCCGCCCGGGGGTCGCCCGGTCCCGCTCAGCCTGGCCGCCGGCTTCACTGCCTCACTTCCGGTGGGGGCTGTCCCCGCCCGCTCTCCTGCACTTCCGGCTTCGGCGCTGAGGGGAGGGGCGCGCGGCACGTGTGGCGGCCGGTAGCACCGGGCGGGACGGGACGGGAGGTGAGGAGACGGGGCTTCCCTCAGTGTCGTCTTCTACCGCGCCGTCGCCGCCCCCGCTGCCATGGGCCTCACTCGGCAGTACCTGCGATACGGACCGGCCGCGCTCTTCGGGCTGGTGGCCAGCGCCCGGGGCAACGCGGCCTTCGTGGGGCTGCGCGGCGAGCGGGGCCGCTGCGTGGCGGTGCCAGCCTGCGAGCACGTCTTCGTCTGGGATACGCGGAAAGGCGAGAAGGTGAGAGCGGGCCCCTCCGGGGGGGGCGGTGAGGAGCACGGGGCGGCACTTCGGGACCATCTGAAGGAAAGCTGTTCGTTAATTCGTGGGCTACTTAAGACGGACGAGTGTCACGGAACGGTAGGAGGTTAGAAGGGACCTTCGGAGATCATCTGTCCAACCCCCCTCCCCAGAGCAGGCTGGACAGGAACACATCCAGGTGGGTTTGGAGTATTTCCAGAGAAGGAGACTCCACCGCTTCTCTGAGCAGCCTGCTCCAGTGCTCTGCCACCCTCAAAGTAAAGAAGTTTTTCCTTACGTTGGGATGGAATCAGGAAAAACTTTTTCACAGTGAGGGTGACAGAGCCCTGGAACAGGCTGCACAGGGAGGTTGTGGAGTCCCCTTCTCTGGAGATTTTCAAGACCCGTCTGGATGCAGTCCTGAGTGGCATGCTCTGACATGCTCTGGGTGGTCCTNNGGACTAGATGATCTCTATGGTCCTTTCCAACTCCAAAAAATTCAGTGAAATTCAGTGAATTTCCTGTGTTCCAGTTTGTGCCCATTGCCCCTCATCCTGTCACCAGGCACCACTGAAGAGTCTGGCCCCATCTTCTTGATATCCATCCTTTAGATATTTATAAGCATTGATGAGGTCCCCTCTTAGTCTTCTCCAGGCTAAACAGATCTCGGTCTCTCAGCTTTTCCTCATAAGAGAGTTGATCCATTCCCTTGATCATCTTCGTAGCTCTCCACTGGACTCTCTCCAGTAGGTCCCCATCCATCTTGAACTGGTGGGCCCAGAACTGGACACAATACTCCAGATGCAGCCTCAGCAGGGCAGAGTAGAGAAGGAGAATGACCTCCACAGCTTCTCTCCCTGCTTCCCCCCACCCCTTTTCTGTGGTCTGGGCACAGGTTGAGATTTGCTTGTGGCATGAGTCTGCAGTTGTGTGTGCGCCCTGGCTGAACCTCGCTGTTAATCCTTTGAGATTTGCCTGTGATAGCTCATTTGGGGAAGAATAACAGCAACTGGGAAGCTGTTCCCTCTTTAGCCAGTGATCAGTGGCAGCACTTGCCCGTGTGAAAATTCTGGGATGGAACAGGAATGTTGTGAAGTTTGTGTCTCAGCTGTGGGCTTCCCATGTGAAAGTTGTATCCCATGGGAGGGTTGTGAGCTCTAACTTTAAGGACTTGGCCACATGTTTTGTCCTGTCAGATTCGGAAATCACTATAAGAGCTACAAGCTGAATTTTGGATTTGCTTTAGCAGCCTCTAGGGTGGCAACTGCTGGCATGTTGTTTTTAGAGATGTTTTTATCATTCTCACATTCTTGTGCAGTCTGTGGAAAAGCAGCTCTGTCCCGTACCTGAGAATGGCCAAGCAAGAGGATGAGTCAGGAAGAAGTTTTTTGACTTAACTCTCAAACAAGATTCCTTGCTCTATGACACTAAAAATGCAGGGGCAGAAATTTGGACTTCTGAGTTCCAGTCTCACTGAGTTCTGCACCAATTTCCTGTTTGATTATGAGAAACTACTTCCCTTCTAGTCCTGTCTGCCTCGTAAAATGGGGCTAATGACACTGTATTCAGTGTAGGAAGCTGAAAAATGAACCTCTAAAGTGTCAGAAGCACTCAGTTGGAAATTCAGTAGAAAAGCAGAGTATATCTTTTCTGCTGTGTAAGTATCTGGCTCTGACATGTCATGTGTCAACATGATATATGTTTTGTCTTCTAAAATTGCAGGTTCTTATTCTTAAGGGTCTCAAGCAGGAGGTCAGTTGCCTCTGCCCCTCTCCAGATGGATTGAACTTGGCTGTTGGGTATGAAGATGGATCGATCCGTGTCTTCAACCTCCTAAGTGGAGAGGCAAATATCACTTTCAATGGACACAAGGCTGCAGTTACAGCCCTGCAGTATGACCATCTGGGTGGCCGCCTGGTGTCTGGCTCAAAGGTGAGGGTTGCACATCTGGAGGACAGCCCTTTCATAGAGATGCAACATGGGGAAGGCTGACCTGTGTTAAAATATTTGGTATTTTAAGTGGGTTATGTGCTTATAGCCAGAAGATGGCAATGAGAGGGGTTAGGGCTGCAAGACAGCAGTGGAGTTGGGGAGCCCAGGGCTGGGACTGGAGGGCAGAAGTGTGGTACTAGAAAAACTGTTGTGGGTAAAGAAGCTTGTGAGGTCAGGAATAGTGAAAAGCAGGGCAGAAGTGCATCTGTTGGTCTGAATGCACCTCAGGGGAAGGAATGTCACTTGCATTAATCATCTCTAATGTTCAGAGTGAGAAAGCTTGCTCTCTGGTAACCTTTTCCATCTCACAGGAGAGGTAGACATTTTACAGGAACAAATGCCAGTCTCTTGGACATGATCTGTCTGTTCCAGGATACAGATGTCATTGTGTGGGATGTCATCAATGAGAGTGGTCTGTACCGGCTGAAAGGACATAAGGATGCTGTCACTCAAGTCCTTTTCTTGAAGGAGAAAAACCTGTTGGTCACCAGGTGAGCCAGGCTAAGTGTAGTGGTCGATCAGGAAAGCAGCTGTGGTTTTACTTGCAATTTAGACATCCAACGTGCCACAGCAATTTATATTTTCTTTCTTGACTCATGATATCTTAGACCCAGCAGTATCTTAGAATATGATTTTTTCACTTGCACGTATTTTTTAAGTCCAGGGCCTGAATACAAAAATGGTGAGTGGAATCCTGAAAAATAATGTTTGGAAAGGGGTTTAAGTTGCTGGTAAATATAGCAGCTTAGAATTATTGTAACAAGGGATAGTGATAATATTTTCATTATCTGTGTAACCATTTTAGCTGTTTATCTTGAAGAATTGAGCAGACTTACCTTCTGTATGTATAATTCACACATTACAGAAAAATTGCTTCCTAGTAAGCTGTTTATTATTAAAAGGATACAATTCAGTGGCTTGCTAGATAACCTTTTTGTAGCACATCTGCATTGCCATAATTTGTCCTTGTGAAATTCCATGTCTGAGCAGCTGCTCTGTGATATGTTGTGGCATGTTTTACATTTTGTACTACCACTTTTCTAAGCATGTGAGCTCTGGCATGTCTTTCCTCATGTCTTGAGGTTTTCTTCTTTGTTCCAGCGGCAAAGACACATTGGTGAAATGGTGGGATCTGGACACGCAGCACTGCTTCAAAACTCTGGTTGGACACCGTACTGAGGTAAAGAGTATGTGGGTGTGGGGAGCTGTTGGCGTGGAGGGACTTTGGATTACATGTCATGGCTTACTTTGTGATTTCAGGAGTTGTAAACTGGCACTGTGTTACATTTTGCTCGTTATTAGGCTTTAGGGATGAGCAAATAAGAGACTTCCAGGCTTTCCAGGAGCTGTCATCAACATGCTGTGGGTGACAATTCCAATACAGATGTCCCTAGAGGAAGTCCTGGCTAGATCTAGTCTCTTCTTGGTTGCCGTTTAAATAAATCAATTAAAGATGCTGTGCTGTTGTTATGATAGTTAAAGGAGCCATAAGCAAATTCCTCACATAGTGCCTCTGAACAGGTTTGGGGGATGGCTTTGATATCTGAAGAGAAGCGCCTGATCACGGGGAGTGCTGACAGTGAGCTGAGGGTGTGGGATATCACATACATCCAGGAGGTAAGATATTCTCTCTCTGACTTCTTACAGTCTTGCCCAGTTGCTCGTCTTTGGACTAAGATGAGACTGGAACATATTAAATCTGATTGATATTCTGGAAAAGAGAGCTAAAGCAATGTTTTTGCTGTCTGAAGGGTCCAGAAGCTGCTCTTGGAGTAGACTTTATTGTTTTCTGTGTTTGAGTTTCCAAGTGAAGCTGTGAGTGCTTCCAGAACAGTATTTCCAGAGTGTGTCAGATCTTCCTGGCTTACACCTAGAGAAGACAGTCTTGTGGGTGGATGATAAGCAGGGGAGGACATGGAGTGTTTGCTGCCTACAGGCATGCTGTAGGCTTTGTTGCAGTGTATGCTAACCACTTCCTCCAGGGAAACAAAGTGTGAGACAGAATCCAGAACACCATAGCTCTTGTGGTTTAAGATAACTCCTTAGGGTTTTTTTTTTTGTCCATGTACAGGTAAAAGATCCTGATGAGCCAGAATCCAAGAAAATCAAAGAGTCTTCACGTAGAGCAGAAGAAAACACTGAAGAGGATGAGACCCTAGAGATGGATGAGTGTCCTGAGGAAGTAAGCTGTTTTCCATGCTGTCTGGGATGGTAGTATTTAACCCTATTTGCATGGTGCTGCTTGCAGAGCCAGCAGGAGTTTTAGAGTTGCTCACACATTGCGTCTCTGCATTTGTACGCTGAGTGTCATATTCATCCTGTTAGGGAAAATGTAGTAGTTCTTGTCTTGCTTCATAACATCTTCCTCAGCAGCAGTTGCTGCCTCATCTACCTGCAAAACACCAACAGAAGCATGTGTGCCAAAACACATACTTGTGTTATTCTCCACTGAAAGCTTTTTCTTTGCCTTCTGTTTGGGGAGGACTAGCAAATGTTTAAAGTGCGACAGTGCTAACAGCTCTTTCATCCAACAACACGGGAATAAAATGGCTACTAGCTGGTTTGCAGCTGCTGAATTGAGTGCAGATGCTCAGCTTTGCAGGTCAATAGCAGATTATTGAACAGCATAATGAAATGTGGTGTGAGATTTGATTGCAGAAAGCCATTCCCACTTGTGCTACTGGTGGAGACTTGTCTGAAGCTGTCTTTCCGGTAGAACTTCCTGGGATCCTCCTCAAATTTCAAACTGTAGTTTATGGTAGATACCTGACCTTGTTAAAAACTTTTCCAACTTCCACTCCAGAGGATTTCTCTCCTTTCAGCTACCTGTTCAAGAGTCTCTGTTCTTGCCTTCTCTGCCTCTTCTGACAGAGGAACTGAGCTCTGCTGCCATTGTAGCATAAAAATTCAGCTCTGTCCCTTAATGGCTGTGGTTTGCCAATAAAATTAAGTTTTTCTTCTACTGAGACTGTCAATGATTACTTTCAGCTAAAATGCAACAACACATAAGGAGATAAACCTGTAGCTCCTTGTTTTGTCCCTTGATTATCCTTGCTAGCTATTCTACCAGGGCCCCGTAGGTTCATTTCCATCTCTTCTCCTCTAGACTTCCCTTACCAGTAGGTTTCTGAGTTTGCTGGAGAAGATCACTTGACCTTTCCAACCAAAGCTCTTCCTCTTCTTTCCCTATAGCGCCTCGTAAAGTGCAGCAAAGTTGGATCCATCATGCGGGAAGGGAGAGACCGAGTAGTTACTCTTGCCACAGATCAAACGGGCAAGATTTTGGCCTGCCATGTAAGTAATGGAGTGGTTTTGCTGTAAAGGGAGTTGTTGGAGACCTTGTGTAATTTCTGTAAGGGCTAGCCAGGACTTTCCATGCCTTCAACTTTGTTTGCTCTGTTTCTAGGGAACAGATGCTGTTCTGGAAGTGTTCTCTGTCCTTTCTGAAGAGGAAATCCAAAAGAAATTGGAAAAGAAAAAGAAGAAAGCAAAGAAAAAAGCCAAGTAAGCAACTTTTGGATGTATTTGGTTGCTGTCTGTGTCCAGAGAACTGTTAGAAAAACACTTCAGCAGCATGACATAGTGGTCGAACTCCAAGCTGCTGCCATTCTGCCTGAGCTAGCTGTTGTATTTTGGGGTCACTGTTCCTGTGTGTGCATGGTGCTTGTCTGAACAACACTGCTCTTGGAGACTAAGGAAATACCTTTCTTTCCGAGTTCTCTCTCTGCAAAAAAAGCTAACGTGCAAAGGAATGGACAAAAATGGGTTTTTCAGAGTTGCTTACTCCTACCTGACATTCATATTTACACTGCATGGTGCATCAAATAAAGTCATCTGAGAGTGTCATCTGAGAAGTCAGAGTGGCTCTGATACCTCATTTCCTGTTTTACAGCAGGCAGAGATACTGGTGAGAGCTTTCTTAATGTTTACTTTATGTTAAGTGTCTTAACAAGATGCCTCAGAACAGCCCTTCAGGAGAGGTCTGGCTCCAGGGTAAAAACTGCGGAGGACATGGGAATCTAGAGATGCGTTTTGGCAATGGCTGAGGACTTTTGGTGAATGGTAGGAGTTGAGGAAAACTGATGAGGATGAAGATCCTCAATGAGGATGACTAATCTCCCTTTCAAACACAGTTTTTCGTTGTCTGTTTTGTACCCATCTTTCTAACGCACCACGTTGAAGTGCTTTGGATCCAGAAGAGTTGCCTTTTTTAGGACAGTTTGCCCCTTTGATGGGCTGCTTACCAGCATGAAATTCACTGTCTCAACCTGTTCTTAAATATAGTTAGCACTGCTGAATAAGAGGATGATTGTTTTCAGTAGGCTAAGTTATTCTTATGTTATTCTCTGTCCCTGTGTTAGTTTGTGGTGGCTGTGCTGAGTTATTTGACTGTCCTCCATTATCTGACATTTTTAGACAGAACTCTGAAGAGGAGCCTGAAAGAAGTGTGGAGCTGAGCCTGCAGGAGGAGATTCAGCGGGTCACTAGCATCAGAGCTTCTTCTAAAATCAAGTGAGTGGAAAGCCTGTTGTAGAGGCTGAGCTGTGGTTATCCAGATACTTGGGGAGAGCTCTCCCCAGCTCATTATAAGGGGATGTGGAAGATGTTTTCTCCTCAACGTCTGTTCAGCTTGGAGTTGGGGAGAGGCCTACCACAGTCTGCCAGGCCATTCAGACCTCTTCCCCAAGTGGTCCCCTTCTTGCCACACCTCTGTGGCTTAGTGTGCCCTTGCTTGTGGTGTGTACTCAGTCTATTTTCCTCTTTTTCATACATTCCTCCTACATTTTGTCTTATTGCCCCCGTGTACAGCTCTGATTTTTGTCTAATCAAACAGGTCATTTGACTTAATTCTCTCTCCAAAAGGAGAGCTGAAGATTGTACTGCTGCTCCAGAACAACATCATTGAGTCATACAACCTGAACCTGTCAGCACAAGTCCCACAGGCTGTCCGTGCCTCCAGGATAACCATTGGAGGCCACCGAAGTGACGTCAGGACACTGGCTTTTAGCTCTGACAACATTGCCATTCTCTCAGCAGCTGCAGAGTCTGTAAAGATTTGGAACAGGTACCCAATCCAGTTGTGTCAGTTCCCTCTGCTCTATGTATCTGAGTCTCCCAGAACTCAGGGATGTTGTGTTCAGAGAGGCAGTGATAAGGAAGAAGGGATAATGGAGAAATATGAAATAGTGAATGAAGCGAAGGAAATAAATAGAAAACTATTTGACTTCTTTATTAGGGAAACTGAGAAGCTATAGAACTAAAATTGCATAATTAACTCGTGGGGTTTGATGCTGTAAAGCAGCACTGATGCCAAGGTTAGTGGCAGATACGGAAAAACAAATCTCTGAACACAAAAGTCATACATAGCAGTCTGGTAGCGACTGTATTTTCTTGGTGGTTTTTTTTTATTTTTAACAAGAGGTCTAACTGTTACCCTAAATTAGCTACTGTCTGTTTTTTAGGACACATGTGGGTTTCTTGGCATCTTATCTGGAGGATCTAGTATTAAACTGAGTAGGCTGCTATTTTGATCCAGGCTGTTGTCTCAGTGTTTACTGAGTGGTGCTGATTCCAAGCTCTGTTTCCTTTGAGCATGCCATCTCATACTCCTCCCTCCTCTCCTGAATGACAGGAGTTGCTGTATGAGAGCAGGAGCTCTGTCCTTGCTCCTAACAGCAATAAGTCATGATGGTGGACTGTGTAATGGCATGATTTTATGGAAAATGTTCTTAGCAGTAATGCTGGATAGCGTTTGGGCCATAGGATGGTCATGGAGTACCTTCTGGCCTCAGCAGAACAGACAGCTGTGGGCAGAGGCCACTCTGGAGCGTGTCTCACTTGGTGGGCCAGATTTTATGTGTGATAAGAGATTTTGGGCTCTGCCTTTGTCCACAGATCAACCTTGCAGTGCATCCGGACAATGGACTGTGAGTATGCACTCTGCTCGCTCTTTGTCCCAGGAGATCGGCAGGTCATCATTGGCACCAAGGTAAGTAGTGTCCTTCTGCACTCCAGATTGCCCAGGTCTGGAAGTATGTTATGAAAATGTCATTAAGGCAGCCTTACAGAAAATGCATGGCATCTCCTGATCTGGAGTACTCCGGTTTAGGTGTAAAAACCTGACAGTCAGGTTCTGCTCTGTTCCCAGTCTCTTTATGTAGCTCTTGTGGCTTGAGCTGGAGAGCTGGGGGAAGCTTTGGGAAGACCCTGATAGAGATCAGGAGTTTGGCCATCTGTGTGTTAACAGCCATTGAAGGAAGTTGGCTGTTTGGAAGATGGGTGGCAGAGTCCTCTCCTGCTAGGAAGTATCATGTGTTGTGAAGACAGAGGATCTGATTTTAACTCTGTGACGTGTCTCCCCAGACAGGGAAGCTTCAGCTGTATGACCTAGCTTCTGGGAGTCTGATGGAGACACTTAATGCTCACGATGGGGCAGTGTGGTCCATTGCTCTTTCACCAGACCAGGTAACCCATCCACCCTTGAAAGCATCATCTGTTTGTGCATCTTTCCATGTTCCTCCTTTCTCTAGTGCTGCCTTTGCAGTGCTGATGGGAGTATGGGAACTCTCCTCATCCTGGGAGGTGGAGGATGCAGCTGGTAGCATCTAAGACCTTTAACTGTGGATACATGCACAGGTTGATGAAATATCTCTCTAGCTGTGTGGCACATGGTGATGGGTCTTTGGGCTGAGGGAGGCATCCTCATCATGTCATCTGTCTTCTGCATGGGGGAGTCCATGTGTGCAGCAGTATAAGTCTTGTGGATGTGTTCCAACTTGTGGAGAGCTTCAGCCTCTCGTAACCTGCTGTAATGGCTCATTGTCCTTCACGTTCAATTTGCTGCTTCTTTGTCTGCTGGATTAAAGGTCTGTTAACAGTGATGTTTTTACTTTGTGTTGCACTCTTGTTGAGTGACCAAATCATCCCATCTGTCTGATGATAATTAGGCTGAAGTTCCCCTGTCCCTTGACAGAAGACCCCTTGAGGGTCTTAATTGTTCTTGTGGTATTTCTAAAGTTACTCTACTCTTTTTTTCTGTTTTTTTCCTTTTTTTTTTTTTTTGCTGGTGGCCCCAGGGTCTGGGTACACTGTGCATTAGGAATTATACCTGTACCAAACGCAGCAGTGCAAGCACTAACTTAGCTCTTTTGGTGATAGCTCTACAGTGGGAATGTGTGGTCAAACAGTAATCCATTCTGTCCCTCAAAGTCCTTTTTGGGGCACTTCTTCACAGAAGGCATGTATGTGGGTCTTGGATCCTTGCTTCCTAGCATATAAATTGTTTTGGCTCTGCTTGGGCACTCTTGGGTACTCTTTTGAGTAGCTCTGACATTATATGGAGTGGAGTATTTTTCTAATAATCCATAAAATCTGTAAGCAGCGTAGTGTCAGATTACTAGGTATTTCTCATTTAAAATTAAGCTTTGAAACCTCTTAGCTGGTCTTTAATCCACAGAGTATGTGCTTATCCTGTATTATCCTAGCTTCGTAGTGAAAAAATGTAACACAAGACTAAGAGGCATGCCTTAGTCTGTTATCAACTACAGCTTTAATCTTAAGGAAAATTGATTTTCTATAAGCCAATTTCTCCATATTCAGTTTACTTTCTTTACTTGATGGAAACCACAGATACCTGTTAGTTCTGTTGACCAGGCCTGCCTGTTTACTCTGTCTGAATTACGGTGTAACATAAGTTTCTTCTTGCATCTCCAGTACTTCTGAAGTTGCTAAAATGGACATGGACAGTTAAGCGAGTACCTCATTCTGTCTTGTAAAAGTCTTGGATTCAGGGGATCTGAACTATCAATTTATAAATTTCTGACATTGGTAGCTGCTTTTTGGCAGACTTGTGGGTTTGGTTTTTTTTTTTGGGGCAGTTTTTCATCTCTCTTTTGTAGTGTGATTACAGTATATGGCTTTTCTGTGAGCACAACAGATGGGAAATATTTACTGAACCCATATTTACTGAGCATTGCTGTTTAATGGTTCTCATGCTTCCCTCTAGAAATGGGACATTACTACTGTAAAGATTTTTTTATGTTTCCATTTTACATGCACCCACTTGCTCTATTTGACCTAACTGCACTGGCTGTAGAAATCTGCTTGTGTCTTTTATTCCTTGTATCAGTTTTCAAAAAACTTCCTTGTCTGTTGGTGATTCCTTCTCTCTAGAATTTTGCTATTACTGGGTTATAGCAAAACTGGTTTCACGCTAATGTTACATTTTTTCCCTGCAGCGTGGCTTTGTGACTGGAGGTGCTGATAAATGTGTCAAGTTCTGGGAGTTTGAGCTTGTGAAGGATGAGAGCAGTGTTCAGAAAAGGTGAGAAAATAAACCTTTCTGGAGTACATCCAGCTGCAGTATCCATTCTCATTGATAGATGTTCTAGCTTTTGCTGTGCACTATGAAAATTGTGCATAACGTGTTCATGCAGAGTGTGAGCTTCCTGATGTTTTGTGAAGGTCTGAGCTTTAGCTGGGGAAGGGCATTCTAGTGTCTTGTTTGTGTGTGTGTGTGTGTTTAGCCTGGAGTCACAGGAGGAGCATCCAGATCATTCAGTGGTAAATTTAGCAGTGAAATTTATCAGCCTGCAGTACTTTGCTTATTTACATACAGTCTTGTATTGTTCAAGACCTAATGAGGAATTAGATACTAGGTGTTAGAATTAACTTGCTTTCCCAGGGTGCAGTGTAGGAGTTGTATTCATGCCTCTTCCCAACTTACTTGTTTGGGATAACAATTCCTCTTTTTCCTCTTCTTGTTGCCAGGCTCTCCATGAAACATGTGCGTGTCTTGCAGCTGGATGAAGATGTTCTTTGTGTGCGCTACAGCCCCAACCAGAAACTGCTGGCTGTCTCCTTGCTGGATTGTACTGTGAAGATTTTCTATGTTGACACGCTCAAGGTACATGAACAAATGGGCTGTGAGGTTGTGCAGGGAGTGATGTAATTGTAGCCTGAAAGATCAGGAATGCATGGGAACTCCCTGAAAGGAGGGTGTAGTGGAGAGGGGGTGGGGGAGGAATGTCGGTCTCTTCTCCCAAGGAGCAGGTGATGGGACAAGAGGAAACGGCCTCAGGTTGTGCCAGGGGAGGTTCAGATTGGAGATTAGGGAAAATGTTTACACTGAAAAGGTTCTTGAGCCTTGGCATGGGCTGCTCAGGGAAGTGATTGAGGCACCATCCCTGGAGGTATTCAAAAGACAGGTTGACATAGTGACATGGTTTAGTGACGGGGTATTTTTTATCAGAGTTAGGTTGATGGTTGGACTAGATGATCTTAAAGGCCCCTTCCAACCTAGACAATTCTACGGTATATGGAAAAGTGTCTATTTATTGTAGGATGCTAGTAAGAATCTAAGTGAGATTATGCATCCCACTTCAAGTACCTGTTTGCTAGCAAACCTGACAGGTTTGCTGGCCCACAATGGGGCCCATGGCTGGCCCACACTGGGGAAAAAAGTCAGGTTTTCTTCTGGAAAGTGTAAAGTGAACCTGCAGGCAGCAAGGTTCACTCCAAACCCAGCGGGCACAATGATGCTCTAGAGCTGTGAGGCACTGTAAAGGTGGAGATGGATGTGTCACACATGGCATTAAATAAGGCATAGCAGAGGCAAAGCCTCGGGGAAGAGAATCTTCATTGTAAGTATGTGGGGTAGTTTTTCAAGTTATTAGTGAGTGTGTTAGAGAATGACACGAGACAGATTAGCCTGTGTACTGACAGGTACACAAAGAGAAACAGAGAAACTCCATAAGGAGTGATGATCAGCACCCGAGTTAGCTCAGCTTCCCTGGGTACTGCCACTGTCATCTCAGTTCAGCCCTGCTTCTAACCATTTTCAGGGCAAGAATGAAGGTGGGGCAGTGCTAGAAAGACAGAGCTCCTGAGCTAGAGCAGAACTAGCCTGGAGCTTGAGATTTTTGCACATCGCTACCCAATGTGTCTAACTGAGACACCTTTCTTCTGCTTCAGTTTTTCCTCTCTCTGTATGGACACAAGCTGCCAGTGCTGTGTATGGACATCTCCTATGTAAGTATCATTAGGGCTGTGAGTGTGTTGCAGGTAGGACTGTGGTGATGTTGATGACTGTGGGAACCTCTGTAGGCTAATGCTTTTTTTTGTCACCTCCTTGCTCCTGACTTAGCAGTTTTTTGATGGAACACAGTGAGCTCCTCCTTATCCCACAGTCTGTGCTCACTGGGAGGGATTAGGAATAGCATGAGAGAACTGACCTGGGTATTTTGTGAGTGGAAACAGAAATGCTGTGGGGACTCTCTACGTTCATTTTAAGAGATACAGTCTGCTCTATGCTGAAATTACTCTGCTGAAGTGTGAGTGGAGTCTTGAGTTCTTCATTAGTGGCAGCAAAGAGCAGGTGCTGAGGTGGAGCAGTTTCTTCATGCCTGTTCATTCTTGGATTGCATCTTGCTCTTGGGTGTCTTTGGAATGAGGCTCATTGGAAGCCAAAAATATCAAGATATAGCTAAGGTCTTTGATGCCTGAAGAGGCTCAGAAAAGAGTCAGGGTTCTGTCAGTGAGCTGCAGCAGTACCATAAGAATGGGCCACCCTGCTGAGAGGAGGTGGGGGGATCAAGAGGGCACGTCTCAGGAGCCAGGTATCTGCCTACCCAGCACTGCTTAGTTACTGGTTCAGCAGCAGTTCCTCATGGAGCTGCCAGCCAGCTACACACACCTTCCTCTCTCTTTGTTGCTCTGTAGGATGGGACTCTAATTGCAACCGGCTCTGCTGACAGGAATGTGAAGATTTGGGGCTTGGATTTTGGAGACTGTCACCGCTCTCTCTTTGCCCATGATGACAGGTCAGTCAAATCCTACAGGATGTCTGGGCTATCTTTATCTCCTAAGGCATTGGGATCCAGTAATGACACTTTTGTCCAGTATAGGGTGGGGGGGAGATCTGCAGTGTTCACCAAATGGGTGAATTTGAGCCTTTTTCCCTTCCAGTGTGATGTATCTGCAGTTTGTGGCAAAATCCCATCTCTTCTTCACAGCTGGGAAGGACAGCAAGATTAAGCAGTGGGATGCAGATAAATTTGAACACATCCAGACACTTGAGGTAGGAAGTTACGGAGGCTGTTGAAAGGAAGCATTATCCCTGCATGAGCAGTACTTCCCTCAGGGGTTGGGGGCTGGGTGGTGTTCATGTCTTACCTCTTCTCTCTGCCATGCAGGGGCATCACCAGGAGGTATGGTGTTTGGCACTCAGTCCCAATGGAGACTATGTGGTGTCAGCATCCCATGACAAGTCCCTGCGCCTCTGGGAAAGGACGCGGGAGCCACTTGTTTTGGAAGAGGAGAGAGAGATGGTGAGAGTGTCATCCTTCCTGCCAGAGACAACTTCCTGACCTGTTTTCTTCCCAGCAGGCAGATTCCTCACTTTTCACCGTGGAAGAGTCTTAGTTCCACACTTGGCAGACTTGCTCATTCCTAACAGCAGACTGGTGTTGAGGTGCCCAGGGTTCACTGGCATCTTTCACACGATGGGACTGTTGCCCTGAACTGTCTGGAGACAGCACCTCAGATGTTGCTGGTGCTCTTCTGTCTATACTGCATTGCAAATGCTTAACGTAATCTCTGCTTTGCTTCTCTCTTGCTTCCCAGACTTTTCTGTGGTTTTCTACAGGTCTGTTGGCTACATTCTTTGAGTTTCTCTTAATCTCTTGTGCTCCTTTCAACTCAAGTGTGCTTTGGAGGCAGTTCAGTAGGTGGCTGTTGTGGAGTGATGGAGAGCACTGCTCCTGTAAAATTCAGTTTGTCTTGGTTTCTTGATTTCCCCTTCTTTGGACGTGAGAGGTCTGTTCTATTTCAATAGCAGGCCTCGGAGCTCAGGGATGCTGGAAGAAGCCTCTTCTACTCCATTTGAGCATGTATTGTGAGGAATTGTAGACTCATTTGTTCTGTAGACACAGAAGGACTTCAACAGAAAGGAAACTCTGGGGGTCTAGTCCAACCCTACGTTCACTGTAGGATAATCTTAAAGTATCAGACTGCTCAGAAACTTGTCTTGATACATGAACATCTTGAAGGAAAAAGATGTTCCAGGCTGTTGGAGCACCTGTTCCAGTGCTGAACTCCCATCCTTGGGGTTGGCAGCCTCATTCGTTTCATGTATCCAAGTGGAAATTCCCTTGGAACAGTTTGTAACTCTTGTATTTTCACTGTGTTACTCAAAGGAGTCTGGCTCTGTCTTCTTAAAGCAGTTCTCAATCCACAGTGTGTGGGGGGGAAGGATGTAGCTCCATGTGCAGAAGAGTGGATAAGAAAACTGTGATTAAGTGTTTTGGGTTTTTTGTTGTCCCAACCTGTTTGCAGGGAGCTGAGGTGACCCTTAGGCAGCAGTAGTTGATGCCAAGTAGTTGGTGTGCTAGGAATGATGGTGGTAAAAGGAGCGACAGCTCCTCTTCCAGATGCCAGAAAAGTGTGTTTCGGGTGAACTTAAGTAACAAGGTGGGCAATTACTCACTGATGGAGCCCTGTTCATATGAGGCTCTTTCCTTTTGCAGGTTAGGGCAACCCTGGGACTTCTCTAGGCTTGTTTCTTCTGTGCTGTGTGCCAGGTGGAATTGCTGTTGTCTCTGTCTCAGCTTGATGGGCTGTCTAAGGGTTCTTCCTGCATCCAGAGCAGAGACCTTGTTTTCTTTCTGTTTGGGAGATTTCAAGAGTTCTCTGTGGAACTAGGACAAGTGGGCATTTTGCACTGCCATTGTTGATCTCTGCTGATTGGTCCTGGTTTTGCAATGGACTGTATGAAACTGCAGGCTCCCTTGCTGAACCAGTCTGGAAGGGATTTGAACCCTTGTTTGCTGCCTGCTCACCCATGTTAATATGTTGTGTTCTTATCTACTGTAGCAACAAGAAGCTGAATATGAAGAGAGTGTGGCAAAGGAAGAGCAGCCTGTGGTGAGTTGTACCATCTGAGTTTGTGTGACAGTACAAAGTCTGGAATAACTATTTCTGTAAGAGGAGAGGATGATAATTTTCTTGCTTTGAGGAGGTGCAGGGGGGAAGGTGCTGCTGAAGCTATGATTGACCCATATTGCAGTTGGCTCTGGTACTTCCTACAGATAACTTCAGGAGGGTATGGGAAGCAGGCCAAACTGCTGCACTAATTGTGGACATTGAAACCTTGCTGTGCTGGTGCCCTTCCTGTCTCCTCAGTTCAGGTCCACACCAGCTCTGTACCAAGGCTGGGCTGCTTTCTGACAGCTGCTTCCAGGTCCAGCTAGTGCAGGATGGGTCAGGAAGCCTGATCCTCTTGTTCGTGTGCTTGGGTTATGTTGCTGATCATTTTGACACAGATGGGATCACTCAGCCTTTGTTGGAAGAACTTGCCTTCCAGAGCTCAGTGTTAGCACAGTGCCTGTGTTCCTGAGGAAGAGCTGTGCACTTGAGAAATCCTGTATGTCCCCAGATAAATAACCAATTTAGGGAATGGAGCTGATGTTCTTTTTAGTATGGACTGTGGTAGGACGCAGAGGGTGTCTACGTGTATCAGTCACTCAGCTGCAGAAAGAGGGAGCTGCAAACTCTGTGTTTTTTAGGTGGCTGGAGAGACACAAGGAGAGACAGGACTGGCAGGAAAGAAGACTATTGAAACCATCAAAGCGGTAAGATTGTGTGGGTCCACCAGCATTGCTGTGTGCTTTGTGTAGGAGAGAGGCAGTAGGGGGAATGTGGATAGTGTTTGACATCTTCAGGACATGATGGATGTGCTCAGAGTAGTGGTGCAGTCTGGAGCAGAAGTTATTTTTCTGAGTGTAATGTCCTGTGATGCTCCATGTCAGCCCCTCTGCTTCCACCTCCATTTGTCCAGTTGGACTTCAGCTTTGCTTTGGCTTGTCTGGTGTCACTGATGTGCCATTCTTGTGCCACACAGGCTGAGCGGATCATGGAAGCTATTGAGCTGTATAGAGAAGAGATGGCAAAACTAAAGGAACACAAGGTCATATGCAAGGCTGCAGGAAAAGAGGTAAAAAACTGAGGAATGTACCAATCCCAAGGTGTGTTGAGTGTATTCTTCCAGCTCAGGTGGAAAGGCTTAGCATGCAGATCAAAACATGACAACTGGAAATAGCAGACATTTGCTGAAATCTTTTGGAGAACAAATGGTGGTGTGCTCTGGGCTGTGGTTAGTGATATGTTCATTCCAACGATTTTTATGTTTAAAATCACACTATGATGTAAGTTTTGTCCCTGGGAGAGGGGATGAACTTGCTGCTGCATGTTCATCCCAAAGCCTTTGCTTTGCCTTTGCAAAGCAATCCTTGTCTCAGCAATCCTTGCTTGATAAGGGTCTGTGATGTAAGTGGCAAAAGTGACAATTCAGAAATGGAAGAAAATTCTTACATGTTTGAGTTAGTCATATATGCCCAAGAATGAGATTGCCAAGTTGCTGCAAGAGGGGCCTTCAGCGATGTTCTGGGGAGGGTAGAAGTGTGGGACTTGATGGAAAACACTTGATAAAAACTCTCTTCTACTGTGGATTAAAGTTTTCTCTGTGAATATGCATTTATACATGCATACATGCCTCATTCTAACCCATTCTGTGTCTCCAGGTTCCTTTTCCTGTCAATCCCATCCTCCGTGCCTATGGAAATATTACAGTAAGTAGAATGTTCTGCCCACAGTGTGTGGGCCATTCTCAACTGGAGTGGACCTGGTTGATTTTCTGGCTGAGCTGTGGCTCAACACTGAGTTGCTTTAGGGAGAGACAAGTACTTGGTTCAACTTCAAACTCAGCACTTCTGCTTGGGCAAAGTGAACACAGTTCGGATTTTTTTGTGGGTGGTTTGTTTTGTTTGGTTTTTTTTTTTTTATTATTATCTTGCTTGTGTGTTACAGAAGTTTAATCTCATCAGGGTTAAACGTAACCCTTATGGTAGCCATGACCTTATCACATACCTTATCATGAGACAGTGATTTATAGTATTCCCTGAGATATGGGAAAGCTAGTTCAAACCTTTCCTGTGCCTACAGGCACACCCTTCTGTTGCCAGGAGGTTGCAGTTGCCATGTGACAGCATATTCCAGGGGAGTTGTGCCATTTTACACAAAATACCTGAGCTTGTGTAAGGTTTTATATGTAAACCAAGCTTTTTAACCAGTTTGTACAAGATGTATTGAACTGAATATGAGGTGATTTAGCTGGTTGAATATAAATTATATTTTTCACAATATTCTTCACCAGTTTAGAGTATCCTGAGAAGGCTGGGTTTATGTTTCAGGTAGGGAGAACTTCTCAGACTGTCAGCTGACTGAATCTGAAGGTGTTCCCTCTTTGTTTTATTCAGCTTGATCTGTCCATTTCATAAGATGTGATTGCATGTTTTTAACGGGGTGAAATGGACCTTAAGGCACACATTTGATATTCAGAGCTGGTGTCTTTCCTCTGTTACAGCCTTCTGCATACGTGCTAGAAGTTTTCAAGAAGGTCAAGTCAAGGTGAGTCCCAAGAGTCTTATTGCTGAACAGGTTTGTGATTTGAGTGCTGGATTTCTAGGCCCAGGACTGGCTGGGGTTCTGGAACGGTCTCTTGTGCTGGGTATGGGCAGTGCTGGAGAATCTGGTGTTCCTGGCAGCCTCCTTTGGAGTGTGCATGGAATTGGGGAATGGAAATTGTTCCTTCCATGGGGAGTGTTGGATGAAACTTGTGTAGGTGTGTTGGCTGCTTGGAGATGCACATGTATGTGAAGAGCAGTTTGGGGGTGCTGAGGAGGGAAGATTGTGTGCCTGCTCCCAGTGCCAGATGATGTCTGCTGGCCTGGGCTCTAGTCTGTGCAGCTGCACTGTGCTTTGTGAGCAGCCACAGATCAGCACGATGAGTACTTAGCACAGCTTTTGAAACAGAATCTATCTGTAAGGAAGTGTTTCCTGCTCATCTGTAGAAGTGCAGTGGCTGAGACTAATGTTTCTGTCCCTTTGCTTTCTCCTTAGTGAGCTGGAAGAGTCCCTCCTGGTGCTGCCCTTCTCGTATGTCCCTGACCTGCTTAGACTCTTCAATGAATATATTCACCTGGGTTCAGAAGTTGAACTCCTGTGCCGAGCTCTCCTCTTCTTGCTTAAGTGAGTCTTTTATCTGCTCAGACAGATCTGCCAGTCATAGTGTGGTTGCTACTGCTGTCCAGAACCTGGAAATAAGGAAGCCCTAAGAGGGTTCTGGTCAGTAGTGGGCCTGACGGTTCCTCTGGGCCCCTCGTGCTGGTGCATGTCAGGAACTCACTTTATGCCATTTATGTGAACAGAGAGGCATTCCTAAGAACAATGCTGTGATACATCACTGCCTTCTTTGTTCCTAGGATACATTTTGGACAGATCACAAGCAACCACATGCTGGTGACAGTGATAGAAAATCTGAAGAAAACCACCGTTTCCAGAGTCAGTGAGGCCCGGGTGAGTGTTGCACCCGTCTCTTTTCCAGGATGTGTAATAACAGGATGGGCCCGTTATTTGTTCCTGAATGGGTGCGTGTGGTGGTTGGTGTCCAATGGGAAAGTTGTCTGGGGGTCTAAGCCCATTTCACCTTTCTCCTGTGCAAACAGGCTACCTTTTCCTTGTGTTCTGCCTGATGTGACACTACCCAGTGATGAGCCTACGCTCGTGCTCCCTCCCTCATTTACTCTTGGGTTTTTCTGACCTATGTATTTGGGCTTTGGATCGCTAGTTTCTAAATATGTAGGAGGTAAAGGAGCTCTCTGTTTCTCTTGGGCTTTTTTGTGGGTTACTAATCTCTCAAATAATGCAGACTGTGCACCTTATCATAGGCATCATCAGGTGCCTGCCAGCAACTTGTCTTTCAGAAAATACAGTGGATTATAGCTGCTCTTAAGGGAGAACTGTGGGGAACAGAGTGCAGGACTGATTGTTCTCCTGCTCAGATGACGTTTACTTATCTTACTTAAATAACGTTCCTTTATTTAAGTCTGTGAACTGTCTTGCTTTCATCACCTCTTAGTAGAGGTTGGCTGGTGCAGGATCCTCTGGCCCTAACAAGCTTGAGATGTGCCCAACATTGTGGTGCTGGTCTGTCTCTACAGGATGTGCTGGGATTCAACATGGCAGGGCTCCAGTATCTGAAGAGGGAGATTGAGGCCAAGGATGAGGTGACGTTTTTTGCGGATGCTACGGACCGTTTTGAAGAGAAGAAGAGGAAGAGGAAGAAGAAAGAGAAGATGGTTCTTGCAATGCTCTAGCATTTGCTGCCCAAGACCCAAAGCACTTGGATGGGGTCATGTAACCTCAGTGCTGGCCGTGGAAGTGTTCTTGTGGCTGAACATCTGTGATGATGTCCGGTGACTGGGACAAAGTCTGTCCCCTCTCCGTGTGGTGTAACTCAGCATATAATCCCAACTCAGAATGGTTGTCTCTGAGATGAACTCTCTTGTCTGCTGCAAATGTATGCATTTGAACTATTTCTGAGGGGCCTGTCAAAGGTACACTCTTTTCCTCCAGTGGAATGCCTGTTAGAAAAGGAGTTGATTTCTCCTACTTCATTCTGGCAGCGTTGACCCAAGGAGTGAATACAGTACAGGGACTGCTGGTGAGACCATGTTCTATCCAGAGAAGGCAGCTGGCAAGATTTGATGCTGTTTTGACACCTGCTGGTGGTTTGTGGCAGGTAGCTTTGCCCGGAGGCTGTAAGCACTGACTTATGCCAAAGTGTGAGAACGTGGTCTGCAGCCACTCACTTTTTAGTGGGACAGGGAAAAGCATGACTGCGCTCTATTAAAGACATATTTTTATATGCTTTATGTGACAACTTTGGTCATGGAGATTTCTCCTGATATTTCTCTAGTAAAGCCTCAACTTCCTTGCCCTGTGTGTCAGTTCTTAAAAGATTTTTTTTTTTTTTCCTAGAGAATGAAATCTGTGGGAGGAAATGAAAGGGCTGCCGTGTTACTCTGTAGAGTTGTCAGTCTGAGCATAAGATGTGTGGGTTTGCACTGGATTTGCTCCAGTTCTTAGAAATTGCACTGAATTGTTGCAATGTTATACTTGTCCTGTATCAGATAAAATGATTTATTTTCACAGCAGGGGCAGTGGGGCGGGATAAAGCGAGCAAGTCTTTGCTGCTGTTGGTAAGTTATTAATTTGTAGTACATGCTGTCTTTTTTTACCAGTAACCACAGGTTTGGTGGAAGTGGTGGGGGCTGCTTCTGGGTACTTTGGTGACTGTTGGAGTTGTGTGTCTGAATCGGGTACTCAAAGCTGGACTTGTTTCTAACACAAGGTTCATAGAGATTTTTAATTGCTTCCCATTTGTTACTGACTACTGTCTTTGACTTATTTTTTTGACTTTGACTCTATTAGTAGCAATTATGCACAAGGCAGACAGTTCAGTTGGTCAATCTTTGGCAGCACCTTGGGTGTAATAACCACACCTCTTACAGTAACTGTTGTTATTAAATAACTTTGTCAGGGGCCTGATGGTTCACTTCCTTCTTCAGAGTCTGGAGTTTTTTAGAGCAGCACTTCATACAGTAATTTTAGGAGATGGGTCTCAGACTCTTTATGGAAATAGCAATCTTCATATAGGTCTGCCAGTTGTTTCAGGGTGCCTCTATAAGTTTCTGTTCGTCCAGATAGGGATGAAACTTGTGTTCAAACAGCTCCACTCAAACATGTCTCCATCCTGACCTATTCTATTCTGATCTATTCCATCATTTTGCGTTCTGTTCCATCTTGTGTTGTATTATTCCATTACTTCTCCCAAAAAAGACAGTCATAAGAGGGATTACTGCAGTGGGAGGGAGAGGAGGCACTATAGGATGATGAATTGTGTTGGTAACCTTAGTTGACCTCTTGTATCCACCTCATCTGCTGCTGAAATGGGCTAGCCTGCTGGGGAAACAGAAGTGTTGCAAATGGTGGGGTGGCTCATGACCCCACAGTGCACCTTCAGCTGTGATGACTGAACAGAGAGGTACCAAAAGGGGAAGGCTGACTCCTACACCTCTGTGTGATGTGCTTTGCTTACCTTAATGCCAAGGAGATAACTGTTATAGAACTTAAGTAATGAGCTGCTGTTTGATCATCCTCTGAGAAAAAATACTGCCACAGGTGCTCAGGAACTGAAGACAAGGATGTAGATGGTGGTATTGAAGAGTTACTTGGGATGCAGTCAGCATCTCATGATGTCAGGTGTCTCCTTCGATCTAAGTTGGAAGAGTTGAAATTCCTTCACATTTGTCTCTGTTTGCTGTCACTGGGATTTAGGAAGAATCCTTGAAAGAACATGTCTTTGATGTGGTGGAAAAGAAGTCATCCTCTCTCCACAGGTGCTGACACAGGCTTCTCCATTGAACTTTCCTTCAGGTTCTCTGATTTGTAGCACTTGTGAACAAGCTGTACCAGCAACAGTGGCTTGCCTCTGTGCCCAGAATGTACTCCCAAAGTGTAGGACTGATGTAGGACTCTTGGCTGTGTCTGCTGGAAACTGAAAAAAGTGAAAAGTATCAGGGCAGAAATCAGCAGAGTCTGTAGCAAAATCATTGGTGTTGGAGAATCCTGGATCAAGTTTGATACTGCTTCTTGGGGTGTTTTCTGATCTGTGGGTAGGGCTTAAACAGTGTCCACAGGTGGGTATCTGTTCTGGTACTCTCCTGAGCTGGCTTTCAGCTTTGGTTATGTAGGTCAAATCTGACTCAAAGAGCTGATGACATCAGTCATGACTGGTGGGACAGTGGAAAACACCAATGCAGTACCCTGGTGGCTGCTGAAGGAGCTCAGCATATACTTGGAATGGAAGAGTTCTGTCCTGTGCCAACATTCCACTGATAAATTAGAATTCTGATACCTTTGGGTACCTCAACTAACCCTTTCTAAGGTGAAATCCCCTAGATTTACAAGCGTGAGCAGAAAAGTCCTTGCAAATATAACTTAACTTATGTGATATATATAACTTATATATGTGATATAACTTAAAATGTCATAGGCGGTCTTTGTTTCAAATATGTATCCTTACAATGTGTGTCTCACAGTGTAGACAGCAGAATCCAGAACTGGCATTCATATGTCACACTGGTAAAAGCTTTTATTTAATCCCTATTCATGGGATTCTCAGTCATTGTAAGGTGTTGAGAGAACAAGTCATCTGCATGTACCAAGGAAAATTCCCCACCTCACGGGATATCACATGCTGGAAGAAGGATGAGGCACAGGAAACACACCGTTCTGGAAATGAATTAATAAAAAGAAAGCAGAAGTGCACTTGGATTTACAAATATGGTATCTCACAAAGCGGCTGAGATGTTTCTTTTAGTCACTACTATGTTAAGTAGGAACAAAGAGAGGAAAAAGGGCCATCTCTAAGTGGCTCGGTCTTCTACTATGGAGAGGTGCAGATGAGTATTTGAAAATGATCATGCCTGATAGTGAAGAAGAGGAGATAAGCAGAATCCCTCTGTCAGTCATCATCTGATGTCTGCAGCTAATTAAAGGTAGGTGATTGCACAGAAAGTTAAGCCTGTGATTGTGAAAGCAAACAGAAACTTAAGAATGAGAAGACCAGAGCAGATCAGCAGCTCTTTTTTGAAGAAACCCATTTGACTTCAGGTAAGCCTGCTGCATGGTCAGTATTTAAAAAAGATTTCAGATACCTCAGCACAGATTATAGAAACCAAACCCCTTTTAAAAACAAAATAAACCTATCAAGAACCATTTGGCACTCTTCCAAAATGCAGAGTATCTAACACAGGTTGAAATACAGTCATCTCTCCACTGCCTGCGCTTCAGACTGCCGCATCAGAAAGCTGTGCAACTTTTGGACCACTTTTCCTATTAATAGGAGACAGCCTAAAATATTTATTGATGTTAATCTGATTAAATAAATGAAAAATTCAACACTCGGATCTTTCTACAACATTGGGCTGAAATTCAGGTATTTCGGTATTGCTGATCTTCATGTTATTCTTTCAGGGCTCTGACCTGTAGTGAAAGAGGAGAGAAAATTAACATGAAAGGAAAAACAATCCCAAACCCCAACTCAACCTTTGTACAGCGGTTGAAGCAAACCTAGTAATTATGTCCAGATTCTTTGCAAGTGTTGTGTGAGCAGTGGGATGGCTACAGGCTGTAGAGCTCTTGGAAGGGAACCTGAGAAAGGGTTCTTGCATGGGTTTCAACTAGATAGTTTGCTTTTATTTTATAAATGGAGTAGAATAAAAATTAGGACCATTAGTTCAGGATGGGCAATCTACTTAGAATACTGAAGGCTTTCGTGGGCAGCTTCCTATGAGAAGATTTGAGTATATTAAGAGAATCTTTATGAAATGTTTTTAAATACGAGAAATAATTGAGAAAATATAAATGAGAGATATGACTAAGTTTGATGATGCTTCATCAGTGATTTTTTGCTTGTTGGCCTCTACTAGGAGGTGTGCCAAATTTGTGATCACATCTAATTGGAGGGCAGTTTCTAGGTTTTAGTGAGAGAATCATTGGCTCTGGTTATATGAACTTAAAAAAGTTGTCACGGTGCCTCTGAATAGACTTAACTATTTCTATTCTAGATGGTTGAACAAGACTAAGCAAATACAGGAGTTAATTTAGGGTGTCAGTATTTCATGTTTTATGAGCCTAAACCAGCCAGTCTAGAGTTCCTGGACATGTTTGTGATGGGTATGGTTTTGAGTCCAGGAGATTTTGTGGGGAGGGATATTTTAAGAGGCATTTGGTACAGTGGCTTGGGTAGTACAGGGTAGCTGTAGTCAGCTTCAGTAGGAATTGTCAATTTACAAAAAGACTTTTGGGAGTTGGACTAGATGATCTCTAGAGGTCCCTTCCGATTCTGTCAAATCCATGAATTTGTCAGAAGAGAAGGGCGATTTGGCTCTGGGAATAGCAACTATGATTGGCTGGATTAGCCACATGGGAGGAGAATGCCATGTAGTTAATATTATTTTCTCAACTTAGAGCTTTTAATAGGAGATGACACGAATCAGAATTTCTGTTGGGACTGTTGAGACGAGGGTGTCTCACTGAAATGTGAACTGACTGGGTAAGTACTTCTCTTCCATTTCAACATGAAGTGAGAGAAGTTTGTCTAAACTGCCTTTTCTGATGAGCTCCACATTGTAAGGCCCTAAACTGGAAGGTGTTAAATTTACTGTTCTAGACTATAAGTGCACGTTATTTTGGGGGTAAAATTCCACACTGGAAAAATGTAGAAGATATTTAAACAGGAAAAAAAACCACCCTATGTTTGATGTACTCTGGGCAATCCTAGAGCAGATGCAGCAGTCAGAGGTGCCTATCTCTCCAAGAAGTTTCTTTTGAGAACTGACTGATGTGGTTGCTTTTTTTTTCTCCAGAGGAGAGGAAATGAGATATAGCTGGGATTTCTTTTACTGACTTGTAAGATAACATGGCAGACTTACAGATGTTTGAAGTTGAAAGAAAAAGATGATGTCAGTGTTACATACAGGAGGCAAATAGGGACTCTTGAGCTGAGGAGAGAAGAAACTAGATCCCTAGTGTTCCTGTTTATGAACTGTCACCATTGATTGTATTGTAGAGTGCCTGAGCTGATATGGGTGAGATGAAACACCAGCCTAATGTTAAGGATGTTACCTGGTGGTTTGAGGAGAAATTCCCAATAAGGCTTTCTTGTTGGCAGGGAAGACTTACCTGTTCTCTGTATTTCTCTAAGGTTACAGAAATGTGCTGTATGAAACAGCACGTGCAGAGGGTTGTGTGTGTTTGAACTTGTCACATTAAGGTTGCCTTTTCTGCCTGTAAGACTCCTGCCCCTTGTGTTCAGTGTCAAAGGGTCAGGAGTAGGATGTGGTTTTAGAAAGTGAAGGATGTTAAAGAGAGGCTGATTTATTAGGGCTTAACTGTAATAAATCCAGCCTCCTGCTGCCAGGAGGCTCAGTGACTTGTTTAACGTGGAGACAGTTCAGTGAAGGATTTGGGACCGACAGGGAAGGCTCTGCTGTGACCTGAGCAGCTGTAGTAATCTGTAAACCTCTTACAGTGAATCCTTTGGTTAATGTCATCCACTGCTTCCCTCTTCTTGTCTTAATTAGTCAGGTTTGTGTGATGTGTGCATGACAGCTTTGCTGTCAGTTGCACAAATTTTGTTGATGATACAGATCAGGAACCAAGAGGAGGTAAAACACCTGGACTTTAATTTACAGCTGGTATCACCGCATCCAGTACTTACTTTAACTAGAAAGCTTTCGGGGCAGTGTAACCCGGAACCGTGGCTTGGAGCTCGTAGGAACTGCCTGGACCGTTGCTGCCATCCCACCCTGGGGGTATCCTTGTGGGCGACACTCATAAATGTCATTGGTTAATACAGGTGGAATATTATGTTAAGGATCTAATCGTTTCTGCACATTTAAGTAACTAATACGGGTGGAGGCTGGAACGAATTCTGGAAATAAGGCCATGAAACAACTTGAATCTGTAGTCTTTGGACTACTGCCTCAAAGATTGAAGACCAGATAAAATATTGGGGAAGGGAACAAGTTTTGGAGGCTGGTCTGCAACTGTGTGCCTGAAGACTGGGTGAGTGGAAACAGAGCAGGGGCTGGTTTTGCTGCTGTGCCACCAGTCCTGTCTAGTTTAGCTCTGCAATAATGTTTATGAAAGGCTTGTTTGGGTCACTATGAAGTAAATTTGGGGAGCTTGAGTGACTCTTCCAGAGCATATAAGGCCCCGATGGAGTTGCAGTTAGATAGTGCTCTGCTCGGTCTCAGAGAACTCTGAAGTTGTTCTTTCCTTGGTAAGGGTGGCCCTTACCAGGAGTGGAGCTTCTGGTGTGTTTGGATACACTTTGCTTTGCTACTTTTATAGGTTTCCAGAAGACTACTTCTCCCAAGCTTTTAAGTGTAAATTTGATTAAAAGTCAAACACAATGTCACACTTTATTCTGCACTTGCCCTTAAAAACCAGCATGTAATTTTATCTAAAAAAATAATTACAGGTTCTGGAGCACAAAGGAAAGAGAAATAATAGTTCTTAACTTTGCTGTTTTCTTTTACTCTACCTCTGCCCTCAATTAAAAGCCCATTGAACTGGGCTTGATTTCTGGCAGCATTCATGCGCTTCTGTGCTTGTCCCTCTGCTGACACAGGGATTGTCTCCTTTGTCTCTACAGTATCCATGATTTTGTTGCTCATGGGGCTGTACCACCAGATAGGTTTGAAAATGTTATAAAGGATTTCCATCAGGGGTGGTGGGAAAAGATTTCCTATTATTTTCATTTATTTTTTTTAAAGCCATGTCTTTTTAGCTTACCATTCTTCCTTTCCCCACTTTTCAAAACCTTGTTACTCTGATGTAAATTGCTTTTGGTATCAGAATCTTAAATGGCTCATTTGTTGTACTTTTGAAAACGTGTTTTCTGAAAAGGGCAGCCTGCACTGGAAATGATGTTTAAGACTTCTGACAGGTGGATGGTCCCCAGCGTTGATACTAGAAGGTATGTGAGAAGTAACACAACAAAGGATATTTGCTTTCACAGGCAGGAGAAGAATCTCTGTTTCTGTTAATATTTCAATATCATGGGAAATTTCTTCAAGGCCACCACTATCTTCCCCTCCCATTACCATGGCTAAAATCTCTATCTCCAGTTCAACTTGCAAGCCTGCTGCCACCTGGAAGAGACAGAGGATTACTCACAGGTAATGTGCATGTTTCATACATAGTCCCCTCCAGCAGTCTGGTTCTTTTTCTGTGTGTTTGATGAAACTAAAGACTTCATGCCCCGCATGTGTGATTGTGCTGCCAGTTACCCAGTATCTGATTCACTAGAAAGGTCTGTACAAAACAGTATCTCTTCACATTGCAGTTTGAAAGAAAACTGCCAGGTGTCTGCATTTTTTCTCCTTAAATTTCCTTTTAGGTTCCAGAAAGAAAAGGGGAATTGGGATAGCTGAGAGGAGAACCAAAAAGAGAGGTGGTTGATACCCTAAGTCTGTCGGTGTTTAAGAGGCATTTAGACAGTGCCCTTAATACCATGCTTTAACTTTTAGTCATCCCTGAAGTTGTCAGGCAGTTGGACTAGATGATTATATATATTCCAACTGAAATATATTTTATTTTATTCTATTCTAAAAAGAACATAGAGATAGGGACGAAAGGGAGATATAAAAGGGATGAATGTGTGGAGAGGAAAAAAGAATGGAACTTCCGTAACTATCTCTACTTCTGTAAGGCCTTTAACAGTCCCCCCACAACATCCTTCTCTCTAAATTGAAGAGATGGATTTGATGGAGGGACTGTGGATAAGGAATTGGTAGTGGTCAATGGCTCAATGTCCAGATGGACATCTGTGACAAGTGGTGTCCCCTCAGGGGTCTGAATTGGGACCAGTACTGTTCAGTATCTTCATCAATTCAGATAGTGGGATCAAGTGCATCCTCAACAAGTTTGCAGATGACACCAAGCTAAGTAGTATGGTTGACAGCCTGAGGAACAGGATGCCACCCAGAGGGAGCAGGACAAGCTCAAGAAGTGTGCCCATGTGAGCCTCATGAGGTTCAACAAGGTCAAGACCAGGGTCCTGCACCAGGATAGGAGCAACCCCCAGTATCAATATAGCCAGGAATGAAGGAATTGACAGCAGACCTGCAGAGAAGGACTTGGGGATATTGGTGGATGAAAAGCTGGACATGAGCTAGCAATGTGTGCTAACTGTATCCTGGGCTGCATCAAAAGCATCATGGCCAGCAGGTAGAGGGAAGTGATACTGCCCCTCTACTCTGGCGAGGCCCCATCTGGAGTTCTGCGTCCAGCTCTGGGGTCCTCAGCACAGGAAAGACATGGACCTATTGGAGGGGGTCCAGAGGAAGGCCACAAAGATGATCTGAGGACTGGAGCACCTCTCCTATGAAGACAGACTGAGAGAGTTGGGGTTGTTCAGCCTGGAGAAGAGAAGGCCCTGGGGAGACCTTATAGTGGCCTTCAAGTACTTAAAACAGAGAATAGTTGCAAGCAGGGAAGAAATGGTTGAGGAAAGAGTTTACTAGGTCATCTAATCCCCTGCAATGAGCAGGGATATCTTCAACTAGAGCAGGTTGCTCAGAGCCCTGTTCAACCTGATCTTTAATGTTTCAAGGGATAGTGCAACCTACTGCCTCTCTGGGCAACCTTTCCAGTGTCTTACCACCCTCATCATAAAAAATTTCCTCCTTGTATCTAATTAAATGTACCCTACTGTAGTTTAAAACCATTACCCCTTGTTCTATCTCAACAAGCCTTGCTAAAAAGTTTGTCACCATCTTTCTTATAAGCCTGCTTTAAGTCTTTATCTAGCAAAGCAGCATGGCATGTGAAATTGTTCCCATTACGTAGGAAGCTTTCATGCTTTCTGCTTTTGTTCAGTGTCTCTCTTCACTTGTGTGTTGTATCTGAATAAATACTGTGCTGGCCAGTATCCCTGCAGCATCCAGATAATATCAGGCAATATTCTTGACAGTGCTTTTACAGGCATGGAATCAAAAAGCAATGACTTGTGCAAGGAGGCAGTGCCAGAATGCAAGTTAAACCTCCTTGTCCAGAGCCCTAGCTGCAACTCAGTATTTAAAATCATAGAATAGTTTTGGGTTAGAAGGGACCTTTAAAGTCTAGGCATAAGATAGCAGAAATATAACAACTCTCCTAAATGTGAGAAAACTTAGATACAGAAAGTATCCTTTTTGCTTCAAAAAAGCTCTCTTTAACCTCAGATCTTGACCAGCTGTTTTCCACTGAACTTTAACGTGTTTCTGGGTGCAGGCTCTGAGATTTGGAGTGTGCAGCATGCTTGGTTAAAGGCAGCAGAGGGACAGCAGAAGGCAGCATCACTTCAAATCACTTAAACAAAAGATCCTGCCAGCTCTATTCTCAGGCACCTGGTACTACAGGACCCCTAGATGGCCTGAGGGCCAGCTGAGTCAAGCAAAAACCAAAAGATCTTCTGTGTAACTTACCGGTCCTGGTGTGTACATCACTCTCAGTCCTGTGTGTGGAGGTGGTTGCTTCACCCGAAACCTGTCAGAAAGTGAAGAGAATCATTTTGCCAGAAACTGTTTCAGGCAGGCAGAAGGCACTGCTGGGAAGCTGGCCGTCTGCTCTTCCTCCACTTCTGCAAATGACAGCAGAACTTCCTAGCTCATCCTTCTTGTCACAATGTGCAACTTGGGCTACAGTGGTGTTTCTGAGGTGCTTGCCAAGGCTCAAGTTTCCAACAAAACAAAAAAAAAAACAACCAAAAGAACAGATTAATGGACCAAAGAGCTTGCTATGCTGGTCCTTACAACAGAACGTGAAGCACCAGCATCTAAGCCTGCATACACAAAGGAAGCTGAAGTACAAATTACATTGTCTCAGCAAACAGCTGTGTGTTGTATACTGAGGAGTCCTTAGTGATCTTTAGAATCATGTCAAAGGACATTAAATATTGCAGAAGGCACAATTCTGGTATAAATTTTGTATAAATTTTCTTTAATTTCATGATACCCACTAAGGCAGTAGTTTCACTTCTTCATATCTCACTGATTGTTTCCCATCTGTGCAGTCCTTTTGTGCACACAGCTTCCCTTGTTAAGATCTCTAAAGATCATTAGAGCAAATATGACCCCTACTTTTGCATGGTTCTAGACTTTATCCTGTGGTTTTTCATGCTCACCTGAAGAACAGTTACTGGCATGCACTTGCACCAGAAGCTGTTAAAGGAAAGGCAGTAGAGGAGGTATTCCTAGTATATGGCTCCATCTTATGGAAAGTTCTGGCAGACTTACAAACTGGCTGTCAGAATTCCTCCACTTTCTCTAGAGTGCTGGCTGTTATGACAAACATAGGATGTCCCATGGCTATGGTATGAACAGTTTGGAGGTCACATAGTTAACTACTGATCCTGTCACATCAAGTTTTGGCTTCAGCATGAGGTAGACATAGCTCAGAATTGGCCACCATTGGCCCTGTCCTCAGCATGTTCTGCTGTCATTCAGCAGCTAGTTAGTCACTTAGCTTTCCTCTCAGAGCATCAAGTAAAAGACTTAAAAGATAAGCCGGATTTATCAGAATCAGGGTGGTATTTTCCGTGACTCTACATACAGCACCCTGGCATGGAAAATAATAACAATAATGTGCACAACTTGAGGTCTAAAATGTTGGTACATCATCTGCTGATTTATCATGGCATGTACCATGATGCTTTAATGTGCACTAAAGGAAAAAATGTCTCTAACTAGGCTCATTTAAAAAAAAATAAAAATCTCTGGCATTCTGATAGAAGAAGCTGCACAGTAGTCTCTCAGCTGGTCTTGAAAAGATTTCTAAAGTGCCTAGCTACTCACAAGAGATCATGATGATCCCAGCAGGGTAAGTCTCCTGTGAGCTCCTCTTTTAATGATAATTAGCTATCCAAGGAGGAGGAAGAACAAAGAATGTCAGACATAAAATGTTTATGTTATTTCATTCCAGCACTGTGGTACTAGTAAAGGGATGCTGTGACTGCTGAGATGATGCCACTGTGACACCTCTCTCTGACCCTCTTCTTAAAGAGGGCCTCAAACTGCATCCAGAAAAGGGAAGTTTGTCAGGTGCTTGCACATGCAAAGAGTGCTCCAAGAAACAGCAACCAGAAGCTGCAGCAGATCAGGGCCATGAGACTTGCACATTTAAGCCCAAGAATGTTTATTGCCCTCCTTAACTGTTTTCCTTATCTAGCACTAAAGTTGCAGGAGAAACCTGAAGACCGGTGCTAAGAAGATGAATCAGCTTTTGAACTACCTAGACCAATATAAAACAGTAGGATGTTTATTTCCATGCTTTCAGTTAGCCTCCCTCCCCTGAGACCTGTGAGTCTAGCAGAAAAAAGACCCAGGTGTGGATCAAGCCTGGCTTACTCAAAGTTTCTGAAAACCAATGTAAAACTCTCCATTAGGACAAATGGATGACATTGGCCTAAATAGCAGCTTTCAGTTAACTGCTAAATAAACTTAAAAACCTCTCCAGCTGCAGTAGGTAATTGTGGATAGACGTGAGTGAAAGGCTGACATTGGAAAACTTTGATAGGAATAGCTATCTTAGAACACAGGAATTTAAAAAGCTTAGTTTTGTCATTGGGGCTTCTGAGACATCTGAAATGAAAGCTTTACACCAAGTACTGTGATTCTTGAAACCAGCTGGTGGGATTATAACCATTCAAATAAAGCTATTTTGAAGTGACAAAACTTAGGTGGAGCTCAGAAGTTGTAAGGACTTAGAGACCACTGTTGCAAGCTCTCCTTTAACCTAAGAAGTGAGGTACACATAGAACAACTAAAGCAAGTGCTGTTGAGCAAACTGAGTGGGAGGAATATGCTTTGCCCTCTTCTGTCACACGTATGGCACCTGGGAGTTCAGGGGCCATAAACTCACCCGTCTGAATACTGCTAAAGTAAAACTGGAACTGTGCTGGTGCAGGATTGAGTGAATGAACATAGGTGCAGTCACTCAAAAGGGGAATTCTAATACAGAAGGGCAATCATAAGCATTTTCTTACTGTATTTATATAGTTCTTAAACTGCAGCTGGGGAAATATGATAATTTCCCGTGATTTGTCATGCAGGGCAAGAGACATTCTGCTGGACTGCAGATCTAGAAATGGACTTAGCTTTTCCTCACCTCACTGGAACACAGTGCAGTGTTATTTTGTCCTGCTTATGTCACTGTAGGGTGACAGCCACTAATGCCTTATTTCATTCTCATCCTCTGCTAGTTCCCAGTGTCATCACTGGAGCTATTTCTCAATGCAGCAAAAGAAATGTGTCTGTCTGGATGCACTGTTGCCCATTTAGATTGTCTGAATTGCAGCATCCAGCAACATTTCCCAAAGCCACATGTAATACTGCTTATCATGAAAGACTGCTTAAAACTTCAATAAGAACCAGTAAATCAGCTGCAATGGGCCAGGACTATGCATACAGGACCTGCTGTTCCTTACTGCTTTCCATCTTCCTCATAACACCAATATGCAAATAATGCTGAAGTTTTTCTAATATTATCTTCACTCCTCTATCCAGTCAGTCATTATCAAATGATTCCAAATAAAAAATACCATCTGTTATCTCATGTTAATCATATCAAAAGGTTGACAATTAGCAAGCAATGCATATTTGGACAGCTAAAAAACCAAGGTACTAAAAATTCAAACTAACCTTGAGAAGTTCACACCAACATTCTTCAAGACCACAGTGGTTGCATAGGTACAGCCTTCCTTTAGCACTCCAAACGTCACTCTGGGTGGAATGAGGTGGAACCCACTAAGATGCTGTCGTCTTGTTGCAAGAGAAGATGTGTTGACCTTTCCTGCAACAGGATCCTCTATCTTTGCAAACAGAATTAAAATATTAGACAACAGAGAAAGTTGGTGGCCATCAAATTAGGTTCAGAGTTACTTATCTTGCATTTGACCTCTGTTCACTCATCCAGAAGAATTATAAAAAGACATTCTAATTTCTGTAAAAACTGAAGAGGTACTTTGACTATTGTCTGTAAATTCATACTGTTTTGAGTTTTCAGGCACATTAAACCATTGAAACGTCTCAGGAGAAATGGGGGAAGCTCTGCTTTTCTGGAAACCAGAACTTTCATGTGGGTGCCTGGTGCAGAACTATGCTTTCGGCCTATAAGTTTGTCCTAACAGTTGAGAGAAAAGGCACTTTTAGAATTGCCAGTAAACATACATAAATTGCAACCCCTGTGTTTCAGGCAACTGATTCAAAATATCTTCCAGTATTGCTTCAGAGTGAAGATTTTATGCAAAAGAGCTGACTGAGAAGATATTAACAAAAAAGATGCTATTTTACCTTTTGATTTGGTATGGAATTTGGTTTTCTCCCCTGAAGGGATGATGGTAATTTCACTTTCTCTTTTCTTGGCTCTCCTGCAGCATTTACTAACAGGCTCTGAACTTTACGCTGAAAGGGCGGGTCTTGTGATCTTGCAGCCTTGTTTAGGTCTGTAAAGGAAAGATTTCCAAAAGCATGAAAAACTAAGCATCTTAGCCTAATCCTGAAGTTTTTGTTCAGATTATAAGATTTTTACTTTATGTGAGAGCATTTGATTAGCACAAGGACAGAAGAACTGGTCTCACTTTTTTTTAAGAGATCAAGAAAGGCATTAAGAACCTCTAGTAATAGGAGCAAGGATTAAAACTTAACTAATAAGTAAATTTGTGCAGTACTTATTAGAACAAATTAGTTGGAAGCATCTCGGTGGGATCTCTCAATGAAGATACAAACACCTGTGAAAGTGATTGAAAACAGAAAAGGAGGTACAAAACCCCAAGGACTGAAATGAAGAACACTGCTATTCCAAAGGCATGCTTGCACAGCACAGTGATCAGTTGTGCAGAAACACCCCTGACAGGCTGGTCAAGTCAAATCTGTATGTCCATATAACAAATTGCAGTGCAGGCCCCAAAGCAGTACAGCTCTGCCAGCAAAACCAACTAGGAAGCCCTGTCTCTGAGCAAGATTTATTGTCTTGGTTGTCCAGGGCAACTTAGATCTAAATAGAACCTCTTTTGCTTGACAGCTGAAGACTCATGTAGTTTATTATGAAGTCTGATAACCTCTGAAATGAAAACACACAAGACAATTATGGTGACTTTTCTCACCAGAGGTCAACCTCTAGATCAATATTTTGTACAGAAGGGAATTTGCCTTTTTTTCATTTTGGACTGCAATCCAGTCCAAATTTGGAATGCTATCTGATCAGCTAGTTATTATGAAGAGGCAGAAATGTTATATGAGAATAGTATCTTCTCTAGATTCCTCTCATATTTCCAGATGAGAGAACTGCAGGTGGTAGAGAGGTGCTTCCCATCTACATAGCAAATGGCTCAGAGCATGTAAAAAAAATCTAAGCATGGACATTAGGAAAAAACCATTAGCATTTCTTGTTTTGCTTAAAAGTAAGCAACATTTATGCTTTGACATCTCTGTCTCCTCAAACACCCTCCCCCAAAACCCTCAAGCTGCTGCTCCTTTCATGATGTACCCTGTGTCTCCGGAAGTATAAATTAGTGCATCTGCCCCATGGTCTATGGATTATGCATAAATAATAACAGAGGAAATTTAGCAAGTTTGAAGGCAACAGATCTTGCAAAGTCACACTACTAAGAAAGGGTACGGTATGCATGGAAGGGAAAGGAAGAGGAGAAGGGAAGCTGTAACTGTGGGATGCAAGGACAGATTTTGCAAGAATGCACTGCCAAAGCTTAGCCGGTGTGACATTATGTGAGAGCCAAAGGTTTGGGCTAATTAAAGCAGACTGATGGCTCTCCAGTGTCATCAAGCAGATGCATAAACAGAGTGAATGACATTAGATGTATCAAGGGAAGCAAAACTGAACAGGTATGTTTCCATCATCCCCATGTTGTTATAGGTTGGAGGAGAGAATCTTTCCTGTTAGTTTCATACCTCTCTCCTTTTCTGCCAGTCTTGCATTCAGAAAGCTGAGCAGAGCTAGGTGGGTTAAAGTTCTATTGTAAATAATTTGTCAAAAGTTGTAAGAAGATAGATACTAACCTGCTCCAAACTACATTCTGGGAGGCAGATTTACCTGTTGTGCTGCTGGAACTTTCATTTTGTTCGGAAGGATCCTGCAGTGAAAGGCCAGGTGAAGGTGAGGAATCACTCATGGTACTGAGACATTCAGACACTAAAGGGAAAATAATGGAATACAGTGACAAGTGTTCTTCATGATAATCATCATTTGCATAAACATATGAAAAAAATAATCACAAACTCTTTGGCACTTTAAATTAGACAAGCTTTGAGCTGTCTATGTAACAATGAAAGGGTAGGTAAATTCTGCACGTGGCATTTTGTACCGCTGGGAAAGAGGGATCAAAAATGTGTAACTGGTGATTAGTAATTTCTTGCTCTCTGGCTAACTGAGCAATAAGCCATAAAGGGCTAATGGACAGTTCAGTACAGGCCTTCTAGTGATTGCAATATGGTGACTGCAAAATGAGGAAATATGAGGATTAGTGGGGGGTCTGATAAAGCCCCAGGGAGGACTGCTTTCCTGATAATGACTCTTTGCTGTGTATGACTTAATTTCACTTTGTGATTTCAGCAACTTGTCAGGGCTGCTTTTCAAACTGAACTGAAGTGCTGTAAAGCTCAAACCTAAGATGATGGTTTACTCTTTCACTGCTTCCCATCATCCATTCACTGCTTTCCCCCTATATCCTCCAAACTATCCCTTAGCCTGCACGTTTCCTGTTCCATATCACTTCTGCCCCAGTCCCCATGCAGCTCCTCTTACCACTGAGTTTCAGAATTACATCCCCTGTTTTTTTTTTCCTGCAGTCATACTAGCAGGAAAAATCTTTCTAAACTTGTCCTCCTTGGTTCTTGCTCATCCACCCCTAACTATTGCTTATTCCATTTAAGCTTTTCTTGAGGATTTTGCATCCGTCTACCTCTCATTCACAGCATAATTCTTCAGCTTTGTATCCAAAGTTTATGGTGTTTCCACATTCAACAATGTCTGCAAAGGTTCCTTTAACATGTTAAATATAGAAGTCCCATAGACTACATTTATATTAGTAGATTAAACAGGAACATTCCCAGATGCTGGAACATGCTAGTCTATATCATTAACTTGTTAGAAAACCGGTATGATATTCATTGTGCAGCTTAGCAGTCTCCCCAAAATCTTGGATACACAAGTTTTGGTCAGGTAAAGGCCATTTTCTTTTGGGAGATCGAATTTACATAGCCTATTCTAGACTGGTGGATGTCAATATTAGAGAGTGCTGCTGGGTATATTTCATGTATCAGAATAGATATACCTATTATGGTGCAAGTAGTTCATGTGTCAAAATGACTGGGAATACATGAGGTCAGATAATATAATATTAAATTTAACTGCAATATGAAATGAGACAACTACATAAAACAATAAAGAAAATATTAAAATGTTGCCAGACAATAGATTACCTCTACTGGGTTTTTTGATTGGCTCTAGAGGGAAATTCTCACTTTGCTTTTCTTGAACTGGAGGAAGTTCCATAGACAGTGCTTCCATATCAGGAAACTATAGAAAAGAAAGAAAGAGGGCTTAGGTCTCCCAAATAAACACTAAGAAAAAAAACCCAGTGGACACCCTTCCTTTCCCCAATAAACCAAAAAAACCCAAAACCTGCTCTAGTGGGAGGTATCCCTGTCCATGGCAGGGGGGTTGGAACTAGATGATCTTCAAGGTCCCTTCCAACCTAAACCATTCTATGATCTTATGATTCTATAGTAACTATAAAAAATATATGCATAAGTACACCTCGGATTCCAAAGTACATCTTTGAATATGCTTTATGCACTTACAGCATTTATTCAGTGAGACAACAACAGGAAAGTTCCCAAAGCCACCTTTAACCCAGGAGGGTTAGTCTTACTAATACCCTTTCTAGTTAGCAGAGAGAGGTATTTAAGGGGTAAGTGAAAAGACTTGAGGTTCAGTTTCTGCTCTGAACAAGACTATCTCAAAAGTTTATGTAAGGAATCTACAGAGTTTGTATTCAATAAACATATACCGTCTCTGCCTGTTTCCTTTGAAAAAGGCATATCATTCCTAAGATTAAGTCTACCACAACTGTCTTCTGTAATAGTTTCTTGAGATAAACTGAGGCTGAGATGTAAATCCACAACTCTCTTTGTGGGAGTATGGCAAGAAGTACCTGGCCTAACACAAACTCATAGAGTTTTCAGCTACATTACCTTCTTCAGGAAAAACTCTTTGCCAAATTCTGATTCAAAATATGGAGGAATTATTTTGTTTCTCATTGCCATTAAGATTTTCTTTTCTTCATCAAGTTCTTTCCTAAATAAGTTTTAACATTGGTGGTAAGGAAAAGAAAGAAATAAACATTATAACTGATTTCACCCTGTTTTTCAGTATTATGTTTGAAACATTAAGGAATGGAATTTATAAGGGCTCAGGTAAAGGCTGAATGTTGTCAGCAGGTCCAGGGAAGCAGGGAGATGAGCCTTTCCCTCTACTCAGCACTGGAGAAACCACATGTGGAGTATACTGTGTCTGTTTCTCTGCTCCCTGATTCATGAGAGACATGGACTCACACAATTAAGTCCAGAGAATGGACACAAAGATTATTAAGAGCTTAGAGCATCTTTCATATGAGGAGAGGCTGAGAGAGCTGGGACTGTTTTGCCTTGAGAAACTTTGAAGCTTCTCGAGCTTCAAAAGACATATATATGTGTTTCTATTTGAAAAATCAGCTAGGATTTGTAGAATACCTGAATCTTAACAAAACAACCCCAACATTTGAAAATATTAATATCAATTATTTTCCATGCCGGTGGCAGAGTCAGAAAAAAGAACACAAGATTTCTGACTTCAGCCTTATTTTAAACAGTGCAAATTAACAGCAACACTGCTAGGTGTTGAAAAAATGAGAGAGAGTTAAACCATCCATTTAGCATTTCTGTTACAGAAAACACCCCATTATTTGCTAGCAAACCATTGGACCATTACCCAAGACCCAGTGAAATTAGTATTAGTCTTTCCAAAACCAGACTTGAGGTGGTTCTTAAAATCATTAGCTTTCTGTCCTACCTGTGCTTTTCTAGTCTGCTTGGCCACTTGGACACTGGTGTTACTCCTTCAGGGCTGAAAAGGCAGGGAAGAAAAAAAGTAGTTGAAATGAGAAAACTAGCATGACATTTTATAAGCACAAAGACATTTACAAGATAACCCTGGAAAGAAAATGCTCTTTATGAGAGTGTATTAAATTAACATCTCAGGTGACTCCTGACTTGGACTTATGGTTTGCAGCAAAATTGTTCATTCATAGTTGTATTTTTATTACATTATTCAATCATAGAAACCCTCAAAATACTTTTCTAACAAATATTACCTTTGAGATAAGGAAAGAGAGGCACAGAGGGGAAAAAATAATCATAGGAAAAGCTAGTAAAACATTGCTATGTGTATCTAGAGATCTGGGTCCTGGTCCTCAATGAGAATTAGTACATACCTTGCACTATACCAAGCACATCGCCTTGCCTGTTGTGCTTGGTTCCATCCTTTGTGTTATTTATATTTGCATCAGTTCTCATTTGTCTATCCTACCTGAACCTCTGCTGTTGGTCCTCTTTTTGAGTAGTGATTGTCTTCTCTGTGTGACACAGGTGATGAAAAAACACTGCCTGTTGATACAGCTCAGTTATGTGAACTGTAAGGTAAAAAGTATTATTGGATGTATATGTCCTGCAGCAGTCTTCATTTACATCACATAGTGTGGTGGGTTTTTCTTTAAGAGAAATAGTCTTGACAAGATAGGAAGGGCACAAAAATATGAATACTGTGGATTGTTCTGTGGGAAAGGCTTATGGATTTTTAAAAGAAACAAACAATTTTCATTTGTAGCTGTTGAAAACATTAAGAAGTGTCAACAAGTATCTTATGAAAACTGTAACAGAAATTCATAAGGGAAAGCTAATACACTGTTCCATCTTTTCTCTCAGGCAAGGCTGACGTAACCAAAACACCCCATCCTTTGGCATCAGATTTTCAAATGTAATGAACAAGCAGGACTTACTTACCTACTTGCTTTTAAAACTTGTCTGAAATGTTAACACTTGTATAAAACTGAGTCATAGTTCTTGTACCTGAGAAAACTTCATACGTGTAGAAACGTGGGTCAAAAATGGCAAAATGCATATGCCTAAACACAGAAGTGTTTTTTAAAGATAGTCAGTTATTGATGCTAACAAGTTCTAACTACCTGTGAATGTCATACTCAGAATAGAAGACACAAAAGCCCATAGATAGCACATAAATGAATTCACTTTTATGTTCCTCTTTAGAAATAATATAACAGTACTTTATAATTTACTATGGTATTTTGCAATTTTAAAAGACATTCAATTTTTATTACCTCTAGCACTGAGATCTTCAAATGAGTCGTCCCAGTTAGAGAAGGACTGCAATGAAGAAGGAATAACTGTGAGCATGTGAGAAACAGACCTCACAACAGCAGCATCTCGTTCAAAGGATTTCTGTCCTAAACAAGTGTTACCTTGTTACCTCTGAATGTGACTACAAGAGTGGAGGTATTTCAGTGTGTTAGAAGGTGGTGAAAAAGGAAATGAAGTACAATTTCCCTGATCTAAACAAGTATTTGTTTCCTTCTAGATGACCTACTCTATATATGGATTCATATTTCATAGGGTTGCAGTTTATTAAATCAACTAATCCAGTTCATATTGAAACTCAGATCCTTCTGAAAAGGATTTGAAAAGGATCTAAAAATCCTTCTGAAAATTATTTGAATCAGATCTAAAACTCATGGTCACAAGAAGTTGTCAAACAGAAAATGTGTTCAGGAATTTGTAGACTTCACTACTGAGGAGCTCTCTTGTTCATTTGCAGTAAAGTATTTGAGGGGTAAGAGATTAAATGAAGCTCTTTCCTTATTCTTATGCGTCCCTTAAGCAGTTAAATGGAAACCAGAGCTCCTCTGATCAGGCTGTCAAAGGGACAAGGCGTCTTCTTCAATGGCCAACGTCCAAGGACCACCCTGTCTGTTTGTCTCCCTCGATTCTGATCTGAGTATTCCTGATTCCAGATCTGGAATACAGCTCCTGTCCATTGGCAAGTCCAGAGTTTTTCCCTGTGCCTGCTGGTGATGTGATGGTCAACCTGGGAGCTTGATACTGTTTTGTATATACTGTACACTTTTATTTATTTTAATTTTCTTCTCATTATTATTTATTATTTCATTATTTATTAATATTTTCATTAAAGTAGTTTAATTCTTTTTCTAAACTCATAAATCTATTTATCTCATCCTCTCCTCTCTTCGGAGAGGGGGAAGGAGGGGGCCATCAGTCATTCTGATTGGCTGATCTGGCCAAAACCATGACAGTTAGATACTTTTTTTTTCCTCTCCTCTTTTTTAAAGACTTGTGTGCTTGTGTGTCACTTGAAAGTACTGAGCAAAAAAATATATATGAAAGCTTTCAAAATTAAAAAATAAGTTTGTTTCAGCAAATGAAAATGCTAACTTGGCTAAAAAGTTCAGAGACAAATTCTGGAATTACATAAGTTTTCCAAAAAGCTTGTATGGGGATGGGGGGAGTTATAGATCTATCCAGAAAGCTAGGAAAATGAAATTAACAGCATTTAAAAATGGAATAATCTCATTCCTAATGTTTTTGCATGTTAAGACAAGGTTTAAGTGTAGATTCTAAAGCTAAGATGATGTTAGTTTGCTAGAATACCCTCACTTCTGAAAGCTTGATAGATAAGCTAGAAATTAAAATCTAAACTGACATGGCTAGATCTTATTTTTCAAAGTCCAGATTTTTTAATTCAGCATGTTTCAATTCACTGTATTTGTGTTATGTGGTTAAATGAAAGTAAAAGTATTTCCTAAATGAGGCTTAAAAAGAAAACAGTGATTAATAACTACTAAAAATCTAGCATGTCAATTCACATCATGCAAGGTACCAAAGGAAGCTGTAGGAAACAAATTATTTAAAGAACTGAAATAGAGCAAACTGACCACTCTTTACACAAGACGCAAGCAGTGTTTCTCTTATTTATCCTAATTCTTTCCACCTACTTCTGCTACTTGAACTTTTCCAATTTTTTTTTTACCATTCACCTCCCACTGACCTCACTGTTTCCTGACTGCTACTTTAAGTCCCTCTTCCTCTGTTTATCTACCTCACCCATTACCTATTCCCCTCCCTTTTCTTTTCTTGTTCTAATTGTCTGTTTAAATCAGAGGAGTACATATTCCTGTATGTAATAAAAATATTCCTCCAGATTGTTTTTAGATTATTCCAAAAGCAGGGTTTAAACTCTCACTATGGAAGTGGCTGTCTCCCAGTCTCCAAGTCTCCCAGCTGCAATGACAACAGACCGGAAACTTTCTCATCATAATGTTGGGGGATATATACATTTCAGTAATTTTGGCCTGTGTGTTTGGGAATGTATCATTCTGTGGATCCAAACTCTTGAACTGTTTCGAGCATTGCTTCCCCAAAACAGCAGCAGTGCCACTCAGCTGAATGCTAAGCATGGTTCTGCTTTACCATTAAACTACAGCAGAGCCGGCCCTGCTATTTTATTAATTTTGTTTTTTATTTGCTATTTTATTAATGGATAACGATGTGTTTTAATGCTGACACTCCCAGCGCATTACAATGTTTTTGTCGGGAAAAGTAGTTAAAAATTGTATTTTTCTCACTGTAACCAGGTCAAGGAGACTTGCAGCATTCTCCTTTTCCTCTTCTGTTCTTGGTTCTTTTACATTCATCTCTTCCAGCTCATTTTCCTGCTTTAAAATGTTGTCTATATATTCCTGGTGGAACAACGAAAAAGAACAAGAAAGATGTTTTCTTTGCAGAGGTAGATGCAAAGTTCACATACATAGAAAAGATTTGTAGAATTAATAGGCATATATGCTGCTTCTCAATTCATAAAGGCCCCTTCTGTGAATTTGTGTGAATGAGTTATATAGATATCTAAAAGTTTGCATGGAGAAATCGTTTTTAAAAAACCCAACAGGTCCAAGAGAGGAACACATGCTGGGAAGGTAGCAAGTGAAAGCTTACCAACTCTCAAGACTAGCAACTAGCAATACTGTTGAATCTGCAAGGACTAATACACTAAGGACATCAGGAGTCCTGCTGAATCTCTACCAGGCCAGTAGCCCACATGAGCATCCACAATCCACATTGCACATCCACAATGCACTGTGTGACTTGGACCACATCCAACAGCCATCTACATGCCCCTGGTGCGTGTGTGTGACCCCCTGCTTCCGAGTAGGCAGGTGGGTTTGGCCTCCCAACTGTTGCACCAGCCAGGCAAGTATGAGTTGAGCGTGCAAATGTTTGAGTACACTATTCACACAAAGTGAATATTTGGCTAAAGATTTAAGATACCTCTTTTCTGTGAAAATCCATTAGTTAAATACTGATATATGAGCAATGAGCATACTTCCATTGCACATTATTGCAATTATTACAAATGTTTTCTCAGTGCCAATTATTGCAATTCTTCCTTCCTAATGTAAGAAACAGTGTTCTTTCTCTAAAAGCCAACAACAGATTTGTTCAGAGATACCTTGGGATTTTGGTGTGGAACTTTTGTTATAATGTTGCCTTAGAAAGATCAGTATGCAAATTAAAGAATCATTTTAATAGATTATAGACTGTAAAAGGCTAAAATTTAATTCTGATACACTGGCCTGTCCCAAACATGCCAGAGCTGAACAACTGTCAGTGTTTTTCTATTGTAAGCATGTCTTCTTTGAAATGTAGCGTGAAATAAAAGCAAACAAAACTAGGTGGCTACAACATGCTACTACCTTCACAGATTTCATATGCCATTGACTTTCAAATTCTGTCTGCAATGTTACCATCAAAATATGTTAATAAATTAAAGAACACATGTATTGTTATTCTCTAATTGGTAAGTAATAATGAGTTTTTCACTCTCAAATCTCTTCTAAGAGCACCTTCACAATGTGAATTAAATAAATCAATATTTTATACCGACACTGAGAACTAGGATCAACTGCAGGACTTCCAGATTCCAGAACACTTGCACATGAGGTGTAGGTTGCACCTTGTTATGAACCAGCCACTCATGAGGGAGGGACACACACTTTGTCAGAAGGTTACATGGCTTTTTGCTAGTCATGGATAGAGTGACAGAACTCAGACATGAACCTGGAAATGTTCTGTACTGATTTATGAAAACAAATACATAACCAAACCTAGAGTGTGTCCCAGTGACCTGTTCACCAAGTTAACTGTAGAATTATGGTGGTATAGAAATTGTTGTATAACTTTATAGACATAAGTTTTTAAGGCTCTGTGAAGGAAAACAAACCCTTAAAAAAGTAAAAGCAGATAGATACCCATATCTGACAGAAAGAAAACTATTTGTGATGTGTACTGGACTGAATCCCACATATTTTCCTGGAGAAGTAGGTTCCACAAGAGACGAGTGAAAACAGTTAAGCTGCTTCAGACACACACTTTTCTTAGAGCCCCAGTCTACAGATGAAATGCTGATTTTTCTTCAAAAGTAGAATTTTTGTCTTGGCTATATCCTACAAATTCATGTCACCCAACTTGTCTGTTCTCTGTGGCTCACAAGAAGAATGAAATAAATATGATTGTATTACCTTAAGGGAAAGCTGCAGCTTTTCTCTTAACTCATCACTGATTGGCTCATACTGGAATAGCTGACGAATTTGCAGTTTATTAGGACATTTTCGCACAGGTACTGGCAAGTACGTCTGCTCTTTGGATCCAATGCAGAGACCCCTCCAAATATGTCTTCTGACTGAGTGATCTGAAATCTTCCTCTGAACATAGACAAGACCACAAAAAACCAGCAAAAGGCTACTTATATTACTGATTAAGTGTAGATACCAGCAATGTGTGTCTCAACTGAGAAGCACATACTCTCCTTACAGCGTCATAGATCAAGACAATAAAGTCAGTAGATTCTTTAAGCACAATTTATCTACTCAAAAATGTTTTCATCTGGCAAGATAAACTCCCCTTAAAATTGCTGTATCACCTTACTGAGAGTAGAAGCATCCCAAGGTAACTATATTTTCCCTGAAACAGCCTGCCCCTTTGCTTTGCCTGCTTAACATACTGGACTTAACAATGCCACATTGTTTAGAGCTCCATTTCCCACCCAGACCCCACAGCAAACATCTATCGCTTAAGCAGTAAGGGACAATTATGAAACAAATATACCTCAAGAGCAGAAAACGTGTCCGAAGTACTTGACTGAAGATTTGGAGGAATAATACTCTCTGGTTCTTTCTTCATGACCCAAGGGGAGGATTCAGCCAAAGGGCAGAGGATAGTAATACTTAAAACACCTGGTTCAAAGACACATTTTGCTAAGAATCAGTTCAGCTCCAGAAATTATGGACAAGTGCCTCAAACCTCCAGAAAAATATACTTACCTGAGTATAAAAAAACCTTATTATTAAGTGGTAAAACTCCTTGTGACAATGTAATACTCATGATAAAAGACAGTATTGGATCACCGAGGTGATTATAGAATAGTTGTATGAGCTTGGACAAGTTCAGATTATTCAGACCATGTTTATCTGGATGCCTATTTACATTCAAAATGTGCATAATTCTGTATTTTATACTTCACAATCTGATCACTGGATGGATTCTATTAGAGATTATTCTTTATCTCTTTTTATAGTTCTGATTAATTTTAATGTTCTTCAAAATATTTTTCCCACCCAACCCAAAAATCTACATAGTCTACTATTACCTACATGATAGGTGGCCTCCAAAATGGATATGACCACTGAGGTAGTTCACCACAGTGATACAAAACTGTAGAGCCTTGGTGTCAAGGCAAAGAGACCAGTATTGAGAAAGGTAGAGTATGAAGTCTGGAAAAGCTGACGTGATACTATTACAAATGACTGCTGGTTGCGAGCAGGTTTTGTTGACTGGGATTTTCACCTCCTCCTGATCTTTCCACCTTCCCTATCTTTCCATCTCCCTCAGTACCCTTTCTCTGTTCCTTTTCCCATGACAAAATTACTTCATTCACTTCATACAATGGGGAGCCAAACATTATTGTGAATAGAAGCAGCATCTAAAAACGTATAAAGCATAGTAGGTAGGAAAGCTGTTCCCCATGTTTATGATACAAATCTTTGAGAAGAATGTCTTAGCACTTCACAACTTGAAGCAAACTATCCTCATCATCCTCCCATATCCAGGGCAACCTGACATAAAAAGACCTTCCTGACTTTATTTTCTTAGGATCTACCTGCTACATCACAGTGTATTTTATAGAAACAGTATCTCCAACTAATGTTCCAGTGATAACCAATAATTTCAGGATGTAACTTTTTGTATTGTTACTATGAGGTGGTTGGTACCATGTACTCCTGGCATCCCCTATTTCAGTCATATTTTTCCAGCTTCTTAATAACATCTATTTATTCTTTCCAACAGCCAGACTCAGGGTCAACATCAGAGTATCATTGTCTTCATTAATAAATGGAGCTATGTGATTAATGAAGACTGTGATACACTCCATGCTTTTTGACAGTAAATACACAGAGAATCTATGCATTGGGTAATCGCTTTTGTTCGCATGTCTGAGAGTGGATGAAGATATGCCAGTTGTTTGTTCACTCATCCCTTCACAGTGTCATTCAGTTGATTCTCTGCTTCCAGAGAAGCAGAATCTGGGGAAGATTCTTCTTCTTCCCCATTCCCTTCTTCGCTACCTGAACTTTGGGCACCTCTCTACATGGAGTACAATATTTTCAAATTTCCTGACCAAATAAGAGTTTTGAAACTTCTAGAATTCTTTCTGTGATTTCTTAGAAAAGAAATAAAATTTTTCCTACCTGGGTGTTCTTGTATGGGATCCTGCAAGACAGCAGTAGAGGGATCACTACAGACTTTGGCAAGATACTCGTGTACATCCCTGCTCCGCAGGAGCTCGGTTCCAGAACCATCCGCATAGATGATGAAGAACCTACACAACCAGCCACACACATTGCATTCTATCAGGCATAGGAGGCAAGATGTTAGCAGCAGGGGTCTGCAGGGTGGACTCTATGAGAAGAGCCCAGGAGCTGCCCTGTGCTGGACACACACAGTCCCAGCTGTCTCCAACACATCCTTTGCAGGACACAGCCGAGACCCTCAGCCAACATAGTGGCACCTCAGAAAAATAGTGTGCAAGAAAGGGCAAAATGCCACACAGGCAGTGACAAGTGAGAGGAAAAGTATGAGAAACAGCCCTGCAGACACCGAGGTCAGGAGGAAGGGGAGAAGGTCATTCTGGTGCTAGAGCAGAGGTTCCCCTCCAGCCTCTGGAGGAGACTATGGTGGAGCAGGTATTCCCCTGCAGCCTGTGAAGAGAATCATGCCAGTGCAGATGGATTTTTCCTGAAGGAACTGCAGCCCACAGAAAGCCCATGCTGAGTCAGGTTTAACCATGAAGACTGCAGCCCACGGAAAGGATCCACAATAGAGCAGGGGAAAAGTGTGAGGAGGACAGAGCAGCAGAGAAGAGCTGTTACAGACTGATCACAGCCTTCCATGTCCTGCACTGCTGGGATGAGGAGGGAGTAGAGTGGTCAGGGATGAGGCAGTGGTGTTGAGTTTGAGAAAAAGAGGGGATGAGGAAAGGTGGTTTAGTTTTCATTTTTCTTTCTTCCCACCCAACTCTATTTTAATCAGCAATAAATTAAATTAAATTTCCCCAAATGAATTCTGTTTTGCCTGGGATGGTAAGAGGAAAGTCTTTATCTTGACCCATGACCTTCTACATCTTATTTTCTCCCCTTGTTCTGTTGGAGAGGGAGAGTGAGAGCACTGCTGGATGGGCCTTTGGCAGCTAGCTGAGGTCAACCCACCATACCAATCAAATCCAATGGTTTTCAAAATGGGATCTTTTCTAGATGACAAAAATGAAAAAGTACTGTGATGACAAGAAGAAAAATCCAATTTATAAATAGAGAGTACTGAACAAAGGGAGCACAAATCTACAAACCCTGTGCAAATACAGCATAGTGAAGAAAGAAAGTGTAAACCTATGAATCCAGTGCAGTTTACCTGGGGACGTGCTCATCATGAGCAATAGGTTTGTTAACTTCTGGGAGCACAGATGCTGAACTTCTGTCTTCCTTCTCATCAGAGTCAATGCTGGGAACACACACAGATGTGCTGCCATCAGCCATGACCTAAAATAGAAATTACATAAAATGATTTGAGTACAAGATACATTTAAAACAGTAACTTGCTGCTGAACTGTAATATGACCAGCGAAACAGACAAAAAAAGCCATTTCAGGTTGAGCAAACCTGGAATTCACAGGAAAAAGAAAGGAAAAAGAGAACTAAAAAGATAGTGAAAAAAAGCAAAACAAAATTTATAGAAAGACATGCCATATCATAAATGCTAATATCACATGCTGGTATGCAGTAAATGCTCAAGGTTTGTTAGTTGTCAAATGGGGCCATCCATGCTTAGATTCCATCTTCAACATATATATCTGCAGGCATCAGTAGGCAAACTTCACACAAAAATACTCTCTTACTGGTAAAGACAGATAATTATACACTCAGACAGATGCTGATGTACCTCTATGAGGCATATATGCATTTATGTAGATACACCTACACATAGAGATACACACAAATATAAACAACTAGGCTACTTTAAGAATAGGTACTACAGGGCTACAAGCTGATTTTGAGAGAAGTTTATATGGTAAAATTACTTAAAATACAGAAATCTGTTTCCCTCCATACATTTTACCTTGAAAAGATTTCCATCAGGATCCATCATCTCACAAATAGTACTGGAAGTGTGTTTCATAATATATCTCCCTGCTTGTTTCTCCTCTTTCTTGCTGATGAAATCATTAACTTCATGGGTATAAACTGCTGAGCAATCCTCATCAATGAAAAGAGAGCCTGCCTTAATGGGTAAAACCTATCACAGTAAAAAGGGAAGAGGTTCAGTCCTGAAAGGCGAAATCTTCAGTTTAGAGGTACCATGAAAATGAAGAACAGATGCAAATCAAGTGGAGAGTTCTCAGACTTTTACTGCTGAATCATCCATTTTTGAGTGACTGAAAGGAGAGAAAGAAGGAAGATGAGGTCCAGGAATCTGGCTGATGTTAGCCTCTCTACCCTTGAGAGGGAATTCAGAGGTCCTCTTAGTTTAGTATCATCATCAAACTTACTTAATGTACATGTGATTCTGATGTTCAGATAATTTATAAAATCATTAAAGAGCACGGGCCCCAAAATTGAGCCCTGGGCAATCCCACTGGCGATGGGCTGCCAGCCTGATGTAACACCATTTACTATAACTCTTTGAGCCCAAATTGTTAGTCAATTGCTCACCCAATATATCATGGGATTGTCTAGCCATATGCTGGACATTTTTGTCCAGAAGGATACTGTGAGAGAGAGTACCAAAAGCTTTGCTAAAATAATAACAATAAAAAACCCCTACTGGCTTTCTTGAGTCAACTAGATATGTTACATTTTCATAAAAGGAAATTAAGTTAGTCAAGCAGGACTTCCCCTCACAAACCCGTGCTGGCTATGACCAATGACTGTATTGTCTCTCAAGTGTTTTCCAATATCTCCCAGAATAATCTTCTCTGTAGTTTTACCAGGCACGGAAGTGAAACTGACAGGGGAAGTGAAACCCTCTAATCACCAGGGTCTTCCTTCTTACCCTTCTTGAAAATTGGGACATTTGCCAGCTTCCAGTTGACTGGGACCTCTAATATCTAAATAATCGGGAGAGTATAAAATTGATAGAATCACAGGATTTGTGAAGGCTATAGAGAAGGGAGTTAAAACAGTCAAAGTAAGAGACACAGTGAGAACTTGTAACATAAAGATACATTTCACTGACATAAACTAAAAATAATTCCCACCTGATATGTTCCCTGTGGCTTTGCTATAATAGATGTTCCATCTCCAAAGATGGTACAACAAGTACCGTCCTCACAATTTGTTATAACAGTAGCAAATTCAGGATTCTCTACTTGCATACATTTCACCTTCCTTGTGATGGCTTCCAAGGGTTCATCTAAGAATCAATACAGAACGACTAGACAGGTGCATAGGAACCATGGAAAAGTCTTAGGATTCAATCTGCCTTTTCTCTCTTAAGTCTGGACCTTTATCTCCCCAGTAAAAGACCCTCAGCCTTCATACGGTCCTTTATCACATAATTTTATGTCAGGCAAACAAGAAGCGATCTTTAATTTTTGGTCTGTGCACTGAATATAGGAAAATTCAACAGCAAAAAATGTCTGTAGCCATTTGTGGCTGGTGTGGTTAGGAGAGTACTCTCTAATTTATCAAGTAAAGTACTAACTGTAACAATCTGGATATTTGTAACATACAAGTTGGAGACCACTGAAATTTTTTATGCCTGTGATACAAGCTCTAAGATGTGAAGAAATTCCTTTTCAGCAGCAGAACAAGGGAAGACTAAACTGGTATGTTAACCTGGCCATTGTGTTCCCATTTAACAGACAGACCAGCTCAAGCTCATTGTCTTGATTTTTAAAATCCCACAGGGAGATGTTACACAACCAGAACTATCTATTGTGTTTGAACACAACAGTCCTGACACCCTCACATTAATTATAGCATTTATCCAGCAACTGAACTAAGCATAAAGAATGACTATTAGCCCCATTTATTTCAGGTGAATGTAGTTCTGCTTCTACTGGGTGTGGCATTTTCCACAGCCATATTCAATCAAATTTTAAATCCCTCTGAGCTTGGTGAGTCCATGGTCTCTGTGGGGAATAGGAGGACGCCTGGTCCTTATATGCCTATTCAGTTTAGGCTCAAACGAGCTTGCTTGGTGTATCAGGGTAGGTGGAGAACAGGGAATAAACATATTAGAACTCGGGCATTGTGGTCTCATGGTGAAGGTGCCGTGTAAGTATACACATGAAAGGAAGAAAATGTGCTTGTTTGCTACAATGTAAATTTTTTCACTGAATGCTGATGATAAAAAGACACAACAGACAAACCAAGTCTAAACTGCCCTTGTAGATTTGTTATCTAGGCTATTGGTATGAGCCTTCTTTAATAATTTTGACAACTATCTGCTTCACAAGATATAGCAGAGATAAGCGCTGCCCTTTTGGTTTTACCTGTTTGCTTACTACCCTCTGGTACAAAAGAATCACAGTTTTGATAAAAAGTTCTGATCCTAGTCCCATCAGCATGATCTACTACTCTGCTGCCATCCAGCTTCTCAACAATTATCACTTCATCATCTCGTACAGTCATAACCTGAAAGAAAGAAAGAATGAAGGAATATTCATTTATATTAGCTCTGTGATACTTGAAACAGCACCAACAGTAAAACAAGCCATTATGTACTGAAACCCTGATGAAGCCAGACTACTGCAATTTTATCTACTTCAGACATCGAGGACTCACTTTTTTTTCAAAATCTAAAGCTTTTGTATTAGTAACAGTGTAATAACACAACCTGTAGGGTATATGTTCAAAGAACAAATCCTACAACTTATATAATGGCTGCACTGTCTCTTAGCTTAGTAGGCATTGCTATTAATAACACAAAAATAGTAATACCGATCCCTCAGCTGGGTCAGTTGCCTGATAGATTAAGAGTGGCTTCAGATCCATTCTCTTTGCTCCCTCAGTGCCCACTCGAATGCCTGATGGAGTTGTTGTTATCCAGGTTCCTGCCTGGTTCTTGTTGGGTTGCTCAGAATTAACCAGACCCTGCACAGTATTTTCAAACAACTTGTCCTTGCTTGGGTGTAACATGCTGTCACTGCCTCTTCCTTTTTTTCTTTCTGCATCAGACTTGGTATTCTCTAAGGGAAAGACAAAGTCAATAAAATGAAGAGTTTCTGTGAGTATTGGTTTTGATTGAATTGAAAGAACTATTCATCAGGCTGGAGGAAAATTACAAGCGATGTTACTCAATCCACTATGGTGGATCAGAAAAAAAGGGACTGAGATCACATTGTGAAAGCCAATGAAGATATTTTATTGAGTGCAATACAGAACTCTGGTCTCCTATATTCAAGAAAAAGAACTTGGATTAAGTCTATGCAAAAGACAATAGTATAGTCCAGAGAAGAGTCTAAAAGGCTTACAGCATATACATCCTAGCAAAAAAAAAAAAAAAAAGAAAAAAGAAAAAAAGCCAAAAATAAACGAAACATTTCACCATAAATTTGTCATGATTAAGCAGTGGAGAGGAAATGTGGGAGGGAAAGAGTGTTCATAAATAAAACATATAAAATAAAGGATATACACTGGCCACAGGTACTGAGACTGATATCCGACGAACAAGAAATGGATTTGATGACTTGAAAGTCTCTTTTAGAGAGACTTTTCTCTTTGGTGGCAATTTTTATTCACATACTTCCAATAAATTATATGTTAAAATTATGACAGGTCATAATTATTTTTCACACTAAGGAGCACTGACTCACCTCAGACTACACTCTGAGGCATGAAGTAAACTTTTATTTGGTTCTTTCTCAGCCAAACAAAATAAGGTAAGAATGGTTATGTTGGGACAGACCACAAGTCCATACAACCCGATTAATAATGACCAATTGTAGGTACCTTGGAATACATAAAACGAGAATGAAAAATATACAAGTCCTCTGCAAGAGAAGCATTTCTTAATATCAGGACTAAAAACTGTGTAACCCATAACTAACAATTTGACATGGCTGTAGCTACAAGGATTTCTTTTAAAATACTTTGTATGGAATCACTCTGCTGTTGATGTAGTTCTTACACACCCTTTTACTTATTAGAGTTCTTGCATGTTAGAAGAAAATGAAATCTGAAGTAGGAGAGAAATGATTTGATATGAAGGTAAGGAATTAGTTATGTGCAGCAGCTGAGTACGGTTAGAATGGCATTTTCACACTGGCAAAATTTTCAGACTAAAGAAATATGACCTTTATTAAGTATAATCGGATCTGCTAACTTTAAACCTGTCCAAAACACAGGAAGTGTTACCTTTCTTAGTGCTGATGTCAGGTGAAGGCTCCAATTCTAGTATTGGTTGCACACTGTCTGGAATTGTAGGTGGTGGTAGGACAGGGCCAGAATCAGGACTCTTACTCACTGTGCCATCAGCAAACAAAATCTACAGCAACCAAGGACGTATCAGAGGTTAAAATTACTTCAAACACCAGTAGAAAGTCTCAAAAGAACATGTTGCAAATGCAACAGTCACTATAATATTGTGGGTGATGGAGGGGAAAAAGTAAAAGACTTGGAATGAATACAAGAAATAAAGAATCTATCTTGAAAGGTCTGCTAGTTGCTGCACTTCATGTATATAATTACTGGAGATTCTATTTAGTGACGATCAGGCTTTATAAAAGTAAGCAGTAAAGACTATTCTTTGACGTTTTAGATGGTCAAATGTTGATGACTTTTTTTTCTTTTTGCGGCAGTGGTAATGCATCTATATCACCCTATTGAACCATATTCAGGTATTCCATATATCTAGGATTGCCATTAATATTTTAGCCACCAAGACAGCTAACAAAAAGAAATCATGGTTATTCGTCTTATTATGGCTGGTTTCTGAGATCTATTGTCCATTACATTCAGCTCTTGATATGCATGTTCCCTGTGTGGCAGGGATAATCATCCTGAATTTATTTACAAATACAGTACAGATGTAGGGAGAAGAGGGTACAGAATGGAAAAGAAATGGACAACATATAGAAACATCTCAAGAGTTACAGTTACTGTAAGGTAATTACATATTTCGTTTTTCTTTTTTTTTTTTTGAATGCAAAAAAAGAATAGGCAATATATTCTTGATGAGTCACAAACACTAAATTAATATAATCTGCTTATACAAAGACTATGGTACAATCATGCTAGGCATATAAGACATATGTCAGGAAACTATGTTGAGAATATATAGATGCACAGCAGCTAGCTTTACTTATTTCTGAAATAGATAAGTTTCTCAGAAATCCTGGCTAAATGGTTTGAGATCTAATGAATTAATGTAAAAAACTCGTACCAGGAATTGTGGTCTACTTAGAAAAAAAACCTTGAGAAAATAAGGAATTTTTTTTTTCAGTTTCTGAGTCAAAAGAGATGACTCCTCTTTTCATCTACTTGTTAACTACACAAAGAACCTTAGACTTTAAAAAGAGTGTTGCTTGTAGATTGATTATAGTATCTGCAAAGATGGTTATCTAGCCTATAGCACCTAAAAGGAACCAGAATTCCGGGCAATCTTAATAGATATAAACAAGGAAGGTACTTAGGAATAAAAAGTCTTTTTGATGAAAATTTAGGATACCCAAAGGTGTCTGCAGGACTGAAGAATAGTTCAGGTATTTTCTGGATCCCATATGACTGTTTAGATGACTGAAAAAATATATGGGTACTTTAGAGTTGCAAAAAATACCCAAAGCCCAACTAATCCATATTTCAGATGTTTAAATCCAGAAATGTAGTTCTCAAAACCATATTCAACTATTTCTGAGTCCCAAAATTGCCTAAATTCTTCATCATGAAAGCTCCCTATGGGCCTTAAATTCTGATTCTGAACAAAGCCAAGAGCATTTTTGTTGTGACAATGCTGCGGAACTCAGTGGTTACTTACCTCCTACAAACTGGACACTTCTCTTGGTTGACAAGTGCAAGTTCAAGGGTAATCATGCACAGAGGCTGCTTTTAAATGAATTCTACTAAACATACCTGGGTAGATCCATCCATCATGTATTTTATGACAGTTCCTTGACTGGTGATGACCCTTGACACTTCTTGTTCTGTTTGCCTTGCCACAGATGTATATAAATGACAGTTCTTCACCTTTTGGGGATAACTCTGCCTAACAAGAATTTCCAGAGTAGCCTGCTTGGCCTGTTCTCTTTTGGTGTCTTTGTGCTTTATTTCACCTTCTGTAACTCCAGGGTCCTTCTGTCCGCTTGGCATAACCTTTTTCTCCTTTGCTTCATTTGCTTTGACCTCACCTTTCTCTTCTTCAGCCACCTCTTTCTCAGCTTCAGCTGTAGTGGCTTCGCCTTTCAAACCTGCAAAAATATTCCGACTTAATACTACGTAGCACAGATCAAACAATGCTAAGCACCCAGAATCATGGTGTCTACAGAAGCTATACAGAAGATGAGTAAGACTAACCCTCCTTGGCTTGCTCTGTAACACACAGAGTAAGGGACAGACTGTTTTTCATAAAACAATTCAAAGCAGTCAGAAAATCTGTATCCTCTTGTGGAGGCGTCTGCCTTTCCAAACACAAATAAGGAAAATGTGAAGATGGATTTATTATGGATGCTGAACTTTTAGAAGACTGACATAAGGTGAGAGGAATTTCCTAATTGCCCCAGGAAGGTGCAAAAAAGTTACTGAGTTTTACCAAATTTGAGTTTCTATAGAAACTGAAGTTAGGTATTTTGTCTACTTGAACAAATAAGTTCAAACTCTGAATGTTTGACAACCTTCTGCATCCTCATACATGAACACATTTACCCTAAACCGGCAAAATCTGCCAAGCTGGCTGCATCCACAGGGGCATTACTAGCAAAGACAAAGACAGATCATCCCTCTCTACTCAGTGCTTTTCAGGCTGCATTTGGAGTACTGTGTCCAGTTCTGGTCCCCACAATTCAAGAAGGATGTAGACAGACTGGAAAGGGTCCAAAGGAGGGTGACAGATGATCAAAGTGCTGGAGAACCTGTCCTGTGAGGAAAGACTAAAGGACTTAGATCTCTTCTCCCTGCAGATAGTACCACATCACAGCATTCCAGTACTTAAAGAGTGGCTACAAAGAGGACAGAAGCTCTCTCTTCACAAGGAGCCACATAGAGAAGACAAAGGACATTGGAAGAGGTTTCATCTTGATATAAGAAAGAATTTTTTTACAGTGAGAACAATCATTCACTGGAACAACCTCCGCAGGGGCATGGTAGAGATCCCATTGCTGGAGGTTTTCAAGATGCCTCCCTTTCCCACAAAAGGGATTTTTTGAGGTGCCTTCCAACCTGGGCTGTTCAATGTTTCTATGATTTTGATCTAAAAAGGAAAGAGATGTCTGAGAACTACAAGGAGGAAAGCTTTTACTAGCAATTTAATTACTTTTTTTTGGGCCACAGACACCTAATCAAGGCATTCCTCTCTCACATAGGTTTGTGCTGGATCCTTGTGTACTATACTATATTTATTAATGCAATTTAATAAAAATTTCATAATTTGTATAGACTTAGCTGGTTTCTAAGAGGTATGCTGTTTCATCAGTTGCCAGGAACATAAATAATTGTCCTGTTTTTTATGCAACAGCTCACACGTAGGATGTGTTGGAATTACTGCCAGCAAGTATTTGGTGTGTGTGATAAATCTGATTTATTCTAGGATATGGGCACCTCTGTAGTTGGGCTGATCTATTTTCACATACTCAGTATCTCAAATATACGCTGGGCTGGACATATATGTAGATGACTGTTTTTTAAATTGACCAGATGACAACAACAACATTCACATTTGTCTGCTTTAAAACCTAATTGCATGACTACAAACCCGTGAGATTTACTACCGTTTACAGTAAGCAAAGATGAACCTCATGTAGAAACAGAAGCTCATGAAACAGAGTTATTGCAGAAGGATATGTCAGGCACAGAAACTTCTAAGTAAGTATACACCCAACAGTCTTCCAAAGGAAATTCAATGAAAAGGGCAAAAAAGCTTATTATGACCATCTTCTCTGTATGTATTGGATGGCATAAACCACAGGATTTCTATGAAATAATTCGTGTTTGAAACTAACTGTATCTTTTAGAAAAACAACACCACCTGATTGTAAAATATCCAGTAGCACAGAGTCTGTCACAGCATGGCTAAGTTTTGTTAATTATTCTTACCATTAAAAAATTAGTATAATCCACTTAAATCCAGTATAAGTACTACTTTTCAGTTTCAAGCCCCTGAAATTTGTAATACTTTTTGTATACTGTATTTACAAGATATCACCAAAATTCTGTTTCCTTCTACTTCTAGATTGGCATCAGTAATTTCTTTGACCTTTTCTTTGGTAATTAAAATGAGTTCTCTGATGACATGAGCTCACTGTAAGACATATCTTCCAATGCTTTAATCATTCTTGTCACTCTTGCCTGAATCTTTCAAAATATGAGCATCTTATCTTGTGGACTTAAGAACAGTACTATGATTTCAAAGAAGGTGGACATACAGGCAACGTAACAATCTTCCTGGTCACTCAAGATTCCTTAATATATATGCATTTATGAATTTAATTTGTTCATTTTTCTTTAGTATTCCAGTATACGTGCATATTCAACTGATATCCAGCATGACTCCCAAGAACATTTTTAGGGTTGCCGCTTCCCTGCCCCCAATCTGTTTTATCCAACAACTTCCAATTCTAGATTTTTACATTTGTTTGAATTAAACCACATTATTTATGTTGCAAATACTCTGACAATTCCATGATTCAGGGATCCATGATTATGACAGATTTAGCAACCTGAGACATTAAAATATTCATATTTTTACATCTAAATGCATCAAGGCAGAAATATTTTTATTCTGTAATTTTAACTTCTTTTAAATTCCTTACTTCACAGTTGCTCAGAAAACTAACCTCCAAAGTTTTCACCAAGGAAAGTTAATACTAGTCCATTGGGACAGGAGACGTTCAAACTTCGGAAAGGAAGAGCATTTGACACCACTTGTTTTTGAAAGGCTGATTCTTCGATTTCGGTCTACAGAATGAAACATGAATTAGTTTTATTCCACATTTAAAAAAAAATAAAGACAAAAAAAGACTACATATTTCAGTTGTAGCAAAATACTTAAAAAACTTAAAGTGCTTTCTACCACTCATTTTTAACACTTTGATAGCTTATATATTCTGAAGTGGAAACATTAACTTATTTTCTCTTATTATGCTATCTTCTTTCACCCCTCTTTTTTAACCCTTGAAGAACAACCCTTCATAACTTTATTCATTTTTCTGAGTCATTATGGTATCTTGTGCTCAGTGCCAAGATGAGATGATAATAAATTGATAACATGAAGCAGAAGAGCATGAAGTAGTTCTTGAAGCTGCACATCAGTTATTTTACCTATAATATTAAAAAAGGACAAAAGATAAGTATAACAGTAGTGCAAATACAGCACCGACTTGAGAAGGAGAAAGGAATGAACACTTGGCAGTTGAAACGTGTGATCCTCTTTGCACTGCTTTGTAGTGGAAATCGTTCTGATAACTAGAAAAGATGAGGTTGATCTAAGGAATGCCTGAAGAGCATGGAACATTTAGAAATAATGCAACAATGGACCCTTTGATGTTATCCCCCCAAAGCCCTATGTGATAGCAAAGTACACTATGTCAGTAGTCATAAGATGAAAAATGTTTTGGGTTGGAGACAAAGGTAACAGAGAGAGCTTCTTGGGGTATTACCCATAGTCTTGACTTTTAGGAATAGAAAATTAGCAGATATTTTGCAACCTGTTTTTCAGCATAAAGGATGCTGTACATTTTCTAGCTACTTTACATAGTATTACTGGGTAATTAAAGCTACTCTCAACACCCTAAGATCGTAGACACAGGATATGGTGTAGAAGTCACAGAATAGGATAGAAGTAACTCTCAGGTGTAAGTAAAAGAAGTAACCCTACTTCTCCCTACCCAATGGTAAAAAAAATAATCAAGTATGCCTTTATCGTTACAGAAAAATGTTAATGCAACCTATTGAAAAAATTTCCAGGGCCGGAGGCTTCCTGGAAATCCCTTCTAGTACTTTACCTTGATTAACCTTATTGACATTTTCCTATGGGTTACCCTGAATCTCTCATTCAAAAAATTAGTTTATTTCTGATTATTTCTTCTGATTATGTGTCAACATAAGAGACTATGCTGTCCCTTTAGTTCTTTACAGAAGGCTGTTTTGCCTCTCAGTTCTGTATCAAACAAGCCCAAGGCAAGCCTTTTAATCTTTCCCCACTGGTGAAGTTTTCTACACCTCTGATCTTTCTTGCTGCTTTTATTAGAACTCTCCAGTGTGGCCCATATTTTTCTTGCAGTGCAGTATCCATAACTGGATACATAACTTAGGCTCTACCAGCCCCGAATGGAAAATAACTTCACATATTGAGCAGACTATACTCCTGGTTATTCACCTCAATGTGGTCTTTGCCCTTCTCACAGCAAGATGGCATTGTTGACTTAAGTATAGCTTGTGATCCATTGCAACTCTCAGACCTTTCTCTGTAGAACTGTAATTGATAGAACTGTTACCCATTCTGTAAATATATATTGATTATTTATATGTAATTGTAGTACCTAGTAATTATTCTTACTGAATTGCATCTTGTTTTACAGACCACATCCATGTGAATTTGTCAAGCTCACTTCACTTCAGATTCTAATCCTGTCCTCCAAAATACTTGCCGACTCATACAGACAGGTGCTGTATGCACTAATATGGATACTCTCTGTCCAAAGACATTCTAAACCAAATAGTAAAAAAACTTTTGGAAAACCAGAAGGAACTTAGATGTCCTCCTGAGACAATGTTAATGGTAGGGTTATTTGTTTGTTTGTATGTTGTGCTGTGTTATGCTGAGTGCTGTTCAGCAACTCCACACACCACTTCCCATGCTCACGCTCCTTAAATACTTAGCTAAGCTTGTTGAAATTAGGTCAGCAGGACTTTTTGTGTATATGGACAGAATCCATGTTGAAACAAGGTCCACAGCATTACTTCATCTGCTAGGTACCATAGAAGCAGCATAGGTATGTCACATTCAGAGTCTTCCAAGGCCATTCTTACAATTCTCTGTATATGCTCATTCTTGTCTGTCTTATTACTCTCTCCTCTCATTTGCTTTGTTATAGAAGCTATCTCCTGTTTCTAATAAACCTACATTTAAACATTCATTTCCATATTACCCATTCTACTTCTTTGAACAGTTCAGCCCAGGTCTGCCAACAGAATTATTATCTCCATTCAATGTCCCTTGCAAAGGGAACTGACTAGAGAACTCATAAGCCTCTGGTGAAGGCATAGCAAGAGCGATTTTGAGAGAAGTGGCCAAAAGTAACTAGACTAGACAAAAGTACAGTTTTCCAAGACAGAGTTCTGAAATTTTCAGATCTTTAGACCAGAAGGAGGTAAACCTTTTCAGGGTAGTGCCCTAGAAAATAGTAATGAACTGAAGTACAATATCAAGAAATGCCTCAGGAATTGGAAGACACCACAGTTTATGTTTTTTATGTATCACCCACCAGCCTATGGAAGAAGCAGAACATAAGAGGGAGAAACGACTAGGTTAATGGAAAATAATTGGTCATGAAAAATACTATTTGCAGTAGATTGGACTGAAATTTGGCTCAGGGTGAGAACCAGGACATTTTATTAGCAGTTTTTTTCTGAATCATTTCAGCCACACTTGATTAAAAGATGGAATCAAGTAGGGGAAAAACTAAAACACACTATTATATGCTTTAATTATTTTTGCAGTTAGTCTGAAAAGATATTAAGAACCACGTTTAACAAGCACATTATCTAGAAATGCTACTCATTTGTAACTTGATCAGGTTACATGGGATTCATACATTTTGATCATAACTATCATTAAAGAATTATTCCAGACAGTGTATTTTATAACATTAGTGTTACATGAAAACTGGTCATGAAACTCATTGTTTTGTGTTCTGATTATGCCTATTTGCAGAAGGCTGCCCTTTCCTAACTGGAAGGTGGTAACTAAATTGGTTCTCAATACTATTCATGTTCATTTCTGTACTTCTGTCACAGTTTGTTTTATATTTTAATTTTTTTCATTTCTGGGACACTGCTGGTTGGAGAAAACACTGTCAAAAAAGAAGAGGTTAAATCATTTCAAATAGAAAACTCCTCCATCCTCTTCCAGCATCCTGTTAATATCTCCTCCCATATCTGTTTGAGAACTTTTCATGTAACTTATACTCCGGCTGATATGTGAACTCATTGGACCAAACAAACATCCTGTGGTTGCCTATAACATTCTGCCAATAGTTAACTAACATCATGAAATAATCTTTTACAAAGAGGAACTGTGACCCATTTGTGAACTGAAACAGCCTCCCCAACTCACGTTCTTTAATGTCAAAAAGCTTCTCATAGAGCTCTGTGGACGATGTTCAAGATTAAATCTGTGCATTTCTGAGGCACGTGGTCCTGTAATTCCTGTAAATACTCTGTGCTACATATTCCATAACTGGAATTCAGAATCTGCTTTTGAAATGTCATCTATTCTTTCCAAAGACCCTGTACTGTACTTCAAGTTACAGGCTGAAGTAACTTCCTCAAGTTGCTGGTGCCTGGCCTGCGATCAGCTGGAAATACCAAATTGCAGAGCAAGCTGTTGCCAAACTGTCTCCACAAATTTACTGGTTGGTTAGACTTTCCAATACAGAACAGTGCTCCTACTAGGTTAAACTAAAAATTCATTTATAGAGCAGTTCTAGTCACTGAGATATTAACAATGTAACACGTGTAACTGTAAAGCCAAAATTGACAAAACTATGTGGACCACGGAAGACACACTGCTTTACATCACGGAGTTGCTAAAGGTAACAGCTGCCAACATTTACATCTGAGAACAATTGGAAGAGTAAAACATATCGTTAGAAGCACCATAAATTGTTAGGAATTTGTTAAGGCACAGCTCAAAGCCCTCTGAGAGGAGCATACGCTTCTGTTGTGTAAATTCATATATTTGAATTTTTTGTTTGTTTCTTTTCTGTGTTCATTGTATAATGCCTATTCTCTCACCTTTCCTTGTTCCTGCTTTACTGGGTCATCAGATGGTGAAGGGACTATTTTGCTACGGCTTGCTTTTGCAGATGGTAGAGATTTTCGTGATTTGTGTTTGATGAGCTTATCTTTTTTCTCCAAAGCTGATGTAACAGGAGTAATTATGGTTGGAATATGAACAGAAGGGATATTCAGAATTCTTGCTAAGACAGGATCTTTTTTATCATCTAGAGAAAGGAAAAGCAATATTTTTAATGCAATGAAGTTTCGTAAATGTAGATGGTCACATTTTATTTTTTAACAACATTTTGTAGGCTAAATTTTACCTTTGAAATAACAGCCTCAGTGGGGGAGTTATTTCAGATAGAGGGATTTAGGAAATCTTTCCATAGACTGACTGACTACCTGTCAACCTAAAAGGAGTCTTGAACCTATTGATTCCCACAGGTCTTCGCTTGCCTCCCAAAAATAGAAAACACAATTTTTAAGATTCTCTTTTACCTCCAGGATATGTAGATAGGTAGAGACATTTTGAGTCTATCATCTAGGAAATTATCACTGTTGTTATGCTTTATCATGGGCTCATCCAGCATAGACCAACTCTGGAAGTTTTGAATTATATCTCTCTATTTTGCTCTAATGATTCAGAAAGATTTTGATGATCCAAACTTGCTAAGACTCTCTTAGCAGCCTGCTAAGCATGTGGACAGGAAGTAGTCATGTTGCCTTCTTGAAAACAAAATTAATATAAACTAAGGTTTTCTGTAAAACATTTTTATTTCAAGGAACTGACACTTCTCTTTAACCAGAAAAACCCAGCTAGCTCTAACCTTTTTTGAAAGATTTAAGAAAAACTTATGCTTGAAGGCAGCCTAAATCCAAACCTACAACTCATGAAATGGCACCTTGTTTCCCATCCAGACAATTTAAGCAATTGAATTTTTGTTTGTTTTGGAGAACTTGTTTGGAGAACTACCCCAGATGGAGCAACTTATTATCAACATCTTAACCACACCAATATAAATAAGAACTGAAAACCAGTGAGCAAAACATGATGATCTCAGACAACATCTTTTGAAAACCTTTTTTTAACTAATTATTTAGTTAAAGCAAGCAAGCTTGATTTGCTTAGTAATTTCTACAAAGCGTGAAGTTTAACAAGTCAGTCATTTCAAGAATGTCTTTAGGAAGGCTTCCAAAAATATTTTTTTTCTTTTGTTTTGGTAAAATTACATTGCAATTCTGCCTCTTCCAATCAACAACATTATTTAATGTACAAACTGATAGATCTGAAAGAGAACAAATAACTCATTGACAAATTGCAAGCCAGATCACATTCAGACAAAGAAGGAAAGAAACGCAAGCGGAAGCATGCTAATAAAACCATTCTGGTGTGAGATCGCAGCATTTTCTCTAATGCAGATACAGTGTTAGTATATTTTTGTCTGAAAAAGATAAAAGGTATGTCTCAGTGCTACTATGCCCACTGTTTCCAGAAAGGCTTTGGCATAGATGGTTTTAGCTCTGCAGATTAAAAAATGCTGAGGCCACTTTAATAATAAAGTTCTAAACCACTAGAAAGGTTCCCTACGTGTTCATTTGCCTTATGGATGATTCTGCTTTTATGGAAACTGCAAAGGTGACTCAAAGTTTAAGAATCTAAAGCTAGAAGAAACTATTAGATCATCTGGTGATAAAGTTCTATTTAGGAGTCTGTGGATAACAAGACTTTCACCTTAGTTTTTAAGCCTGTGATCTCAGGTTTTGTTTGGTACCAGCACTAGGGAAATGCACAGACATCTGAATATATCCATGACCTTCTGAAATCCCCATTTTCATGCAAGTTGATGCATGCTTGATGCATGAGAAACTGATGCTTTGTTAAGTGGCTCCGCATTGACATACTGAAATTTACGCTGCGTGGCTTTTACAGCTTATTGGAAACCTAAGGAAATGCGAACAAACCTGTTTTATTTATATTATACTAGAGGCAAATTCTCAACTAACTATATAAGATAGGAAAATTTAACATTCCGCATAGGTTCCATTCTGATACTTATTTGATAGACAGTATAGCTATGGAATGAAAAAGTATTACTCATCTTAAGGTGGATGGTTTAAAGAAAAAGCTGACAAAACTCTAACAGAGCTAGCACTCCACAGAGAAGCAGGATAGATGAAATGAAGGATTCTGAGGCAACTGTTCTATAAAATCATTGGGGAATGTAATCCATCTTGTCAGGTGAGTATAAATATCTATGTGATTGATTGCTGCAAACTGCATATAAGCAAGTTTTTATATGTAATGAGGGGAGCTATCCTTCCCAGCTACCTATGCTGTGGAGAATGCTCAGTTTCAGATGACACTACTTTCCGAGTGTTAAATTTATGAATAAAAGCTGTTATAGGCTTAAGAGATTTCACCTACCATTTTACTCTGAAAAACGCCCTGAAAAATACGAACACAGTGTCTGAGGGTAACGATGACAAAGAGTGGATTGTTGAGGCTGAGGGCAAATGTCTTTAAAAATCTTGGGAGCGATTTGAAATTCCAGACAACTGCCAGATAGAGGAAGGTTTCCTTCCTCCTGCGCACACTTACAGGTCTCTAGCATTTGGAGTTGTACTCTCATGGTTTTATTGAGGTGCAAAAAACCAGGTGCAAAGATCCTATAATACCCAGAGGTGAAAGCCTCGCAGGTGCTTAAGGAGACAGATTCACAAAGTGATGAGGAGCTTGCTCCTAAGCCTGGTTGTAAGGTGATCTGAAGTTAGATTTTGGCCATGCTAGAGGTAAAAACAATATTCAAAACTTAAACAAATACTAACATTCAACCAAGAAATAAAAAAGATGAGTAAAGTCGTTAAACAGCCTGAGGCCTTCTGCATCTTAGCTTCCGTAAAAGGAAGAGGGAAGAGATAAAATGAGAAAAACAATAAGAAAAATGAGAATTAGAGAGGTTCCAAAGAACCTCTGGAAAAAAAACCAGAAAATTTTTTCAGTAATGCAGGGAAAATGAGTAATTCACACCCAATTTAACCAGTCAGTGCAGAGAGACTGCATATTACATGGCATACCATTCTACATCAGGGATGGATTGCATACAAGAATAGTCTAAGCCAGAATATTTCTGGTCCAGAAATTTTTCTGAGCACTTACGATACAAAGACCCACAAGGGGAATCAGCCACAGGCAAGTGATTGTAGAAAAACTGCAGACAATCAAAGAATGTCAGTCAGCAGTGCTGCACTAAAGCTCAACATAGGATTCTTCTAATGCTTATGGTACATGTGAAAAAGTCTGCACATCACAGCTGACACGTAGGTGTTTAATTAGACTCTCTTTTATGCCAAACTACAAGTTTTGACAGTCCACTACATTGTGGATGCTCTCTTGACCCAAGTTTAAAAAGTCCTTTTTCAGTAATTGATTTGTAAAATGCATTTGAGTAATAAAAACTGAATGTATAGTTGAATGGTTTACCACAGTCCACACAAAGATGCATTCAATTAAATGTTTTAATATTTTAAGAGCTGAAAAATGCTGGGATTATTTCCTGATCAGAGGAGGGTTTCACTTCTATCCGTATGATGGGTTTCAGTGGCCTTTCAAATGTAATGGAAACAAAAAGCTCTTGGTAAAAGGAGACACTATTTTCCCTGTGGTTTTGTGAAGCAATTGCTTCCATTTGGTGAATGTGTTTGTTGAAAGGCTGAGAGAAATCCCTCATTATGTCTGCACAACTGTAACCTAAAGTCTAACTCCTAATGTAGAATGAAAGTTCTATAATCGCCTATATAAGTTTACAAAAATATTATTTCTTGGAAAGCCAAGAAGACTCCTCAGCAAATCACATTTTCTTTGGCTCAAATTAATTGGCTGATTTTGCTGGGCTACTTAATAACAAAACTTCCAAGTTTCTCCTTGCACTGCTCTGTTTTCACAGTAAGTAAAAAAGCATAGATATCTCCATCTATTTTGAAATTTGAATCATAGAATATTCTTGACAACGTAATATCATCTTGAGCCTTGCTGAAAATTCCACACAATGTAGTAACAGCTGCTGAGAAAGGCAGAATTGCATGCAACAATTTATTGGGTTAAGGAGTGTATATAGGAAAAAAAAAAAAAAAAAGAAAAAACCAAAGTGCCCCTGTGGTTCTCAAATATCCTCTTCTATTTGCTTACTTTACCTGCTGTCTTCCCTGTAGGTCCATAATAGCTCAGAGACAGCTGGATTCCATTTTCCAAGGTGGCTGAAAAAGATCCAAACTGGCTCACAGCTTTCTTTTGATTTTTCAGCTTTCCTTTAAAAAAATGAAAATGAATTTTAAAGATAGCAACACATAGTAGAACCACCTGACCTGCAAACCAATGAGTGGTGTGAACAGTAGCACATCATTGCAAATAACTAACTTGTAAAGTATATTAATATAGCACAGGGAAACTTTATCATTCCATTCATAAGCTAGTATATAACAGTCAGTTTTCTGTAACTTAGCTGTGACTTTTCATCTATAAATTGCATTCTAATTAGATAGGGTATGTAAAAGCAGGTTTAATAGCAACAACTAGTGAAAGATCTTTGTGAATTTAAACAGCAAGAAAATCCAGTTCTGGAGTCAAGGATCCTTATTTCTGTTCCCTACTTGACTTACAAGAATGCTAAATTTCTCATTTTCATCACACACAGCCCATGCACTAGTAAAAGACACTGTCTTTCAGATATTGTCACAGGTACGTGCCTTAAGAAGAAAGTAAAAGCAAGGACAATAAAGTTGAGAAATTAGATTGAAAGATGTGTCTGGCATTTGTGAAAGTGGATCAGGAGACGAGCTCGCTTAGAGGTGTAAAAGACGTGACATAATGAGTATGTCATCCTTGAAAACCACACAAACTATGCAAGGGAACACCTTTGAGAAAGTGACACTGGAACATACCTTGAGTCTAGTTCAACTCCTGCTGCCTTAAAGAAATGTTCTGCTGGCAAGAGGAAATCCTTGGGATTTCCAAAAATGGGGGATTAGCTTCTTAAAACTATGAGGAGTAACAGAGAAGACTACAAAAGAAGATTAGGGAAGGAACCCAACACCTGGCCATCTCCCACTTCTTCCATTAACAAGGCACAAGGCTGAGACTTCATCTGCTCCTTATTTACTCTGTCACTGCAATTAGCATTATGACTATCACCTGCAGGATGCTGTTTTGCCATTTTTACTGCATTAAATGCTTACCGTTGTACCATTCAGCCACTGCCAAGTCTCAGAGTGGATTAATTCTTTTCTTCCCTACTGCTTTTCTATAAGGTACTCCTGTTTATCCAGGAGGAAAGCCTCTCACTCATGCCAAGCAAATACACCTTGCACCAGAAGGTAGCACACTGGTGACTGAAAGTACCATTTTTTAGACCCCAGAATGATACAAGACTACTTTCAGAAGGCCAGACAAGAAAGATCTCATCTGTGGAAGGGATGAAATCTTCTATTAAGGTAACCTATGATTACATCACTGGTGGTAGCTGAAGCCAAGGAGAGGAGCAAGAGCAGGATGTTTTCTAACACGGATGAAGATTAAAGGGGCTAACACACCTACGAAAAGACTTTTCCAACACTCTTCAGTTTAGTCACAGCAGTAACATAGTGCTTTTGGCAAACATATACACAAATCGTAACAGACAGGCTTTCTTCTTGGAAACACTCTCACCTGGATTCAGAAAGGATTTTGCTTTCTGAGTGTTAGCAACATGTCAACCAACAGCAGAACCTGCTGAACTGCAGAAGGATCTATTTCCACAGCAAATTTCTTGAAGAGGCACTAATGCTACGGTCATCCCACCTACAAAAGGAGGTCCAGCTCAAAGGAGGAAATACTCCCTCTCGAAGGCAGGCATTTGTCCTGGTCACACTGCATATGATTCAGTTTGCATCTTCTTAGGCTTTCCCAGGCCACATTAAGATCTGAAGGAGTCCTACGCTAAAGGACTTATTTTCTTATTTTCTTAAGGAATGGTGTCTCTATTTCTTTCCTTGCTTTGAAAAAGAGACTGGTTTACACCTGTTGTCCTGTATTGTGCTTCTATTTCTTGGCAAGATCTTTCTTCATGGAGTTTAAGCTGTCCAACTAGAGTTTTACTTTTATTTAGAGAACACTGATCATTTTTACCCTCTGCCATTAGAAGGAATTTATTATCTGCTAGCTTATAAGGTTTGTATCCAGTTATTAAATATGTCAAACTATTAATTCTTTATATCAGATGCCAATTCACTAACCTGATCCAATTTCCTGTTCTTCATTAATTTCTTGCACTTCAATTTCTTTTAGGTTTTCCTTGGGGTCTGTGATATGAATGAAGAAATTGTGGTTGTCTTTTATCACTTTCACCTTTATCAAAGTTGGACCTGCAAAGCACCAGAATACTAATTATTGCTCCCCCCAGGCTTCAGAACTGCACCCTCCCCCCAAAAAAACCAACCCTGCACCTGCAAGTATAAAGCACATAAAAAAGAAAATTGTTCCAAAGCGGCCTGAATTGCTTAGGAGTAGACCAAGAAGGTAAATTAAGATTAGCTGAGTTTAGACTAAGTATTCAGAAACGTCCTGACAATTAGATCTGAGAGGCTGCAGAATAACCCCGTTGCTTAGATATTTTGCATTTAACTGGACAAATTACTGCAACATGCAGTCTTGGAATATCATGCATTGATTACCATTGAACAGATAAATACAAACTGATTTTTCTTCATTTCTATCTTTCTAGTACTTATCTCTCAGTTGTCAACATACAGTAAATTGTAAGTATTGTAAGTATTATATATAAGTAATGTAAGTAAAATGTAAGTATTATTAGCGATAGAGGCTGATATGGAATTATATGCTATTCTCTCAATGTCTTTAACTGAATTTCTACTACTGAGACATGAAAAAGCATTTATGGATTAAGAAACTATGCCACCAGTTAAGTAATTACCTCAAAGCAAAGCATAAAGAAGTAAAGAATCACCTTTTACAAAATCTATCTTCTCTACTTGAATCTGTCCTCCATCAGATGGGAAAAGATATTGATTGGTTCCTGATACTTGAATGAGATCCTCCCCTGTATTGTAGCCAAGAAACTGGAAAAACAAGTTTTAGATTATGCGTAAATGAGAAAGGCAGAAGCTCTGAAAAAGGCAAATGAAGGACAGATCCTCAGACAGATCACTGTTCTGGTTAAATTTTTTTTTCTTAGATATTTAACTAATGTAGTAACAACTTTAGCAAATATATGGCATGTTATTCTCTCTTCAAAATAATGTCTCAGTTATTAAGTGAAGTAACTTGTTACACACGACAGCAGAATCTGATCCTTCAGTGGTACGGGCCCATCACAGAAACAGAAGAGTAGAAAGTAGATTGGTTGCTTAATGTATAATGGGAAGGAAAGAAAAATTCTGTACAAGTGCAAAGAGAAAAAGTATATTATCATTTGATTAGATAAAGGTCAGATCAAGATTCAACTTTCAACCTTTGCAAATTTGGAATTCAGACACTGTAAATCTGATTATTAGATTGCTGTGCTTTCCAAAGAGCCAAAAACTGGAAAAATTAGCTGAGTGTACTCAAGTAAGTTCATACTGAAACGTTATATATCTCTGATTTTGAAGTCTGTATTCAAGCAAGGCTAGACTTAAATATATTGACTTACAAGTTTTGGCTACAAGACTCAGACTCTGTAAATATAAAACAGTGCGAACGGCCTAAAAGCTGTTGGACACAACTAATGAAGAGTTTCCTCCATAAGAAATATCCCTATGTTAATTTAACAGGCAAAGTATTTTGTTTTAGGGTACTCCAAGAATGTGAATTTTGAAATAGGAATTGGAAGAAACAGTGAACTCCTTTTACTTGACTTCCAATGTGGACAGCCAAAACTTCACCTAGGTCCAGCAGGCTCCACACATAGGAGTCAGAACAGGTCTTTATGCTCCCTTTCCTATTGTCTTCCATGAAAATCACATTTTTCAGGCAAAATTAATCCCATAATTACATTTTCCATGGGCACAAAACAATAATCAACTTATTGTTGTGTTTATGTCATATACACTAAAACCCACCCAAGTTAACATTTAAGAAGAGATTTACTCCTAAAATGATGGAGTTAAACAAGACCTAATTAGGCTTAATTTGTTTTGAACCACACTTTCACAATGGATAATTGCTTTGCTCTAATCATGACTCTATATAAATAATTAGCATTTTCCTGATGTAGTGCAATAATATGATTTCTTACTTTATAAACTTTCTCAGAATGTAGTTCTGGGATTCTGGGATCCTCAAGTTCAGGGGCTTCTGCTGGCTCATCTTTATAATTCTCTTGGGAAGATTTCTTGTTGGAATCTTTACTTTCTTCATGTATTATCTCCTGTTCTTTCTTTTTACCTCCCAATTTTTCTTTTTTTCCTTTTTTTAAATCCTTAAGTAGTTGTTCTTCTAGTAATTGTTCCTGCTCCTCCTTCCAAGCCTACATTAAATGTTAGAAATTCAAATGACTGTGGTTCTATTTGTATTAGAAGATATTTCCTATGTGGCTGCTGAAAAGAGTACAAATACACAAATTCAAAGGAACCAATATTCTAAGTCACTCACATATTTTCCAAATGTGCCTACAGTTTTTAGGATATTACACATTACATTTTGCATAAAATTACTGACTCATTCAGTCCACAGGATCAGTCATTCTTGATCACAGAAGACATATCAGATGATTATTTGTATCTTACACATTCAGTCATAAGAGAATTATTTTGTTGTGCACTTTTTCATAATGTTTATCACCAAATTAGAATGCATCACTGGTATTAGTTTATTCCAAAACTGCAACTGTGAGATAAAATTATTTTATTCTTTTACAGAAAGAGGAATGAGAAACTGATGCCAGAATTACCAACTTGTATCAGGAAGACAACAAGAGACACCAGAGATTTTCCAGAGTATTTAGGGCTTTGTATCATTTTATATTCTAAGCATACCAAAGTACAAGCATTTCTGTGGAAGAAATGGTAAGCATTCACAGTTACCAGCTAGGTATTAGCATAACTTGAGCCATGCCAACTCAAGTTGAGTACCCAGGAATTGCTTAACACCACTTCATATCTACATTCCGATATCAGTACTTTGCACACTATAAGAAAAATGAGACATACTATGGCTGTGAGGAGTCCAAAAAGCAGGGGAGTAAAACATCAATTAAGTTACAGTTGTGCAGAGTAATGGATAGTGTCAATGCTAGGACTTACATGTACATGTGTTTAACTCCTACCTGAGCCAGAAAATTACTGTGTGAACTCAGGCAAGTCATTTAGTCTGCAGTGGATGACGACCATGGTCTACATCTAGAAAATGGGATTCTCTGTCATAAGGGAACTCTGAGGTGCCATATTTACATTCCTTAATTTCAAAGGGATGTAGATAGTGAAGGTAGGAGTTGGGTACATAAGTACTCCATGAAACTGGATCTTATGTTTTTATAGTTTTATAACCAAAAAACTTAAATGAGAAGCAGGATACCATCCATAACTTCCATTTCCTAGTACTACTATTATTAATTGCTTTTGGAACGTTTAGTCTAACTCCAAACATTCTTACCGTAATAACATAAATTACATAAATGAAAAAATAAGGAATAAATTAAAGAAAATATAAAGTATGCAAAAAATAGCCAAGAGCTATACCTGCATTGAAGAGGAGTCAAGTCTATTGAAGAATGAAGGCTTACCTTCCTGGGACAGCAATGCTATTAAGTCCATTTCAGAAAAACATATATTTTTGCCTCACCTTTAGAGAACCTTCTCTGATAAAAGGACTTTTTTCATTGTTGGGTTGAGATTCTGGAATAGTCTCTGTTATGATCTCAGATCCTGACATGCTGCCTTTGAGAAATGAAATGGGAATAAATGAGGTTGTGAAATGAACATATGAAACATATGAACATTTCATACATATGAAAATGAAATAATTTGAAAAACTGGATAAATAAAAATAAAAGAAGTGCAAGTAAATAAAAATATCTATCGTAAACAGTAAAAATAGAAAAGTAGAATAAAGAAAATGTTAAATATTTTTGGAGATAAAATAGAAAGACTGTTCAGGTTAGAAGAAACTTATCTGACAACTAGTATTACTTGGTTGTCATGCTAAACAATATATCAACGTATCTAAAGAATGAGTCTCTCCCTCTTGCTATTGAAGGCCTTGCTCTGCACTAAGTTGTGGGGGTTCTTTTATGCAGATGAGCAATACTGAATAAACAATAAACAGTATTTATTATTTTTGTTACTACCAATTCAGATCTTGTGCTTTAACCAGCTCACCAAATGCCAGAACAAGCTCAATACCAGAACCATAGATATTACAACCTTTCAAATCAAAAAAGTGAGTAAATGCTGTCTGACCCTTCAAACCTTCACTAAAGAAACACTATATCCCCCATTTACTATTAGGGCTTTAAAGCATTTATGACTCACGAAGAGGATACCTCTCTAGGTGTGTAGTTTTATATCATGCTTGGATACCAAAAATTTACCTGCTAGAAAAGATTAAAGTACATGATCAGAAGCTTCTAGTTCAATTACTTTATATTAAAAAGTAAAAATTGCAGTGTGGACTACAGCAGTGCTATTGAAATCGAAATCACCTAAAGACACTATTGCCCATCTGCACATCCCAGCTAGAGGTGATGATTATCTTCTTTCAGCAAGCAAACATCTTTATGAATATCTGTCATGAGGTACCAGATAGGCAAGACTCAGTCTACCTCCTGTGACAGCTCCATAGGTACCAATTATTATTTAGAAGCCATAACTGTCGTTTTGGTTTCCAAACTATAATCAGATGTATTAATTGGGTTGAGGAATGACTTTTCTGTTTTTGTAAATGCTAATTGCTAGTACTAGAATGTTTCAAAGTACATTCTCAAAGAAGATGAACAAAGCAAAAGGTAAATATCAGCAAATCATTCTTAATGCCATTTAAGTATACAAACAAACAATTAGGACAAAAGTTCTCTTCTGTCAAAAGGCACTTTCAGATTTTGCTGCATGCTCAAGAGTTACTATATGAACAGCTTACAATTTCCATTATCCAAAATATTGCTTGTAATTAAAGTTTGCTCTGCAGTCTAGTCAATTCCAGTTTCCAGTTTTAGCTTCTAGCCCACAGCTTCTGACTTCGAACTTTAATCCTGCCCTTTTATAAAGGAATTTCCTGAAATGTGTCAACAATAACTACTGCCCACTCTTCATATGTTCAGCCATCTAAACAGAAATTCATATTTGTATGTAATCCTTAAAGTAACTCCATTAAATAAACACAGCTATTGTAAATGTAAATTGACATTAAAGGTCTAATTTCTCAGAACTTAAATATGTGTATTTATTTAATTTCAAAACATATTTATGTCTATACATATGACAAAACAAGGTTACCCTATGAAAAAATAGATGTAATTCTTTGAACAACTTTGGTTGTCAGCACTCAACACAGAAAATGAATTTTCTAGGATAAACCAAAAAGATACCCACTTCTGTCTTTCTTAGGAAGGCCAGTTTTTTTGGTAGCACATGAAGACAATGCAAAAGGTCCTTCTGTGATGGCTTTTTCCAGTTTAAGAGACTCTATTTCCTTAGCCATCTTCTCTTCCTGGTATTTGGCTTCTTCCTCTTTCACCCAGTCTTCAATTGAGTTGGCCACCAGCTCGAGATAGTTTCTGAAAAGCACAACATTCCTCTATCTACCATAATACAGTTTCCACTAATATGATTTCAGGTCAACCAGGATCACTTGGCTTCTCAGTTTCTTATGCAAATATTATTCTACAACCTTTGAGAGAAGGCTTGACTTTTACAGCGTTTTGCTCAGTTTTTAGAGGAGATGGCATTTTTGCCTGGCTGGTATTTATTTAATATATCTTATGTTTGGGATTTTGGTCCTCCTTTCTGCAAAGATATTAGAAACTTGTCTTCCAAAGAATGCCCACCCTCAAAGAAAACCCAGAAAGTCAGAAAACAGAGACATTTGGTTTAAAAAAGGTTGAGACTAATTCATCTCCTCACGGTTTTATCACCAGGATAACATACTTTCTTTGTTGCTCTTAATTTTTATATATATATATATAAGTATGTATTTGGTTTTGTTTTATTCAGCAATTGAGGAGGTGTTACTCTTTTTAATTCCTAACTCTTCTTCATCCATGTGCCAAGAAAGCTGCTTGGAAATTGTCATGCAAATGCAGATTAGAGAATCAGTGCACTGTAGCCTGGCATAAATTAAGAACATTTACATTTAACAGTTGAAGTGAGCCCTGAATGACTGATCCACAGTTTGCAGCTGGTATCAATAGTTGCACTGTCTCATCTTCCAAAGGTGTCTGAAATGACTGCTAAAGTAGTTCATTACGAACAACTGCTTCCAAGATAGGATGTACCCTGTAAGTCTTATATGCAGTTGCCACTCAACCACCTGTTTGGAGTGCTACCATAATTCTTTAAAGTAAAATTCTTCATGTGTGCAAACCTAAAAGGGGCTTTTAAGGAATGCACAAGATTCAGTTGTGTCTTCAATAATGTTTTGCATTTTAAGTTCAAAATGATTCAATTGCATTCAAAAGCTCTGTATGCCTTACAGTTTTTGGTTGTGAACATGTAGGTGGCATAACCAATGCTTGACCTTATGAGAGTTTTAAAGTTCTTATTGCAGCATTACATCATACATCCAAGAGACCTAATACGTAGGGTATGTACACAGACTGGAGATGTATAAAGTTAATGTAGAGCTTAAAGATATGCAAGTCTCTCCCAGCTCCCGCAATGTAGGTGGAGCCTGCTTTGGGAAACTTGCATGAAGAAACTGATGATCATATGCTCAAAAGGAACTTTGAGTCCCTACTGCCCGTAGGGACAAAGGTGACTCTGCCTGTATCTGAAGAAATGTGTAGAGGCTATAAAAACAAAGGTGTTGAAAACAAAAGGCAAAACTAGGCTGCAACCTAGAGTTGCCAGTACTGGAATAACTTGAAGATGAATATACGTTATAAATAAAAAAGAGATTATCCGCGTGGAAAATATTTTAGGGCAATGAAACAGTCATTCCAAGTCAAAAATACACATTCTATTAATATATATTCCAATGTCACTACTGCCAATGTCTGACTCAGAATCATTTCTCAGAAAGGATTATTCTTTTCCAGTAACTTGTGTAATGTGTTTACTATGAAACAGTAAACAAATGTCATTAAGATTAAGTTTGAGCAAAAGAATAGTTTTGATGATATCTCAATTTATTTGGCTTGCTGATAGAGTGGCCACTTATCCTAACCAGAGCTGAAATGTTTTATAACACATGTATCATTGCAGGTACATGTGCCCATGTCTTTGGAACCCCTTAGTCAGCAGCATCCACTGCTTTCACATGCAGCCTCCTGTTGCCTACCCTTCAAACAGTACAATTCCTGCATTTCTGGATGTTCTACGTGAACTATGGGACCTGATATCCATAGAGAAGAAGGAAGGGTAACTGGGATCTGCAGGAGCAAAAGCTGCTGCAATATAAGATATTTAATTTCCCCCTTGCATGAGGATTTTCTATAAAATGTAACCAACTGATTATCAGGTAACAGAAGTATATTCTAGACAGCAAGTATGGATCAACCCTACTTGGGTCTGTGGTCTATAAGATTTCACAATAAAGAACTAACAAGTAAGCATAGGTAAAGAACTCCCAACAGAGAAATAGCATCTGTTGTGTATTTGTAACTCTCCTGTGGTGAAAGTGTGTCTCTCAAATATATCCCCAAAATGAGAATTGCAGTAAATTTAATAAAAGGAAAATCAATATATTGTTACTAAACTCATCAGGAGCCAGTTACTTCATACAAAGGTTTGTGCCTGTTTCTGGCAACTCTGCAGGATCTGGAAGTTAACGCAAGCAACAGCTTCAAGCACTCTAGGTATTTAAAGACTGTCTTCCACAGAAGTGTTATGTTGCTTGGACACCCAAACTAGCAAATATTTATGATACTTTGTCTGGAAATTTAAATTATCTTTATCAAGAAGGTTGAATAAGGTCAGAAAATGTGCTGACTATTTTGCAGTGAAAAGGCAGGTATAGATGCCACGTAACAGAAACAAGTGAAAGCTCAAAGTTCTTCAAAGATACTAAGTAGCATACATAGCAATGACCTACTTCTATGAAAAAAAAACCCAAACCAAAAGCCAAACCTTTTTGTTAGCTTCCGTGCCAGCTTCTTTAGCAACTCCTCGCTCTTTTGAAACAGAACCCAAGGAAGTGTCACTGAACAACGATTGTATGCCCCAAGCAGAAGCTATCTTTAATGTCTAAGACTTGTTTCCAATGTATGTGGAAGAGTAAGAAGTAGGAAGCATATATCTATTCCATCCTCAACTGAATTATAATGCATCTACCACAAAACCTGATTCATTCCTTCTTTGGATGCAAAATTAACAACTTTTGCTTTGGAGGTATCAAGAATTCTTCCCATTTCTCAATCGACCTTGAATTGACTATTTCAATGCCTTTCAATGTGACAAGCCAAATTGTTCTAGGATTCCTTATATAAAGAGTTGCTCTTTCAAGGAGAAGTGCTTCCTGAGGAAGTCTGATTCCTCACTATCTGCTCTAAGGACAACACAACCATAATACACTGAGTAACACCTCATCCCAATGGTGTATGCAAACACCATCTTTCACTATCTTTTGGTGAAGATTTCAGCTGTTCTATACATGCAAAACAGTTGATTGACTAGACATTTAGTGGATTTGGCCAACAACCACAAAACAGCCAGCATTTTCCCCAAGGAACTTTGTGTTTCTGCTGTCTGGCTCTGGTCCCAGTCATGGCTAATCACAACAGCGTCTCTTCATGGCAAATAATTTTAAGTTCAAGTGTCTGGAGAGCTGAGATGGACTCACACAGCTCTCAGCTTGACTGAGAGCAAAGATACAAAATATGACACAAAATAATGTCTTCAGGAAGGCACATCTCACCTACTTAGCATTCAAAACTTGTTTGAATATATAGGTACTAAAAAAATTAACAGATTCCCATATTCTGATAAATTAGGCACTGTGCTTAGAAAGGGATGCCTGCAGACAGACTGGGGCGTGTGGGCGTGTTTTTCCATTGGATAATTTGCCTGAAATTCTATTTGGTAAATCAAATCCAATTAAACCATAGAGCACCAGAGTGACATGGTTAAAGATAGGTCAGCTGTCTCTCCATGGCATTGGAGCTTCTTTACATAACAGTACATGGACACATATTCTATTTTTGTACACTTATTTGGAATAGCGGCTGGGCAAACATCATTTATAGGTTTCAGTGCAAAATTGTATTCCAAAATGAACAGGTCCACTGACAAAAGCCTTAATAGTGGATAAATCAACTACTTGCATACCTCTAACTGGTAAGCAGATAGTGACAAGGAATTAAGAAGAACATGGTATTTGTGAAAAAGATATTCTAGTATTAATAAAGGGCTTCTAGCTTTCCTAGAAAAACTTTCCCAGTGACTCTTGACCAATTTGTGTATACATAGTTGAAGAACCTGATAATTAAATTTTTAGACAGAATTTTCTTTTTAACTTCCCTCACCTGAAGTGTCCTCAATATATATGAGTTTGTATGATGTGTGCATTATATGTATTTTTATAATTTGTAATAGGGAGTCATATATAGTTACTGCATGGTTGTCCTCATTCAGAAAAGCTGCCTCAAGAACGCTTCTGAGTTTCTACCTGTGTGACTTGATGTCTCAAAAACACATTGCATTTTGGTATCTTTCAATTTCAAAGCTCTGCCCCAAGCATATTCATGCAGGCTTTAATTGAAAATGACTGTGAATGAGATATGAAAGATAAAATCAATTACCTGAATCCCACATTAGAGTGCAATGCAACATCCCAAATCTCTTGGCACAAACGATAACGATTCATAGGATTGTGAAGAACCATTAGCAAAGAGTTATCTTGAGTACGATAAAAAGAATCAATACATCTATATTCTTGGGATGCAGTATGAAGAACCTGAAAAGGAAAGTAAATCAGGTACATCCTTCCCTGCCAACAGCAGCATATGGACAGATACAACTTTCAGCAAAACATGCTTCAGAACTTCTCTCTTCTACATGATGTATGCAAAGCATTTGGCTTCCTGCAATCTGAAGTGTTCAGGCAGGTGGAAACACAAACTCCACCACTATTTACATTAAGAAGAGGCTCCCTCTTCTGAGGCTGAACATGAATAAAAAAGTTTGGCTAAATAATGAACTAACACATTTAAATATTAAATAAATACTGAAACAAATTCAAAAAACAAAGTATTTAAATAAATAAATAGCAATTAAAAGCAGAACTATCATATACCAGGTAAAAAGCAATCAAATTTATTTTTAGCTCAGTTAAGTTTACTTGGTATTCAATTTGCTATACTATACCCTGCACGTCTCTGAGATTTACTGTGTTCTACATTATTCCACTCTGTTCTGTACTGCTCCATCAATTTCCGCGTTTACATTATCTGCAGGCTGAAACTTATTTTATAGTTATGGCTAGAAGAAAGCCTTCTTTTAAACAATTATTTTTACAAAACTATGCAACTGAAATAAAACTGAAATAATTCTCTATCAATAAATATTCCCTTGAAATGTGAAATCCCTAATATTACCTGATCTAAAGATTACATTCAGATGTGACATGAAGTATAAGGAAATAAGAAAATATTCTTACAAACTGTTATTTTCTGCTGCAGTAAAACGTTGTTTTCTGTTATACTTATTTTCCACTCTTATCTTTTAACTTCCTTTACTAATTACTGATGGTTCAGTTAGTATTAGCTATTTATGTTGCAGAGAAAGGAATTCCTGATGTACATAGCATGTGCCAGGAGCAAATAAGAATTCCAGCTCAAGGCAGCAAGGGAACTAATAATCCACTCCTCCCAAGAGAATGCCTACCAACTTAAGCAACCTACACTTGAGCTTATCTTTCACATTTATGGTTCTGTCTTTCTGCAAGATGAGTTTCAGTCTGTAGCTTGCAAGATTTCTACAAATGAAGCCTGTAGCCCTGAAAGGGTGAAGTGCATTTACAACAAACTTTTACAACAAAATTTTCTATTTGCCCATAAAACATATACTGCATAGGTATTTGCAAAGTATGCTTTCACATACACTGCACTAACGAGTCCCATAACCGTCAGGGAGGATTATTTTATCTCCATCACACATGTAGCTAAAACACTCACTACCAAACAGGACAGCTGCAGTTTGGCCAAACTAAGAAATAAAAACCCATTAAAACTATATTTCACAAAAGAAAGTGAAAAGCAGCTAAAGAACAACTGGTTTCAGTAAAACTGTAAAAGGGATAAAACTGAGTCAATTATCTAACAAGGAAATACTGTTTACTCCACTACTAATTCTTTGTACAGCATTCTGAGAGATGACTAAGTATTCTGTTCACAGATACCTGAAGAAGAACATGGGGCTGAAAATGCTCAGCAAAACTCCAGTCTGTCAAACAACGCCTTTGTATCCCTTTTATGTCTTCTAAGTTTGGTCCTATGCCATCATTTTCTGGACTCACCTCAAAATACACCAAAACAAAATAATGAATATCAACATTTCAGTATCAGTTCTATTAAATTAATTGTAATCTTGTTGACTTGATAGACAGCATCCCATGTTGCATCACTGTTAACTGCATAATGATGCACATGTGTAGACCCGTATGGCACTATTTAACAAAAAACACAATTACTCCCAAAGGTTTTTGGTCTTGGCTTTTTTATAGCAAACACAATCTAGATATTTGTATTATTAGGTTATACATTTTTGAGTTCTGTAAGCAATTATGAATATTTAAACATGTCCTATGAAGTAATTCTAAAATTGCTATATTTATCCAGGGCTGTATAGCAGGCAGGTGTTTCTGACGATGCCAAACTACATCGTTTATTAGTGTGACATGGTTTGGCAATTTCTCTCAAACTCTCATGCTAGTATTTGACCCCTGGTATTCAGTGAAACAAGCAAAAAAATGTCATTAGTAGTTTCATCAAGACCTATCACCTTAGAATTCAAAGAAAATGATTTCATAGCAACTTAAAAGTTATGGCACTATTTGCCAAAATCAACATTTGCATGTAGCATTGCAAAGGAATGCCCAGTAACATGCCGTGGCATTGAACATTATCTTCTGTTGTCTCCTGCATTTTGGGCAGTATTAAAAGAAGTGGGTCAGCGGGTCCAGGGAGATGATGCTGCTCCTCTACTCCACTCTCACAAGACCTCACCTGGAGTACTGTGTCCAGTTCTGGGGCCCCCCAACATAAGTAGTACATGGACCTTTTGGAGCTGGTCCAGAGGAGGGCCATGAAGACTATTAGAGGGCTGGAGCACCCCTTGTATGAAGACAAGGCTTGTATGAAGCCTGAAAGAGTAGGGGTTGTTCAGGCTGGAGAAGAGAAGGCTCTGAAGGAGACCTTAGAGCAGCCTTCCAGTACCTAAATGGGGCTCACAGAAAAGGTGGAAAGGGACTTCTTATTACGGAGTGTAGCAATAGGACAAGGGGTAATGGTTTTAAAATGAAAGAGGGTAGATTTAGATTAGATATTAGGAAGAAATCCTGTACTGTGAGGGTGCTAAGGCACTGGAACAGGTTGCCCAGGGAAGTTGTGGACACCCCATCCCTGGAGGTGTTCAAGACCAGGCCGGATGGGGCTTTGAGCAGCTTTGCTCCAACCTGCTCTGTCCATGGCAGAAGGGTTGGAACTTGATGATCTTCAAGATCCCTTCCAGGTCTAATCATTCTATGATTCTATGCTATAGAGCACATTTTATTCTGTTACTCCCACTTACCATATCAGAAATAAGGAGATCTGATTCTTTCCTCAAAACAGGATCAACCAGACTGTCTTTTCCATCTTTGCCATTTGTTTCTGTATGTTCTGGAAATTGAAAGCAGAATTTTAAGAAGTGTTCCAGAAATTTCAGCCCTAAACACTATGGTTGGAGTGATGCAATTTCCTCAGCCTCCCTGATGAGATTGCTTGCCATCAAGTTGAAGTTTTCTTTTGTGACACTAGTTCTATAAATACATGATCAGCTCTGCTACACTTCTTTACTAAAAGAGCACTTCAAAATCCAGGGACAAGTGCCAGACAGTTAAGTAAAAGAACCCAAACAACCCCAAACCAGAAAAAAACCCAACCCACTTTGTAAGACCCACTCAAATCATCCTCTTAATCTGTTTTATGCTGGCCTTGCAGGATCAAAAACATTAAAAATACTTTAAGAAGTGTCCTCCAGATTTATACACGAAGAAATGTTTTTCTGAGTACTATATGGGAAACAATAATGAGCTTTTCTTTGCACAGATGACATAAAAAAGGTGGCAAAATCAATTGTTTTTACATTTTCACATATTTTTGAAAAATGCAAATTTTAAACTGCAAATTCATTGGATTTATAGAGTTCTATAAGCTACTGACAGAATATTACTTCTTCTCACCAGTCATTCCATTTTTACAATGGGCACCTGATATTAACAGGATCATATGAAGACTTTAACTTCTATATTGCTATAATTTAAACAAATAATTTCCCTTTCAAAGAATTCTTTATTCCCTGAGTTAGGACACACATCATTAATAGTTGATCAATATTCACACATATAAGAATAATGCTCTTCCTGGGAAAAATAGTCCAGAAAGTATTTGTTCATAAATGGCTTATAATCAGCTCAGCTTCCAGACATATACCTTTAGCCTCTGCTTCTCTAAGAAATTAGACCTGTTTACTGAGTGCCTTCAGAAGATTTCTTAAATCTGAAAGCAAACATTTTTTCTTCCTGATATTTGCTTTTGTGTTGCAGAAGTGTTAAAACGTTGGCAGCTACGTTTGTAACTGCAATATTTAGTATTGTGACTAGTATAGAAGTGAAATAACTAACACTCAAAGGTTCACAAAATTCAGAAGAGAGGCAAATAAGCAGAATTCTTTTTTGTCTGCTCCAGCCTTCTAAGGAGAAGGTCTCTTCTAAGCTGGTTGCCTAGGCATCCACATTAGGAAAGCACGGGCCACATCATGAACCTAAAGGTATAGATGCTTAAGCTGAACTAATTTCTACTTCTCTTGCATCCCAGAAAAATAATCACTTGGCTTTAATATTATTTCTTGGCCAACACTGCTTCTTTAATCAGGCCAGCAACTTTTTATTATGCTACAATCTGTAGGAGAAAATGTAGAATTTTCAAGAAATGTACTCTGCATTGTCTGCAAAAGGTTCTCTTGGTCTCTGTTCCTGTCCTCTAAAATGTTCCCATTCTAACGTGAATGGGATAGTTATAATGGCTTAAATGCCACATAGTAACCTGCTCAAAACATACTAATTGCACAGAAAAGAAATTAAGGAAGAGAAGCTGATGAAGTTGAAACATAGATCAGACATTCTTTATGATTTAGTTTGAGGGTTTTCTGGCCAAATAGAGAGAGTCTAATGTGACTATGAAAACTGGATGTTTAACCTTCTACATTACGACATCAGTTCTACTATGTTAGTCCTATTCTGATTTCTTTTCATTGGTCTCACTTTCTTCAACACCTAATAAATATATTCCTCTTTCCCTGTTACTTCTGAATTTGGCCCAACATTTTGAATATCAAGACTCTACACTGGATTAACCTCTACTTGAAAGAATAAAGAAGTATGGAAGAAAAAATTTAAAAGTAGAAGGTACGTATGCATGTGTACTCACACTGTACAGCTCACCTTTTTTAAATTTTCAACTTTTTATATCACCTTCTAGAATCCTCATGTGTATGTTATATATTTTTTGCATTTCCTAATACTCACTCAGTAGCAATCATCTAATTAACCTCATGCATCTCTTTTGATTTCACCCTTGGTTGCTACTGACTTTGTAAAGATTCAGCTGCCATCATAACTCACAAGAGCCTGTATTCAGACAGGTATTTAAGTATGTCTTCAATATTTTATATCTATAAAATATATTTGATGTCATAAGCAATAAAATAGTATGTCTATGACATACTTTTCTACAAAAAAGAGTTGCTTAAATAAACTTCTATTGTTGTCATACAAAATAGCTAGGTTTTGTCTTTTTCTAGTATTCGTACATAGATATGCAACATACAGACTACACAATACTTGTAAATTGGGTGATTTGTACAAGGAAGAAAAATCACAGCCCTGCAATAGCAAATGATATAGTAAAATAAATAGTGGATTCAAATTCTTCAGGAGTAATGTCAACAGAGAGATTTTTACCAGAGCCTCTTCGAGATTTCCCGTTAAGCTTCTTTTCCATAAGGAAGAGTTGTCTCAGCTGTCTTGCAAACCTAGCTGGATTATCCCAAGGGATATAAGACACTTCAGAATCACCTCCAACCATAGATCCAGAGCTCTCCAGGAGGCCAGAGTCACTCAGCTCAGTCAGCCTCAGGCTTTCAAAAGTAAACACTCTGAAGGCTCTTTCTACTTCAGCCTGACTCAGAAGTTCTATAAAAGAATTACAGTCATTAACTGAAAATGTCCTTACAGCTCAGCAGAAGATAAATAAAAGACTATGTAAGTGTATTGTCCTTGGCAACTCTGCAAAAGCCAACAACAATTTCCTTAATGGTATTGGATCAAATTATGCGAGCTACATTTTACACCGCATTCAAAGTTGAATGCTTCCAAATTGCAAAATGATATACCTAACTATTAATCCATCTTAAATGAAGTGCTTCCTACACCTGAATACCTCCTGGCTCATTAACTTTATATAAGTTGTGTTGATTAAAAATACTGAGTAGACTTTATCAAATCAGTTAACAAATAGTTATTTTCAGTTCATGAAAAGGCTTCCACCAGCATAAATTTTTTTATTATCTGTAGCTTCTCAAACAATGATCAATTTTTTTTCTCTTCAAACAAAATTTTAAAAATAATTTACACACAAGTAAGCAAGATGCAAAGGCAATAATAAAACCTATCTATGGTTGTATGCATTGGTGTCCATATAACAATGTAATCACGAGAAGGACTGAATTTTAAGGCAGCCAGTTCAGTGTCCAAATCATACAAACAGTATCTTCAGTTTGAAATGTTTCCACCTTATGGTAGTTAAACACCCAAACACATCACGCAGCTTGAAAATGTTGGATATCTCATCTCCTGTTCAAATTAATCACCTTCTTGATAAAAGTGATGACATTGCTAGGTAAATTAACAGTTGGGAGATTTTGGCAGTATAGTATAGTCCAGTGAAGACCATCAAATTTGACACCCTATAGCTGGAATGCTATAGCAATACAGAACATCTTAATAGTTTAGTGTCCAAAATGAACATACCAACAACTACAAACAATGCAGTGAGTGTAAATTAATCCAGCACAAGGAATTAGATGACTGAATAGCTGAGAGAGTACCTTCAGATCCTGTACTTTATATGATAGCATAAATGTAACCAAAGGGATTTGGATGTTTATATTTCTTGGTAGTCTAGAGTAAACTTTCAAATACCTAAGGGTATTTCTGTAGTCTTTGGAATTGTTTCACAGTCTATGTCATGGCTGTATGTACATTCCAAGAAAAGGTAACCACAAAAGTGATTATAGTTGAAGAAGTGAAAGTATTCTTGGTTGATAAAGGGACTATTATAGAAGCAATTTCATTATTAACACCAACAGCTTACTCTGAATACATTCTGAAAGCCATTTATTGTCCAATAGAAATCTTCTACCTAGGATACATGTGCTCTTCCATCAAAAAGGTGTTGGTAAATAAACATACAGTTTATGTCAGTGTCTCCCAAAATGCATTCTATGTCCTACGATCAAAATAGCAATTAGTACAACTATTTTTCTTTGGTTTAGTAAGTGTTTGTACGGTTGTGAATATAAATAAACAAATGAGTTCTAACATACTTCCAGATCTTAGTCATGCAGTATTTAATATTCATATAGCCTTTCCCATTAACCATTAAAATGAGGTCTAAAGTTAACCCTAACTTGTATAATAGGCTAAGGTATAAGCAAAAATGTCAAAATGGGAAATTTTGTGAAGGTTTTAGGCAGCTGAAAAAACTTGTCCCCAAATTCCTGCTATTTAAGAGGATTATTAACCAGAAGAAAAACACAGACGTTATATCAATGAAAAAGAAAATCATTTTACCACTGGTACAATAATGCATGAGCTCATGAACTCCAGCCAAGCGTTTAGCGCTGTTTGCAGCTGAAGGAAGGGTGAAATGGGTAAGTTCTGTAAGAGGCAGTTTATCCATCATTTCACGTTCAACTTTTTCCAGATTTAAGTTCCCCTGGACCTGGAACAAAAACCAAAGTACCAGAGTTAAAGTAAACTTTCACACCAGTGGATTTCTAAAGAATATGTTCGAATAAAGAAGTCTTTTTGTAGCAAAAGACATAAGCATGTGCCTAAGTCAGTTGGACATAAACTTAAATTTAAGCATGTGCTCACAGTGGGGTTTTGAATGACGATATCAGATATTTTAGGGAGAAAAAATGAGATACATAAGAGAATAACCAACGGCATAGTAAGAGACACTTGTTAGAAGATATTTCCCTGTGCTAGCTAGACTTAAATATTCTGGAATACAGAAATATGTACTGAACATACAGTACAGGCAGCAGGTACCTTCCATGTATCTGTCAGCTGGTATGTGCTAATTCTCATAGTAATGAAGTCTGTAAACTCATTGATCAGCCAATGACAACAGCATCCCTGTATATTTAAGGCATTTATCGTTTGAGACTTACTGGTATCTCTCAGCTTCACTATTTTTAGTATTACACACGTACAGTACCTTTTTCTTGGACTCCATTTTCAAAATCTGTTTCCTCTATCAACTCCTTAGACATTATGCTATATCCTGAATTTCCTCTTCTGCAAGTATTTCATATACATCAAGCATATGGCTGCTAAGGGCATCTCTCTGTGTAATTGCTCAATCCTGCCTTCTGCTTGAATACCTCCAATGTGCCAAGTTTAATTTGCTTCTGAATGCTGTTTTAATCAATGGTTGCCAAAGTGCTCCACAGAAAATTCATGAAGCCAGGCAGACTTTCACACCTTAGCTGTGAAATCTAGAATTGTATTATCATTTGTACTACCTTCAGAGTACTTACAAAGGTTAATGGTAAAACTACATCTTGGCTTCAGAAAAATTTGAGAAATTCTCAGTGTTTTTTTTTAGTTCAGAAAGTCTAGGAACTTTTACTTTGCAATAATTCCAAACCTTTCAGTCTCTCAACCTTTCTGCCTGTTAGAATTTGGCAATGTCTTGGTTATATGCTATGCTCCAAGTTTTTAGTCAACCTGAATACATTTCCTGTGTTCACTAACAACCTCTATATCTTTGCTTATACTTCTCTACATCTAAGTATTTAATCTATTCTACACGCTAAATCACTGTTACCAAGTTAGTAAATAATTTTCCATAGTTTCATCAGTGTTTGACTTCAGTAAAACAACAGAGTTCTGTAATATCTCTCATCTATGCCAAAGGCTAAACTTTCCTATTAACAATACAAACAGACCACTGAAATCAAAATAATGCTCTATGCTTGTAATGTGTCACAATAACTCATTGCTTCTTAAGCAGACTAAACGTGCTTTAGTGTGTCTGTCCACTAGGAAAAATCTAGGCTATACTGTTCTGCTTTGTAAAAACACCACTCCTTCCTTTCTAGTGCAGTGAGTATTCACTGTCTGTGGACATCAGAACTGTTTATATATGATAGGTAGCACTATACCTTCAGTAGGTGCAACCGCTGAGCCAGGGTATCATGGTAGTTAACTAAGATAGGGTACTTTGGGGTGACAGTCTTTTTTTCACCGTATTTAGGAGAAAAGTATTCGTATAGATTCTGTTAAAAAAAAAGGATGTATTAAACTCCAACAATCAGATTTATTTGTCATTTTAGGAAATGAACAAAAGACAAAACAAACCTTTTTTTCTCTCTCAGAAAGGGAAAGAGAAGGAATGACAGAGGCTATATGATCTGCAATGGTGTGATGCAGCCCATCTGCCCGAGGCTCTGATACCACCAGACTAGGTGGTGTAAGGTCTTCTTCACTTGCAATAACCTGGCAAACATGATATATGTTAGCTTTCATTACAGTATGACTGCTGCATAACTTCATTAAAACTACCAAGCAGACCCTGCTATAAGTTAAACATATATCCATAATTTTTTTTCAGGAAAGAAAACTGTCATTTTTTTTCTACCAAGCAGCAAAAATGCAATTCACCATGTTAGTTCCTGCCCAAAACAACAATTATGGAAAACAGAATTAAATCTTTTCTCCTATTATTCACTTTTGGAAGGATGAGAAGAAAAATATGTCCAACTTGAAATGTTAAGAATTGCTAATGAACACAGATAATTAAAATCTGATTGTGTATCAGGTGTTGGACCTTATTTTCAATATTTTTGCCTGATATATATTTGCAGTCTAGTTTCAGACTAAGTTGCAAAAAGTAAAAAAGTAAGATTGTGCTGAAACTCTAAAAAAAGAAGGATTTTCAAATCATACTGCTCTGCTAACATATATATCATGCCTGAACTCAACAGAAGTCAGATCTGTCTACCACCAGCATTGATATATGCCACTTTTATGTTAGATTTACACAAAAAACTGAGTAAAACAGTAAAAGTTCAATATCAACAACATTGTTACAGGACATGAAAACTTGTTACTTATTTAGCTAAGTAATTACACCTTTTTTTTTCCTCAATTCATTGTATTGTATCTGTAGTCTTGAAAAAAGAATTTTGGCCTTTATATACTGTATATAAAGGCTAAGTACACAAGACAAAAGAGAACCAAAGATGTCACTTTTAAGTCATGACTCCTTTGCATTGAATCTCCTTGGTCAGTGCCTCCATGCACAGCCTCTTATTTTAGGTTGAAACAGATGGAGATTTACTGATTTTTGACCAATTCATTATTGCAGGTCTCAGACAAATTAGCCACAGGAATATTAACGAGAATATTCCCACCTGTTCCAACATGCAGTTCAGCATTAAGGGTATAGAAAAGCATTCCTCAGGAATCTGACTCAGCAAGTCATTGTAATACCTCAAGTCCACAGAAGTAGTCAAAAAAGAAGCTTCTTCCTCTGTTGTAATAAGAGATAAACATTAAGATTGATTTCTTTAGAAATTAAAATTTATATAACTAACCAGTTCAACCTTCAGACAATTTTTCTTAAAAAAGACTAACAAGGTCCATTACTGTAGAACTCAAATCTCACTGTGACTGGGAACAGATAGAAAAAGTGATTTTCTAAAGAGCTTAAGTGTCACCACTGCAGTTTCCAGAGACTTTCACCATGTAATCACCAAGAAACTACTCTCACAACACCAAATCACATCTTGAGCTTAGTAAGCAAATAATTTCAAGGATTTGTGCTGTCAGAAGAGTGAGTGGTACGACTGAGTGAACAGCTAAAATGAGTGTTTTAATCCTCTAGACATACCCTGTGACACATTTACTGTTGGCAGAATTTCTTCTGCTTGCCTTTTTTTCTTTGGAGGTGTAATCTGTGATGTTGATTGTACCTAAAGGAACAAAAAGAATGATAAAAAATGCAGAAAAAGTGGAAGAGATTATCATTGCACAAATATGTACAACTAGAGAAATTAAGTTCATTTTGTTTTGGTTACTTATCTAGACTAAAGAAACTGATCTTGCATAGAATTAATGATCTTTTTTTTTGATGGTTCACAGATCTGCAACAAGACACAGTAGCTCTGTGCAGGCATATTTATTTTTCAGACACAAGAAAGTTTTATCATAAGCTATTTAAGGAATTTTTACACCCTTAATACCTTATACCTGTATGATCCTTCAGATTTTGCTTTATCTGTTTCCTCAATGCTTGGCTTTTTTTTTTTTTTTTCATTTTTGAGTTTTTAAATACTGAAGACAAAAATCCCAATTTTATTCACAGAAAATTACCCATGGAATGAACATCCAAGGTGAATTTTTGAGTGCAGAATTAAAGACAGGCAATTCTAGCCTATAACTAGGTATTCTCCATAAGAAGAGGAACATCCTTGCCTCAATTACAGGTGGTTGTGTTGACTTGCTCTCTGATAATGCAGGCACATTAATAAACTTGGTGTTTTCCAAGTAGTTAGAATGTTGTCTTCTCCAGTCCAGGCAGTCATACATTAAGCAAGCAATGCTTTCAAACAGCACAGTTCCAAATGCAAGCTATGACAGGAAATCATACACAAAAGATGAAGGTTGCATAAAAAGTGTCATGTAATTTAGTCACACAAGTCATTAGCTCTCTAACTAGCAGATCTACAACTGTTCAAAAATCTTCCAAATAAGATAAAGGAATAATAATAATAATAAAAGGAAGAATAGCAACTGCTGTTTTAAATGTGAAATGTTTTTGTACAAATGCCAAAACCCTACCTGAGACCACATGCCACTCTCAAGTTACAGTGGCTTTAATGGACATATTCTTACTCTGCACATCCTAGACATTGTGGAAAAGTGAAATTATTATAATTTTTAGATAATTTCTGCCAACAGTCCTTTTTTGAGTGAGTTTCACTGTTGTGAAAGTAGAAGTCTCTTGTATTAAGATGTTTGCCTCTAAGAAGTAGCTATCAACAATGAATGTCTCAATTTTAAGTTTCCGAAAATAAAACGTGAAGCACAACTGTCATTAAGCACTAAATATATTAACTGAGCCTTAAGCAGTATTAAGTATCTGCTTTCTTCAATTTGGACCCTCTTTACAGCACGTCAAAAAAAGCATCCCAAATCACTGATCAGTTATGGAATACTTGCCTCAGTTTTCATAACATTTAAAGACTAGAGGAGATATTTGGGATAGAATGTCTATTTGTGAAAACAGAATTTTCAGAGTTAATATTCTTGCACCTTTGTTTTTCCAAACTAGTACTCTTCGAAAGAACTGGTTAGTATAAAAACCTCCTGTGCATATATTACTTAAGAGAGACCACTAGAGCACAGGAAAATTTTAATTAAAATACTGGAGTGTTTTGAAAGAGCAACCTTTTAAACAAAAGAAGATATTTTATGAAATTACAAGTAAAAAAAACCTGGCACTACTCAATAAGACACATGAAAAGTGTCACAATTTTGTGATTCAATTTGCTTGCTTCTCTCCTATTCTCAGGACAGACAGAGATGCTTGTCAAAAGTTTATTGAGTCTAACCATTAGTGATTCTTGAACAATGAAAAATATTTTTAAAAGTATTTTCCTTTCTAAAAATCTGAAATCTGAAGTGGAGACTACCTGCTGTATGTAATATTCTATCATTTTTATACTGATGTTTAAAAATCTGTCACAATAGTTTTCCTTCTGTATATCTTGGTCTTCAGAGATGCAGCAAGCGAGGATTCAGAGACTCTCCAGCAAGTGCACCAGAACAGACTTACTCTATCCCCCTATGATTTCAGAACTTACATTCTTCCCATCTGTTTCTTTAAAAAGCTTACACATTAGATTCTCTGCTGTATTCTGAGATACGTAAGAATGTGGAATTACCACTAAAAGCTGCTGAAACACTTTCAGTGACATCATTTTCCTTTTATTTCAGCTATAATATAGATGCTTGTTGGATATCCATGAGTAGCAACAGTCCCCTATAAGATGTGATATATAGTCCCCTATAAGATGAAGATATACAAGATAAAAAACTTCTTTCCCAAAATAGACTTCATATTTTAAGATTAGATCATGAATATAATGATAAGTAATGTTGTAAATAGCAAGCCTACACATTTCCAGAATTGAGACATTTTTAGTGAATGCCTTGGAAACCCCTGTGGATTTAGCCAAACTAAATTCTGATCCCTCCAGAACCAAAGGTTCCCTCCAGGACCAAAGGTACTTCCTAGTTTACCAGACTGTCCTTATACAGGACTTATTGTACTCTAAATAAGTTTAGGAGGATGTAATTTGTCCTTTAACCCTAATAAAATAGACCAGAAGTACAGTACATTAAATTATGCCATATTGCTATATTTTGATTTAGCAGCTTATATTTTTCACTGCTGCTATTGTGGACTGAAATGCTTTTACCTCACTATACTTGAGAATATAGGCTGGATAATATTTCTAATGGTTCACTTTCTCTTGCAGTGCCTGGTAATAGTCCTGACTCATCAGGCTATACTGAGTAATAAGCCAGATCCATATTTCAGGTTGGACCATAAGAAGCAATACTAGTTATGCTAAAACAAATATCAAAAAGCATTCTTACATTCATTTTCATTTGTTCTCATGTGACTGTTCTGAGATACAAAAATACAACTTTTGTGTATTTCATACAGATATCTGACCCTCTGACAAGCTCCAAGTTGGGCATATGTAAAGATGCTGAATAAATTTAATGCCTCAAATTGTTTTAAAACTGCTGTTCTGCATACAATATTAAGAAACTCCAAGCCAGATATTTTTATTCAAAGAACTCTTTGTGAATACAAGCTGAATAAACTTGTTGGCTACAGAGGAAATAATTTTTATTCAAGATTACAAATATAGTAACCACTCTGGCCATTTCATCGAAGACTAAGCTAAAAATTCTGTAATTTCTAAATTGGTCTTAAACATTATAAATACCAAAACATGCCGTGCATTGTGAAAGCATAATCTACTGACCAGCATTCCTCTATCAGACCAATCCGGAGGAAAGTCACTCTCCTTAACTACGTGATGAAGTCTAGCAATATCAAAGAGACTTGATCCACACTTTCCACTGTTCAGAACTGGTTCCAGGTATTTCCAAAATGTTTCCAGGTCTTTGATAGCTTCATCTTTCTTTGTTTTCCCTCCTTCTACAACTAAAATGTGCAAGTATTAGTTCAATAATTGTATAATGTCTCCCTTTTACACAAAGCACAAACAAATATATTAGTCTTCCGTAAGTACTGTTGATATATTCCCATCCTCAGTCTCAGCAAAAAATCTGACACACAACTTCGGGATTAAAAAACTCCAGGAAGATAAAGTCTCACTAAAACATTGTAGTTCTTTCAGAAATAATAAAAAACAAACCCAAACCCACACCCTTACCTCTCCCCCCCCAAACTAAACAGCAGCAGTGAATGACTGAAACCTAGGAAATATAAAAATCCCATGTTGCACTTTTTCAAAGCTGCCAGCACATACCTTGGTGAACCTGCTCTTTAGAGTAAATAAGCCTTATTATCACAATTTTATTGGTGTGGAAATTGGGGTAAAAGGAGACTAAGGTATAGTGTGACTAAGAATAGTGAGCCTAGAAGTTGTATGGTTGCCATTTGTACTGCATATTAATGATCAATTTTCAAAGATGCTCTAGCTACAACAAAACAAAAAAGTTCTCTCAATGCCAAACTTACAATTACATTCTAGACTCTAAGATCAACCTACCTAGGTTGGAAGGGACCTTTTAAGATCATCCAGTCCAACGAAACAATTGGATAAAACAATGAAAAAAACAAAACAAACAACCAAACAACAAAACCCCAAAACATACAAACCCCACACCACACCCAAAACACCACCAACCAAACACTAATCCATATCTCTGAGCATCATGTCAACTCGTCTCTTGAATACCTCCAGGGATGGTATCTCCTGGCAGCCCATTCCAATGCCTGACAACCCTTTCAATAAAGAAATATTTCCTAATATCTACCCTGAACCTCCCCTGGTGCAACTTGAAGCCATTACCCCTTGTCCTATCATCTGTGACCTGGGAGAAGAGACGGACCCCCGCCTCTCTACAGCCTCCTTTCAGGTAGTTGTAGAGAATAAGAAGGTTTCCCCTCAGCCTCCTCTTCCCCAGACTGAACAGCCCCAGTTCCCTCAGCCTCTCCTCATAAGACTTGGGAAGACTGAATAAGTACTCAGAAAACAAACTAAATCTGTTGAGTTTTACTGTAAAGCAAAAGCACACCAGGATAATGAGAATCTGCTGACTTGAAAATAACTGGGGGTAGGTAATGTATGCATTGAGAAGTTTCATTTCATTTCTATTCCTTTCCTTTACTCTTCCTTGGGCATTAGTTTATGAGCACTTCTTGAGATCAATCAAGATGTACCTAGATGGTTCCCTTAAAACTGTTCAATACTCCTAACAGCTCACCTTAGCCACAAGACCGTCTTTTTTCTTTGTTTTTTATCTGCTCATGAAAGATATCCTCTAATTCAGGACAATACCTCACCTGTGGCAATGTTTCCCTCTCAGACTCAGCTTTGAAAGCTTATCTCAGCAGCGTAACAGCATCTAGGGCTGCTCAGGCAATGGATTAATCTCTGCATTTTTGAACGAAAGGTGAATGGCACTCTGCTAATAACATTGTAGCTAGACATTCCTGTTTTACAACAGAAGTATAATAACATCTAACTAACTCTGCTCTATAGTCTAATAAGAAAAAACACACAAAAATGCGCCTGACACTTAAGTTTCCCTTTTCAGAGAAATACCACAGCTTGCCAGGATCAATCATCAGATGTTCTGCCCTTGACTGTTGCCTCCCCTCTTCATTCTTTCGCCTACAATCCTAAGACTTTTCTTTCCTCAAGTATATTTCCATCATGTAAACCCTCTGAGAATGAATAAAGTTTTCATGAGTAACCCCAAATGAAGGTGCAGGAGCAGGGGAAACTGTTAATACAGAAGAGATTTAGCACAACCCTACAAAAGAACTGAATTACCTTCAAGTCTTCCGTGACAGAAATAAGAAAGTACCCAGCAGTACTCTGAGTGGTTTTGAAAAAACACCAACGAAAAAGCTGTTATCATGTAACAGCGGAAGAAAATCTCATATTTACTAATACGATGCACAGTGATTTTGAACCATCGCTGTGAAAACAGAAATCCTAGAATCACTAAGATGTATCAGGTCACACTTTTACAGCAGAAATGGAGAAAAACTAATTCCATTTTTTCAGGATGAGAGATTGCTATGTCCTTTCTCATTAGCCATTAGAAAAGCTGAATTAGTAGTAGCGCAGCTACTATACTGATTAGAGAAACAGAAAACTAACCCTATGAAAGGGTATTAACAGTGCTTGACTTGGTAACTTCACAAAATGAAAGCCATTAAGGGATGCAAACATCTGGGCAGGAAAGGAACATGAAAGCTGTGGTCTCTAATCCACGATTCATGTGTATTCATGCTAAGAACAACAGAAAAATTATAACATAACTGCATTTACAGGTTAATGTCTTCCCATCTAAAAGTTTCTCTGTACATTACTGAAATTATCAACTATGATCTACTCTGTAAGTAATTTAACCATGAAATACTCGACTTAATGTCTGCTCCAAGGCACAATTAACTATACCTTTATCAGTGCTGACAAATGTTTGTCTTAATATACCCTTAAAAGCCTCAAAGACTCAATAGTATTCTTATGTCAGTACTTCACTAACCTTACCTGTGGAAAATGTCATCCTGTTACACTGTATATTCTCTATTGCAATTTAAACTCTTAATTTTCTGTCCTAGCCTTTTACAAACTTGAAAATGTTATAATTCAGCCTTCTCTTCTTAAATTCAGGGATAACAATTCCAATTTTTTCCACATAGATAACATTTTATAGATCCCTAATAATTTCCTTTTCCATCCATCATTTTGCATTTTTCTGATTGGCACACATTTCCTAGAAGGTCTTACCTCACTGCTGATTTGCATTATAAGATTACTTCAAGTATCTTTTAGGACATATTCTCACTTGTGCTGGAGATGGTATTTGTTTTTTAGTGGCATTTAGTGATATTGCTGACATGTTTATTTATGAAGTCAGCATTACAACTTATCTTTCAAAACTGTCATCTCGCCATGTGTTTGCTAGCCTTTATTTGTATATTTAATTATTCTTGTATATGCATACTAATTATCAAATAATAAATAAATATAAAAATATATAAATAAATAATACAAATATATAAAATACAAATAAAAAAAATTTCTATATTCTATATTAAATTGAATAGTCTTTTTTCCAGATTATTATTCTTTCAAGAATATTTACATATGAATCACAATCCTTATTGCACTACCCACAACAATATGAAATAATACCAGACTCAACACAAATTTCATTGAGTTGGCTCCATGAATCCTGCTATTAGATAGTAAAACTTTAACAGTTTCTCTACAGATGCCAAGATTTTTTAATGAGACTGCACCTATTATGTATTTATTTCATCTAGGCCTACCTTAGTCACTGAGGACCACATGCAATAGCCTTATTAAAATCCAAATATACAACACAGAGTACTCTTCTGCTCAGAAGGCCAGTACTTCCTTCTTTAAGGAAATTAAACTTGTCTGACATGATTTGTTCTTGAACAGCATACACTAATTATTACTCATCTTCTAATTTTTCTTTTAAGTGGTTATATACTATTTGTTCCAGTATTTTTTCCAAAAACAGAAATTACACAGATTACAGTACCTTGTCTATTTGTGTTCCTTTCCCTCCTCACAGCTCTTTTTCCACTATCTCATTTGCTATTTATGAGTTCTCAAATACAAATGAGAATGGCAGGCAAATCTTTAAATAGAATATAGTTTAAGTTAATTGGAGTATGACACCAAGTTGGGCAGGACTGTTAATCTGTTTGAAGGTAGGATGCCTCTACAGAGGGATCTGGACAGGTTGGACTTTTTTGTAAAGGCCAGTGCTATGAGGTTCAACAAGGCCAAGTGCTCGGTCCTGCACTTGAGTCACAACAACTCCATGCAGTGCCACAGGCTTGAAGAAGAGTGGCTGGAAAGCTACTTGGAGGTGTTGGCCAACAGTGGGCTGAATATGAGCCAGCAGTGTGCCCAGGTGGCCGAGAAGGCCAGTAGCATCTTCTCCAGATCAAGCAAGCCAAGGTTCTTCAGCTGCTCTTCATAGGGTGGTTGTCTGCTTGACTCAAGTTTATTAGTATCTTGTACTGTAAAGCCCAGAACTTCATTCTCACAAGAGCCAAGTAACAACAGGGAATAACCACTTCCCTTAATCTATTGGACTAGATAATCTCTAGAGGTCCCTTCCAACTCTGACAATTCCATGATTCCACGATCTACTGGCTATGTTACTACAGCTCAGTATGGTTAGTCTTCACTGATGATTCATATTTAGCTTGCTGTTCACTAGGATCACAGTTCAAGAGAGGTGTTACCCCAAGCCTGGGGACAGGTGAGTACAACTGCACGGTGTTACTCTGTGGTATATTCTTCTCTGGCTGGGGCCACAGTCCCAAAGTAGCCACCTGTGCACTGAAATCACCTTAAAATTACCAAATGAGCCAAGTTTGCTTACAATACACCCTCCTGGCTAATGATTCATAGAAGCATGTGTTTGATAAAATGGTGTTCTTTGGTGGCTGCTGCAGAAAACTGTCTGCAAGCACTGCCTGCGTAGTCAGTCCCTCTTTCTGCTCTCTAGATGAGGCAAGTTTCTGCACTGGCAAACCATTTGGTCTGGTGACCAACCAATGGCAACACCATTTTTGCACTGGCAAACACAACTGCTCACAAGTAGTATGCAGAAAACACAAAACATGGAGAGGGAGAAAAACACAGCAAGAAGAGTCTTTATTTGGATATAAAAGTCTCTTTTCTACACAATTTTTTTCATATGACCAGATTACCTGTGGGTGAAAGTAAAGATTCTCCTTCAAGTTTAGTTGCTTCCAAGTACATTTGCAAGGGCTGATACTTCTCGGAAGAAATTCTAATTATACTTGAAATGTTAATCCCAAGCTCAAACATCACAGGCAACAGCTGAAGGTTGTGGAAATCCAAAATTATAAAGTAATGATGGGCACCATCATCTGGTTCATCATCTGTTCAAAACACAGCAAAATCAGTTTAGAGCAAGGACATTCAACAACTAAAAAAAAAAATAAATCAGTTTTTTCTTGACTATATAGATATGCTACAAATTAAGGTCAGAGAAACAGTTCCTTTTATAACTTCATTGGGACAACAACAGCATTAGACTGAAGTCTTCTGTAGCAAACCACCTAGAACTCATCAAGAAGAATACAAGTTAGAAGTAATAATTGTTTGGCGAAGCACTAGGAGAAAAACTGGAGAAGCTGATTATAACCAGATTGCAGCAGAGTGGCAATACTTTCATACTGCCAAATAGATCTTGATCTTTCAACATAGAGCAAACCAAAATATGCAATTAGAAGCTACCTTGCAAGATTTCTAGCAAGTTTATCAGGGTATATTTGCATTTTTTACATACCAATGTATTTGTCTTCCTCTTCCACTTCTCCTCGTCTCTTCAATTGGGTGTCCTTTTTAATGGTGACTGGTGCTCCTTCTGTCTTTTTTCCTTTCTTTTCCTTCTCAGCTGTGTTGGCATGAAGATTCTCCTTCTTGCCAGGAGGTTTAGCTTTCTCTTTCCCTCCATGTTTTTCCTTTTGTTGTTCTTCTTCTGCCTGACAAGATAAATACATTAAGTTTTCATTGTAGCCTTTGCACAGGACAAAGGGCAGACTGATGTAAAATTTCAGTGTTTTGATTTTCTTATTTGAATGCTTTTTCCTCTCAACCACTATAATGTTGATGGTATGAAGCTGTCTTGAGCATTCTGCTTTATCCTTCTCAAACACACCGTTCAGTTTATTATATTATTACTAAATCATAGTATTAAGACTTCACATTAAAAAAGGAACTGTGAGATGTAGGTACACATACTTACAAATTAATCAAATGCATACTGGTAGAAAGATTAGTAAAGAATCACTGTGCATTAGTTACTGCCTCTACATCACTTGCATCAGCCAGAAACTTTCCATGGACTGAAGGGAAGTAAGACAAAATTCGATTTCTATTAAGTTTTTAGTATCTCTTATTTGTTAACACTTTTGAGTAGGGTGTAAAATTGTACCAGCACTATTTTTCTTTGATGTAAATATCTGTCTACCATAAACTAGAACCAAGAGTCTTGTGCTCATTTCACACAGGATATTACTCAGCCATTCTCATTATTTTCAAACAAAAACACCTACATTAAGCTCTGCTCAGTAATTTAAGAGGAAAGAATGAAAAAAGATTTTGTAAGTATCCCAAAGCCTCACACTATAAATCCAGAAAGCTCAGTCTAAAATTAAAATAATCCATAATATATTCAAGTAAAGTGAGGTGCTGTAAGACTAAGAAAGCCTCCACCTTATTTCTACCCAGCAGCAGTACTACGTACTAACTATGCAAGAATGGCATTTAAAGATTGTAAAGCTAAATTTAATACAATAAAACAATATTAACTTAACTTACTGTTACCATCCTGAGGGTGTAACTTTAAAGGCTACTAAAGCAATGAGAAAGACTCTCCACACAAATGAGATAGGGCAGTTGCTTTCCCTAGATGCAGCTGGAAAAGCAGATTTTCCAGCTATAGTAGTTGTTTAGTTCAAATTCACAACCAAATAAGAATTTTTTTCCCTGCTTTTCCCTTCTTTATGCATTCCCTTTCTGTAAAATTTAGCAATGTCTTCAAAGATTCTTAAAACTATTTGCACATGAAATGGAGGATTTGTATGTTTGAATTATTTTCTTTCAAGTTTATTCCACCTTGGACATTTCAAACCAAAGACTTTGATAGTACTACTTTGAATTCTAGGGTGATCATCAAAACAGATGATTGTGTCATCAGGCCACAAAGTTCACAATCAGCTTTATTTATTGTGCCTGCATCATTTTATGTAATTAAGTCTCAAATAAGCAGAACTTGCCAAGATTCCAAGAACAATAGGTGACCTTAATACCTCAAGAAGTAAAAAGTCTCCTTTCTAAGACTCTCATTTTCGTCTCAATGACGTATTTCTCCTTCTCTAGAAGGTGCAGCTTTTCGTGGATTTTCTAATCTTCCATTAGCTTTACATTGTGTAATTTTGTTATTTTAAGCTTCATATTACAGAATATAAGTACCTCAAACAGTTTTCCAATTCAGAGACACTTCTGCATAATAATTTAAATGCATGCACCTGTCAATTTATGACAACTTCTGCTCCTAATGAAATAATGGGTTTTTTTTTTTTGTTTATTCACTTGTTGGTTTTCTTCTGCCAAACCATTCTATTGATTGGTGTCTATTGTGAAAATAATGGATACTTATGTTGACTTTCTGAGAACTGATCTGATAGTAAAATTCTGGTTTCAACCCCTGGATTAAAAATTTTATGGCAGAAAATTTAGAGTTAGAATTCTAAATTAAAAGCCTGTTTCTGCCCATTCTGTACTGCAGAGCATCCCCATGGCAAACAGCCTTCCCAATTCTTGACACTGTCTTTGCCTTCAACTGCTACTCTCATGTTTGCCTGTCATGCTTTGATACAGATACAATCCAGAGGATGTGACAACTTTTCCAGATTGCTTGGCTAAAACAGAGGAGAAATTTTAAGTTTCACAGATTCCTCAAACTTCAATACTGACTATCTATTTCTTCACCCTTCACTATAAAAAAAAATCTGCTCTATAGGTTCAACCTCACAATTTCTCTTCAGATTGAAAATGCTTTTTTTTTTTCTCAGATACTTCACATATTTCTGTGGTTTACATTAGCATTTGCTAAGCAATTTTGCAATTGACTTATATGGGAACAGGATGCAACTTTAATTTATCACCTAGCATTTAATGTTCTTGTGCTTCAACCACCAATTATTCCCACAAATAGAATTGTTGATAAAGGGAATTTGCAGATTTTTTTTGACTACACAAAAATCTATGAAACTGTTTTCTTTGTGCATCTCTTACATGCCTAGACTGCTTAGTCTCCATGTCATCACATTTTACATTATAGCTTTTGATCAACTAATAGGGTAAACTATTGCAGTAATTATATGACTTTCTGATAATGGTCTTCAGCTGCATGAATGTTTGTTGGACAAGGACTATAGCAAAGCCCAACTGTTCCCTTAGGGTAGGGTTTTTTTTGAATTACAGATGCTAGAAAGCAATTAGAGATCTGGTCTGATTGTGGTTCTATGCAAGCTTGGTGAAATTCCTCCTAGAACACATAAGCAATCTGATTGAAGCAATCTTGGAGCTAGCAGCAACAAATCTTGAAGAATATGTGAAAGAAAGTTTTGGGAACACTGGAAAATGTGGTACCCAGTTCTGAGAAGCAGACTTTAAGATATGAACTATTTGGAGAGAATTCAGAGGAGTGGGACAGGCGTAATCAAAAACTAGAAATCATGACACATATTTGGATCTGTTTGTTAAATATGTAATAGATTTTTGTAGAATTGAGGCTAAGAACTGTTATCCCCATACACAGTGAGAAGCAAAGCAGTCATTTACTGTCTTTTAAATCAGAGAAGGGTTGATAAGGTTAGAAACCTTTTCCAAATGGCTAATTGGAGAGACAGCTGAGTAGTAATACTGATCACTGCAGAAAAATGAAGGCACAGCAGTGGAAGGTTTTAAGAAGAGGTTCAACAAACATCTGCCAGGAATAATTAATGTAGATTTTATCCTGCCTTAGTGCTGAAGGATGGAATAGGCAACTTCTCCAAGCTTTCTCCAGAGAGGTGATTCATAATAATAACTTCTTCATAGTGCTGCTTTGCATCTGTCCCTCTCAAGTAATAACTTCTCCTACCTTTACTTTAGCAGAGATATATTCAGCTGTAGACAGTCTCTAGCTCTAGTTTCTATTGGTCTTAAGACTCAGCTAAGACATAGTTTTCACTCTAGCGAAGAGTTCTTGCACAATGTTTTTTTCTTTTTTCTTTTTTTTCCTCCCTGTCTTACCTGCATTTGAGTAATTGAGAGCTGAATTTACGGAATCTGCACAAGAATAGAAGTGTCTTCATACTGTTAATTAAGCATTCTCCCTGAGACAGACTATAGTACCTTCTTTTCGGCTTCTCTTCTCTGAAGGTCCTTCTGTTTGAGACAAAGCAGTTGAAATTTCAACAGCTTTCCAGTTAGTGTTACGGGAATTTCTTCACCCCTATCCAGAAAAGCTTTGGCTACTTCTATCACCTGCAGAGAAAAAAAAACAAAAACCCTGAAGTAACTATTACTTATATAGTTTTAATATTGAATTTGACACATATTTTGCATGGTAAAATGAGTCTCACATTGTACAATGTATGGGTCAAAATGATCACACTTTCAGAAAAAAAAACATCTCAGTAAAATGTATAGCTATTCTTTGGTTCCTAAGACCTCAGATGAAGTTATATCTACTAGAGTATGAGATAAAACTAGAATGGAGAAAACTTTTATGATTTATGTAAAGGTCAGCAGACACACAGTTCTCACAGTAAAGTATCATTTTTTTAGGTTTTAAACAAAGAAGCAACATTACGCAACTATTTATTATACAGTAATAAATTAAAAAGCATTTAACAGATAGCAAATAAAGCGGAACAGTTTGGAGTACTGTTTTCAAAGTGACTAGTGTCTGAGGCACTAGCCCTGAATGAGAGATAAAAACTTCTATAAGGGAATTTGAGAGGGTCTGTCTTGGTGAAAATGCACCCCCTCCCTGTGTAATTCTGATTCTGTTGGTATGCAGACTAATTGGGGTGAAATAAGGCTATTGAGTTTTCTTAGGGTGATGACAGCAGCGGGAACATACAGCTGCATTGTCCAGATGTGTGGCATTGACAGGCTGTTTTATGACTATGTTTTTTACAGCTTGTTTCCACTAAATTTCATACAACTCACTAACATCTGGGCCGTTTTCCTTGGAGCCTCATAACCACTTTATTTACTGCGAAAAAAATAAAATAACATAAAAATACCATAAAAAGTTGTTATATGTTTCTTTTCACTCGCGTTGTCTCTGTAATAAAGTTCACCTATGTAGGAAGCGCTGTTGAGGAATAATATAACCATAATATTTTCCTACTTTTGTTTTTAAGCAACCATCAGCTTTATTTATAACCATGGGCTGAATTAGGTGTTACTCAAATGTTCTGACATGTTTCTCTTTTCCCCTCTTGGAGCAATTACAGTTGGGCACATATGGTGTCAATTTTGCTTGCTAACATTCAGACAATGAAGGTGCACACTGCATCTCACTGAACTGTGTCTTGTCTAATGCAAACACCACCGTTAGCATTGAGCTTTCCAAGCTTCTGGCCCAGTTTAGAAATTTTCACTTCTCGAGTAAAACCTGGGTAAGCAAATGTAGCCACTAAAAATGCCAAAATAGAATCAAGACTACTATATTCTGAATTATTGTTTCATACAAATGGAAGCAAAGTACAGAAAAAGAAAGTTTTCTGAATCACACACAGAGAGACAAAGCAACCAATATCTTTGCATTTATAAACCCTCCCAAAGAATCCTGCCCCTCCAACACTAATAAACCTGATGATATCCTTAACATACACATAGGCAAATGATCATGGTTCATATCAGTTCCGCTTTACATCTTTCATATTCAGAATAAGACTACTTACTGGTCATTACCTCAACAAGTCAAACATAGAAAGCTTCTGGGAAGACTCACTCCCTTACACTTCAGAGGATCAGGGATATTTTAAGAAAAGACTCAAAAACTCCCACAGACTGTAGGCTAGAAACTACTAGCTATTCCAACAAAAAACAGAGCTAGCTACACAAACCTTTGCTCTGAGAGTCTTTGGTAGACACATCACATTAATAGGCCTTAGAGAGAAAAATTCTCATATAGGGTTGGGTTGTTGTTTTTTGTTTGGTTTTTTTTTTTGCAGTAGTGGTGTTAACAGCCTATGAAAAGGGATGCTTCCCAATTGCCTAATCTAGATGAGTTGCACATTTCTTGAAACACAATAGATGGGAAACAGAAGGATTCTGGAAGGATTCCTGAAAAGTGTATATATAGTAACCCAGCTCGATGGCAGTTTTTGATTTATTGTTCATGGAAGAAGGAAGGAATGCTTAGAGTCTTTTACAACCCATTCTTCCTGAAAAGTTCAAAGCATTTTACCAGTCAAAAGCAATGTATCATGATTATTCCTATTTTGTAGATAGAGAATGAAGAAATGAAGAGACTTGTCCAAGGTCTATAGTGAGCTGGACAACTCTGAGTGGGTCCAAAGGACAAATTTTCATACATGAGGCATTAGAGAAGTACAACCCAAACAGTCCATGACTGTGGAGAGAGGTCAGACAAATAAGACAAAGATAAAATGAGCACGCTACATTTGGCAATACAAAGGAAGCAAACAGTTTTTCATGTAAACAGCAATGTAAAAATCTGCTTTATGCATAAGCAAATAAAAAACAGTCCTTCATAACTGCTAGTTTAAAAGACAGAACATAGATCAATTTATGCACAGTAGATAAAAGAAATTAAATCTATTATACTTATGCATGTTTACTTTATCTTTGTCCTATGAATTATGCAGGCACCTGGCCTAAACAGTTAAAAATCCATGGAGCCTCAATTAAAAAAAAAAAAAAAAAACAAAAGCAAAAAAAAAAAGCTGAAGACAAAGACTTGGTAGGAGTACAGAAGGAATTTTTTGGGATACTATGAAGTGGATTCATTTCAGATTGGCTATACTTCATCCCGCCAGTGATGACCTTTTTCTTATGTGAGAAACCATGGAAACTTGGATGGACAAACTCAGTTAGGTAGGGCCCCTTTTCCTTTAAAGGAAGAGGAAACTTAGCATTCCTCACACAGCAGGGGTCACATTTGCTAAGCGCAGAAAGGCTTCAGTGATGCAGTATTTGATCTCATATGGTGGCAGTATGAACCACACAGAGAATTAGCTGCCTGCTGCAAAGGGCATATATTTCAAGCTATTCAAACACTGCACGAGTGCTTGTAAGTGACACTATACTATTGGCAGATGCCAGTGCCACTGAGATAGGAGAGGTGTCTCAAAGTAAGGGAAACGGTTAAAGCCAGAGTCTTTATGGTATCTTTCTTTGAAAGGTCTGTTTTTCAATACACAGAACCATTGTGGCTGCTACATCATAATCAGAGTAGCTTTCAAAGTGATAAATTGCATTTTTCAACTTTCACAGTTTTGACACTGCTTGGAAGCAGTAGCATCACTTGCTATGAACAATGGTCAGCCCATTTTATAGTGGCGTTCTCCCATATCCAGGGCAAGCTTACTAAAGCCCTGATTTCCTCCTTGTTCTTAAAACCGTAAGAAATCTAGGACATCGCATATACCTCAGACTCACATAACACTTCCTAAGAGAAACATGATAGTTTGTAGAAGAACTCCTCAGTAATTCAAATCCCTTAGTAGCTGACACAGTTCAAGCCAATTTGAAGCAGAAGAGTCATCAGTCAAGAGGCTACACGAATGACATGTACCAACCAAGTTATTATTTACTTGTTATATGTTCAAATGTATTTTCCTGAGCAAGCTAATAAAACAAAAAAAAAGTGATCTTCACTTATTACAATCTGCCATCAGTATTGTGATCCTCTCACAAGTTGCTTCAAGACAGACTCGGGAACAAAAACTGTATGTGTCATACTGATAAATTTCTTATGTCTGAAGACTTCTTTACACATATTATTTCTAATTCTGCTGATGTCATTTCATTGACTAAAGCATACTATGATCAATCATCTTGAAAGAATACTAGGAAGGCACTGAGTTAACTGAAACAACTTCTTCCAGACCACATGTACAGTGTGCTGAAAGGCAATTTAGTCTCTACCATGAGACCATTCACCTAATTGCATTTTTCCCCTCAGAACCCCTTCCCAAATATGATGTCAAAAGATCACTTGCTTAATCATTATCCTTCATTGGTGAATTAATGACTCACAATTCAAACTGAACTTAAGGACCCTCATAAATCAGTAAAACAACTGCATATCTGCATAGCTCCATAGAGAAACTATGTCTCCACAAGGTAAACTGTAAAACTTAAGCCAGGCCAATTAATCATTCTCGTTAATCAATGACGACTCTACCAACACACACTGCACAGAATTAAAAAATATTGAAGTGCATTTCATGACTCCTTCAGCCCCTCAAATATGTTTTCAAACAAACCTATTAAAATAAGGACACTTTCACTAGTGAGAAATACTGAGCAAATACTAGTGCTGTTCATATACTAAATATCTGCCTTTCTATTGTGAGAATATTTCTCAAAGTAGCAGCAATGGCTCCTTGTGCCCTAGAAAAATATGTTGTCACTCATATGAGTGAGTTTGATTTTTGTCAAACCACCTTGATCTGGATAGCAAAAACCTAGTTAGAAACATCAGTTTTAAGAAGGTCTCTCTCTCTCTCTCCATCCTCTGTCTCCAGAAAATGTACAATCTGAGGGCATACCTTAACTGGTTTAATCTCAGCAATGCAGAATGAGAATTTACTAAGACATGAGTACAGGATATGTGTCTTAGTGTTACAAGTACTTAAATAATGTTTTAAGGAAATATAAACAGATGAATAACCTAAATTAAGTAAAAACAAGAAAATGCATTACATAAAAATTAGGATGACTTTTCACCTTGGCTTTAAAAGGTTCATACAAGAGCCCTCACTATCTACGACACATACCTCTTATGGCTTCCTGACCACCTAACTGCTACCAAAACAAACTGCTTTAAAGGAATTAAAAATACTGTACAAATATCCAGTGATTGCAAACATCAGTTAGTAGCATTGCTATCGCAGGAAGAAGGAGTTTTGTACATAGGGAAGGTTTTATTACCTAACCTTTCAGACACCAGTTTCCTTTAATGCTCTTATGGGGGGGAGATAGTTGAAATAGCATTTAAGTGATTTTTGAAGAACTCCTACCTACCTGGGTTCTGAAGAACCCAGAACTTTTTTAAAGAGAGTGCAGGACAGTCTGCTGTGTCTGTGCTCAGAAGAAAAGATATATTGCCATGATAAAATTTTGCTATGTTTACATTTCAGTGGCATGAATCTGCCCAGCAAGTCTTTCCATTGCGAAGTAGAATATTTTATGCTTCCAAGAAGTAAATTCTGTCCAGTTATTTCAGCCAACTGAATCTACACAATGAACATTAGAAAGCTAAATGATTTAGTCACGCTTCTCTAACATTACATCTGGCTAGGAAGAGAACCCAGAGGTTGGGGAAAAAAAAAAAGATTTAAGAAGCAAAGTTGTCTCATCAACATTTGTGCTGGCAGAACCCATCTAGTTACATCTTGCCAGTGTTTCCTAAGCTGCCTCAGAACTCGTGCACCAGAAAGTCCCAACAGTCTTGTAGGCCTGGCACCACTGAAGCCCTAGGCAGGACCTTTCCACCCTGGTCCAGCTTTGCAAAAGGACTTTGGACATATTTTTTTTATCATCTGGAAACAAAGGATTCTGAGATTAGTTGCTCTACTTGAGAAAAACATCTTACATTCTATTATCCTTACTTAACCAATTACAGTCACCTGAAAGTTCTGAAGGCAACAAAACAGAGATAAGCATTTCCTTTGGCAACTCAGTTGTCCCTCTTCCAATTTAAGGATGATGTTCTTACATACATAAGAATGTTTGCTCTAGTTTGCTCTAGTTACACAGAAATTTCAGTAAAACCATCACAGAAAAAGCAGGAAATTTTATATCAAGTTATATGCATAGAGGAAACCTTATTATCTATGAAGTAAAAACAAGGCCTCACTAGTGTTCTAAAGCAGGTTTTAAATAGATAGATGAATTTCAAAAGGTATCAAGTTTCTCTCCTATAAAATAAATTTAGTAAAAAAAAAAAGATAATTTTGGAATTTTATGAATAGTCTCAAGTCAAACAATTACAACCAGCTGTAGTAAAATAATAATACATGCAGAGGTCATTGCTTCCAGAACCCTAGAATTAGGATAATAAAGTAATGAAGAAGACTCACTACTCTGAAAAGGAAGTAAAAGTTAAACATGTTCAATTGTTTCATGTAAATAACATAGCCTGATCTCTCAGATTTTAGAAAATTAGAAGATACATATTGTTTTCCTGCATGAGCTCAAGGATTTTTGCTCCAGCTTCAGCATTTAGAAATCCTGTTACTCCATGTATAGGCTCATTCATATTGATATTCACAAATTGCTAAAGACCAATGGGAGATGTGAACCTTGCTAAACCTAAGCTAACAATTTTTTTCCTTAACATCCTTTTAAGTAAACTGCCAGGAGGCACAGTAGTTAAAGTCTGCTCAGAAGACAAGAGAATAAATATCTCAGGTGGATGTACCACCTCATGTAGTAGGATCATTTACACAATATACTATATTCTGTACTACAATGTACCTGGGAGTAGGCTTTTAACACCAAGAACAGAGCTGAAAACAGATGAGTAGACAGTGCCCAGAGCAGTATTTAAAGTTCCTTACCCTTCCCTGGAGCCAGTACCAGTACCTCCCTAAAAGGCATCTTCATTTAAAGACAATTAATAAAGACAATTCCCCTTCAATTAAAGACAAAACTGTTTCTTGAGTGTTAATCTTCTGCATATTCATTCAGTGTAAGGGCCAAGTCCTTCTGCAACAAAATTTTCTTAACTTGCATCCACACAATAGCACTTGACAAAGGCTGACTGGAGAACTGTTCCATTTTATTGCAACATTTTAGACTGTAGTATTTGTTTTGGTCTGTACTGGAATGAAAAATAAATCTTTCTATCGTTCTGACCATTCACAGCATGGCTGCCAAAGCTGTCAAACCCCATCAAAACAATGACACCAGACAAGTTTTGGCTCCTGAGCTGTTCCATTTTACAACAACTTTTAAAATTAATTTTGTTCTACAGCAGATTGAAAACAAAACCTTTCTAACATTTATTACAATTGTCTATCGACACACATTTTTAGACTGAGAAGGCTGGGTTTCAATATGACTATCTCTACTTTTGAGAAAGCCTGTTCTTGACAACAACCTTTCTGATGGCGTTTTGTCAAAATCTATACACTTCTACAAAAATGTCATGTATTATTATTTGTTTCCAAAAGAAACCAAAAGGCTTCCTTAAATATACTCCTGGCTAGCATTATTTCTTACACTTTTTTCTTCAGTGACACACGTCCTGGCTACTAATGAGCCTTTGGTCTCATCCAGATGTCCACACAATTCACAACAGCTTGTATTTTTTTGGCTGAAAATATCTCTTGCCATAAGTGCTATGTCTGTGACATTCAGAGTTTTGTTTTCACATCTAGCTGAAACCAAAACTTTTGATTTTTCTACCATAGGAATTTACTATAACATCCTTTAACACAAAATACTCTTGTCCCTAGTGCCACCCTCTTTTTTTTTTCTTTTTCTTTCTGAAGATATTGCTAGACACAATGATGAGAGAGTCTAAAAAAGGGACACAAGACAACAGAAAGGTATAAGAAAATAGAAAGATGTGAGGTATTTAAGATCTACTGAAGAGGAGGTGGCAGCTCTTCCACATAAAAGTTACTTAGCAATAAAATAGCTATTCTTAAATGGTTTCTTGAACGAAAATCACATCATTGAGGTGATTAACAGAAAGTAATTTTGAATAATTACATACATGCACAAATGTTTTTAATATCTATTTAAAATATATACCTATATATGATAAAATTATGTATCATATAATCACATATATACACTATATATAAATACATATCAAATTTCATAACAGCAAGAGCCCCCATCCCAGCAACTACCTACCCAGTTCCAATCTAAAGCGGACCTTTTCTTTACATCATGATGTGACCAGCACTTCAAATAGTCTTACCAGCAGCAAACTTCACTTTATAAGTCTATGTTCTACACACTTCTAGCGAAGTATTAATTCATAGAAATACTTATAAACTCCTTTAATTCTGCTTCCTGGCTAAATTAATTACACTTTTTTTTCCACTTCAGGTTGCTCACCGTTATGCTTTACTATCTTAGTATCTTGGGTTATGTATTTTGTGTTGGAAGTGACAGGAGAGGATCTGTTTCAATTACACCGAGAAAACCCAACGCACCTTCTGCCTCTTCTACAGCCTATTGCCTACTAAGGCAAGAAGACATGTGAACATTAGACAATTTCCCAAGGGTTCTGACAGCACAATCTCAGTTAAAAAAAAACACACAAAAAAACACAACAAAAAAAAAAAACCTCCACAACAAAAAACAAAGAAAAAAGCCCACATACCATATAAATAATTTTTAAACAATGCAAGACTGTTTCTAACCAATAACCTTTTAGTCCTCAAATGAGCTGCACAAAGCGTTAACTAAGCAAGCACTCAGCTGAACTGGATTTTAAAGGCAAAACTGTGCATGTTCAGTTTGGAAGTAGATTTGATTTGGGCGTCTCCTTGGTATGTTTGTTGAAACTGCACAACTAGGATGATATCTCAGTGCCTGCTGATATGGTTGGCTGTTATGTATCTTGACTCAGACAGTAAAACTAGCACTTTTCCTGCTTTTATCAGCCCAGAAATTTGAAGTAGTGGTGTTGATACTACTTTCCTGTTAGCAAGGAGGAAAAGTAAAGTTAGGTTTTGTATGAGAACCATTTGCCATGGAAGCAAGGCAAGAGGAGCATCAAACAGATCCTGTGTTCAGCCAGTGATGACAAGAAGCAGAACAATTTGTAATCAAAATTCCATATTCTCTTCTGTTTAAATATTAACAGTTCCAGCATGTGATATGCAAGCTGGCATTTGCTTACTTGTCACATGCAATAATCAAACAGAGAGAATTAAGTGCAATCAAATGCGTAACAAGATTCTGGATAGCCTGATTTAAAAGTCCTCACTATTTCAGATTTAAGGAAGAAAACCAAGCAAAACAAGAGAAAGACAACATATGCCAGCAGAGGAAAAGACAATAACAGATTTTATTTTTTAAAAACTGTACCAGGAAAAAAGTATCGTTAACATGCTATCGGTCTGGTATTAAATGGAAACAGTAGAAGAATCAATACAGATGCAGGAAAAGTAGAGCTAATCAGTAATTATTCTGTTCTGTATCTGGAAAAATAACAGATAACATGGTTGTATCAGTTCATTAATAAGCAGTTATTTCCAACTGTATCAATAGGAAGTTGCAAATAGGCAGCTTTTAGAGGTAGGAATACCAAAAACCAGTAGACCTGGACAATGCAATCAAAGAAGCATTAAAAACAGGTAGCTGAAGAACTCCTTAGATGTTTAATATTGACTTTAACCAACTCTTGGAGAATAAGGACAGTTTTAAAGTAAATAAAAGAAAGCTGATGTCACACCAATGCTTAAAAAAGGGAAACTAGAATAACATACATATTTTAAGTACTGGCAATGTAATGCTGACCACTGCAAAATAACAGAAGAGCTGATATTATTTCTTTAATATCCTAATGAAGGGTGTGCTGAATAACAAATAAAAGGAGGATAAAATAATTATTACCAATTCAATTTTTTTCTTTTTGGAAAAAAAAAAAAAAAAGAAAAAAGGTGGCCTTTTCACAAAGAGAATAGCTTTCTCTTGTAAGACTGGAATTTCGGTTGAAGTAGATAATATGGTACAGTGAAAAGCAGAATTCCCTAGGTATTCTTTGTTTACTGATTTAGAAAGCAGTGACAAAGATTAAAACTCATTAACTGACAGATCTGAAAATGCAATTATAAATAAGAGTCAGCATAAAACAGGTGAATTTCTTGTGAGGTCTGAAGCATACAACATATTGAGACTACTCTGTTTAAACGTTTGTCAGTTATCTGGGAAAAAACACAAAGTCTTCAATTATAAGATCTCCAAAAGACACAATAACAATGAAAGATATAAAGCATGTAGTAGAAAACTCATTCGTACAAATACATTTGGTTAATGTAGTTAGTATACTGGAAGAAAGCAATATGATACAATTTTGTTAAATTACAAAACATATCTCAGAAGAAAGAAACCAGGCCAAATTTACAGGATGGAAAACATGTAAATCTGTAACTTTGGGAAGGAGTCATTGGTGAAGGATGAGCCAATCAATCCAAAATCAGTTATCAATGCAAGGCAGCAGCCAAAACAATTTATGTAATCTCCAGATTTGTATACAATGAGCCATCAAATAGGACTGCATGCGTTATGTTATGCTTGTAGTTGTCAGCTATTTAACAAAAGCACTGACTCCATTAAGTGCCCACAATTTAATAAAAATAGTGAATTCTAAATGTTTCTTAGAGAAGATTCACAGGAATTACTAAATAACTGAAAAAACATAAAGGAATTTATTACACATTGCTAAGTAAAGAGCAAAATTAAGAACACACTCTCAAAGTTTCTGCACAGAGAAGACTAATTGCAATATTTTATTTAATCTAGTAAATATGGCTGGAAGCCATACATTGAAACATACATTTGCATTGCAACTAGAAGTAACTCATCAGGAAATGTCTACCCCAGAAACAAATTAAGTTGTAGCAGATTCTCAATTCTTTTTCAATCATTTAGAACAAACATCCGATCTTGATTTTAAAATTTTCAACACATAGACTATTTTTGAAAAAAAAAAAATACATACTGTGACGTATGCTACAGGTCACAATAGTCTCTTCTGCCAATCAAATCTATCTATCTTCTAATTTCACAGAATGTAAAACAAACTGGTGATAGCAACACTGGTAAGAAAACCAACTCCTGGGCTATAGTGTTTAGAAAATTTCTGGTCAGTAGCCTTTCTCAGCAAAAAAAAAAAAAGAAGAATCAAAACGATTTATTTAGTGATCTTGTTTTGTCACTGTGGTCTCTTGGGAAACCAGATCACATTTACACTTGAAAAAACAAGTGTGAAGTTTTCACACCTGACCAGAAAAATTAGCTCTCAGAGAAGTGACATAACTCCCACTTAAATCCTCTTGTAAACCACAACAGTGCAAACTGTAACAACGTAAGCCTAAAATATCAGGCATTTATCAACCCCTTCCCAGCCTAGACTGAGACACAGAGAGCACTGGGTTAATTTACTAGAGATGAAGGGAGAAGCAAAACTTCTTTTCAAAGCTGTGTCTCACAGGGGAATGTAAGACGAAGAGAAGAAAAAAAAAGGCATCTTCAAAGACAGGGTGCAGGATAAAAATAAATCAATAAATAAAATCACTTGCAGGAGATTTTCCTTTCAAGTACACCAAACACTTTTACTACATTTGAGGTCCAAAGCTCAGATAGTCCATTTACCTCCTCCTTTACAATATCAATGCCTTCTCCACCCACCTTCTCCTCTCACCCCTTGGCAAGTTATGGCATTTGCTGTAATCACAGAATTCATTCCACTTGTGTAATGATCTCATCCTCTGGGTTGTGTTCATCTTTTCTACTTGAAGCATGCTTCCACTCTTTCACAGCATGCTCTACAAGCCTAGCAGAAGATAAATTTACTCCTCAGATTTGGGGTAGGGTGCTTTCTTAAATATATATATAATCATGCCATGCCTAGGAGCTTTTCTGACTTGTATTCACCTATACCTATCTTCAAGGAATCACAAGTTTAGTGAGGATTTCTGGAGTAAAGTGCACACTCCTCACAGTCTCCCATCCTCAAAATGTAGGAGATGACACTAGAGTTAGTAAGCTACTACTCAGTGATTAACAGCTGGGAAATACTCATTTACAAATGATTTATTCTGCTCCAGTCTCACAGAATTCCAAGAAGAGAATGGGCCACAATTTGGATTTGACAACTGATTTGATTATATTTCGCAGTTTGACAACTATAAGTAGGAGCCTTGCTGTAAGAAACCAGAATTAATATATTAATTCTTGACTGGTAGTGGAATAAAGATTAATAATTTTAATTGCAATTAAGCCGTTTTGGTTACACAGAATGGCTTGTCCTAGAGATGAGGAGATGTTGGAGGACTTCTGTTTTGTTGGCTTCACATGCACAAGGACACATTTTGAAGGCAGTGCTCTGGGATCCACATCCAAACAAAATTTCTTTCCTCTCTGACATTTGCACCTTCTTCATCTTTCCACGACCCTTCATCCCAAGCATCTCAGATTACCTCAGAGACCCATAAAATGCTTCCACATCTCTCTCCCTTCCACCCCTCTCTCATGGCCACATCCCTTATTCACAACTGTCCATTTTCAGGAACGCCATCTATCTATTCCCAGTCTTCTCACATGAAGGGGCCACATGAGGGTCCATCTTCTTTCACAATCTTTTTTCACCATGGTACTACTCCTCAGCTTCAGCTTGTTCCCTTGTACAGGACAAGATTCCTTCTCAAAATTTCATGGGTAACACAAAGGCAAATTTCCTGACCCTGTACCTTACCCGTGAGTCAAACAAAAACCAGAAAACAACTCCTACAAGGAGAAAAAAATGATTATTCCATTTACACAGCTCCTGAACTCAATCTTATCAGAATTTTCAATTTAAAAAAAAAAAAAAAATCAACCTCATGAACAAATCTAGGATGGAAAATTTAGGCTCAAACACATCTTCAAATTCAAACTTTGGAAAATAAACCACTAAATATACAGTAGTGGTAAACCACCTTAATTACACATGACATTAGCAATCTTAGTAGAAAGCTGACAAAACAAACAGGTACACTATCAGTGTGTTTGCATATAAAATGCATTCATTTTATACAAAGATCTTGTCTCATCTGTTAGAAAAACTGTACAATTAATCTGATTAATTATTAAATCTGTTGATATTTTACAGGAAGCATAACATTTTCCCTTCCATATACAAAGATAAAAAATAATTTCCATGGCATCTTCACAAGAGACTCAGTCTAACATCATTTAAGTGCTGGAATTAGCACAAAATTATCAATCAGGACTACTCCTCCCATCAGGTCACTTAAAAGACAGAAAAGGTGTTAGACACCTAATTCTCCTGGATTTTGAAATCTTTTAGACATATATTCATAAATCCTATCCTGATCCTCTTCACTTTTTACATTAAGAGTGATATGAAATACAACACAGTAAGATGACAGAAATCCTAAAGGGAAATAATTTAGAATAGTTAACAGGAATTATTTTAATATATAATTAATTTGCAATATACCAAGAGCAGTTTGTTAAAGATGCCGCACTGAAATTTATTAAAATCTCCTGCATTTCAGTAGACACAATGTGCAAAACCAATGACATGGGTAACAATGTTACTATTAATACCATTAATAACTACATTACCATGCATGTCATCAGTCCCAAATTCACACACATGTACATGTAATATGTTCAAAGACCATTAAACATCAGGAATCTCATTCATGGTCTCCCTAGAAATGAATATGCACTTGTGGAAACACCAGTGGGTTGGATCCTACCACAGAGAAGCAAACTATGCAGTGAAGATGGAAATACTCCTCAGAAGAACATTTCACAGCCCTGTGTTCTGTGCTTCCCTCCTACTTGTTTATCGTTAGTGCAGTGAAAGCTTTGAATGGACAAACTGCACATGGACTTCAAGTGAACGCTCAGGAGCAAATTCTGCCTCGAGGAGCAGGATCTTAATGCTTGTGGCAACACAATCAATCTTTTAACTTGCTACAGCCAGAACGGAAACTGAGTCCAAGCAAAAGGTCAGAACAGGCATTTTATATTCTCTGTTAAAGGAGGGGAGGGAAAAAATGTCTTTGAGGAGTAAAGTAAGTAGCTAATGAGACACAGCACTGACAGCTGGAATTTAATAAGTATCCACTTCACAAGGAAAATTGCTCTTAGTAATTAAATGCAGGTATCATACAAAGCTTCTGCTTAGAGCTAGCCTTCAAAATTCTTCTGTCAGTAGGACTGAAGAGGTTTTACATATCAGGTAATATAAGGGTGAGTTTGCCTGGGAGGCTAGTCCTAAATGAAGAGGGTTAATTGCATAAATTTCACAGCCATGTCAGTGGTAAATAATTCCAAAGGGACTTGTTCAGATAGTAGTCTGGCATTACTGAAAAACAGACTGCAGCTAAAAAGACCTGTTATAAAGCCCACCAAAACCTGAGACACATAAAAAGTTTATTAGTCATTGCAGAACTAAACGCAAACAAGATCTTTTTAGAGGGATCCAGAATTCTTTATGCTCCAGGTCTGTAGGGCCATAAAACTCTACCTGAGAAAATTTTAAACAATCTTCTAATTAATCACAGGATTTTATAACCTTTCACAAGCTGTAAGTAAAACATTAACAAGGTAGGAGGAAGTACTCTTTGTACTAAGCATAATTCCTAGCCCTGCTGACATACCCCACTAGATGAACCAGGTTAGAATTTGATACCAAACTGAGATTATAATAGATACACACAGAAATGGTGTTTCATTCCCATAAATGAAGGTACAAGCCTCTAAACTACTGGGAGCATCTGAAAGAGCAGTGTTTAATTGCTTTTCTGTAATTTGTGATACCCCCATCAAAATATAACCACATAACACATGCTTAACATAATAAAACTCATATCCTTAAAAAGAATTCTTGATCCTCACTTAATTAGCCATCCAACAGAACACTGTTGGTATTACAAAAATAAAGTTTAAGTATCTAGATGTTTGAATGTTTTTACCAGCTATATCCAATAGATTTGCATATATTCAGGTATGTATAACACAATCACAGCTGTATTTACTTCAGTGTAAAAGAGCACTGACTTCGCATTATATGTTTTAACCTACCTCATAGTACATTGGCATATCCTTAACTTTTTTTCCCTTTTGATTCCCAGATTCTCTGATCTGCAGGGAAAGAAAGCATTCTAATGTGAGAAGATCTAAGTTTACACAAATCATTTAACCTGTTATTTTATTTTGCAAACACTACACTCACACTTCAGAACAGTGAGGAATCATTTTATGGTATCTCTGTAACTTAGGGAGGGAGCTTTTGTGACCAACACCTTAAAGAAAAGTCTGTAACAAAACCTCACCATTTACAGGGAGCAAACCAGATTATCAGTAAACTTTTCTTTTGCCATTTTTAATTCCTATGAATTACTGTCATTTTTAAAACTTCCACAGAGTAATTCAATTGAATACAAAATTTATAGTTACAACAGATCAAAGAAATTAGCATCTAAAATTAAGATCTAGGGTTTGGTTTGTTATTAAAAGTTCCTTTCTTGGAATACCTGTCTGAAAATGTCTTCATGTGTTACCACGCTGAAGAGCTTCCGCTGTGGCACCTGCACAGCAAGAGACAGGGCCTTGGTGTGGATTTCATCCTCAATTTTGGTCCCAACCACAAAAGCAATGCTTGGCTTCCAGTTTTCCTACTTTCCAAAAATAAAACATTTAAGGTATTAAAAGTAAAGCAAATAAAAGTGCTTCTCTGCTGTTTCAAGGACTAACCCCGTAGAGATGGTTACCCTCTTTAAGATATATTAAACATCACTATATGAATCATACTGAATGAAATAAACTATACAACCTGAAAAAGTCTTAATTCTCTCTGCCATCAGATGGCAGCATTATGCTACGGAAAACACAAATGCCTACCAAAAGTCTACAAATCTCCCCACAGGCAAACGCTGCATCAGCATCACACAAAGTATCTTTTAAATTACATTTGCAGCTTTGACCATTCACTAAGCAAACAAGAAGTGCATTTTGGATATATGTATTGAGTGATTACTTGCTGTAGGGGGAAAAAACCCAACCAACCAACCAAATTTCAGCTCCCTCAACCTGGGAATTAGATAATGCACAGGTAGTGTTTTTTGAAACCTGCAGTATTATTTGTGTGATGTTTTATGAGGGCATAATTATGCATAACATAATCCTTACATGATTTCACTAAGTATTCTGAACTAAGAAAAATTATTTATCAATGGCAAGAAATTTTTCTCTACAATATTGACAAATGAAAACCACTAACAGTTTTCAAACACTGGCAGCAAAATACACATACTTTTATGAAAAAAAAATTAAAATCTGATTTCAGCATTAAAGAAATGCAGAACAAGAGAAGTTTGGAACACCTTATTTAGTGATACACATTCCCAGAAGCTTCAAAACAATGTAATGTAAGAAAGTTTTACTGGTTACTCTTCTTTCCCCATTAACCTTCTTTCCCATTAACTTTAACCTGCTGGATACCCTTTCATAAAGCAAGTGGCTACCTCCAGCACATTTACATCTCATTCCAGAGTATTCTCTACCAGCATCAATGGCACCTGAACCATAAGCACTTCCAATGGTTGTCCTGTACACTTTTCATGAATCACCAAATTGTTTTTTTCATTGCAGATCTGGATGTGTAAAGTGTAAGGATATCAATAAAGCTGCATAAAGGTAAATATGGAAAGAGCTTCAGTAAGACCAAGGTAGTCCCAAGACACTATCAAGCTATCAGGACCAGGCTAAGCAGAGTCACATACCAAGCCAGCGTGCATCATAGCACGTAATGATTCCAAAGACAAATATAAGAAAGGTTAGTAACTTTAGGATTTTGACGGAAATATTTTCATTGTGTATATTATGTACCAAGTCCTTGTGGAAAAGAGGGACAAAATCTGAGCTGATGGTAAAGAAAGGGGAAAGGACCATTCAAAAAAAAATTGAGATGTGAATGGCAAAAGGAGAAGTTTCTTTTTCCAGTTTTACAGTACACTTCTTCATTTGTTCCTTCTCTCAGCTGAAAAAAGTTTGAAACTTATGTCAAGTGTTGCTTTCTCCCACCCCAAGTGAGTAACTCGCCACTTGGGATGGGAGAAAGCAACAGTTGACATAAGTTTTAAACTAGTAAATGTTTGCAAGGAGGGAAACAGTTTGTCATACTCCTAAGGTAACAAAGCATTAACATCACATGAATATGGCATGATGTGATCATATGCACTATTTTTTTTTTTACACCCGTGTTTTAAATCACAGAATGTTCAGAGCAACAAAAAAGATGGAAAGGTCACTTGGCTTCTACTAATGTAACCTTCTGAAACTGCAAGTAGCTACAGAGCACATACCTAATCCAAAAGGGCCCCTACAGTTCCACACACCATAAACTTCCTTGATGCTTTGTAACAGCACAAAAACCCCTTAAGTTTTAAAATTATAAAATGCAGGAGAGTGCAAGGATATCAATGACGGTCTGGGAACAGGCAAACATGATGGAATTTATGAAAGGGGAGTGTTCAGCTGACCTGGGACAACAGGCACTGCTCAATGGCCTGTGTGGGGACTGCATCGAGTACACCAAATTTTTCTTTCCCCTTTCTAGGACAGGGGCAATACCTCCTCCTGCTAAAGTTGCCAAGATAGCTACCAGTGCACAGCACTATGAAAGAGATGGGTATTCTGATATTAACATAAAAAAATGTGCACAGAAGTCACAGTTAAACTGAATTCAAGTTAAAAATTACATTGTATAGCTCAGACATAAGAGCTTTACCATTCTTTGAAGAGAGAGTATTTAGATGTCCTTACCTGTGTCCAAGTAAATGATTTTCTAAGCTTTCAGAATTGAGGTTGAAATGCAGTCATGTGGCAGTATCCTGGTGTTCCCAGGGCTTGCCAGAAGAGAAAGAGCCTTTAGAACAACGAGATATCCACCTGCAACATGATTCAGCTGCTGGAGCTAATGGAGCAACTGATACCGCTTTAGTGACGACCAACAAAAGAAGGGAACAAGGTCTAGCAAGTCTCACAGACAGATGCTGACACCTCAAGAAGAGCAAAACTCAGAAATGTCAAGTTCTACTCTAGATGCCAGAGGGAGAAGGGTGTAGCAGCAATAGAGAGTCAGCTCCCACAACTTTTGCAGTTCTTCAGATACACAAAGAAATCTCTTCTTTTCCAGTTCCTCCTTAAAACATGCTGGTATCTTGATGCCCACAAATTAAACCTGCTTAACATCATCCTGCAACATGGACAGGTGAAACCTGTCTTCCATAAAGGGCTGTCACTTCTTGATCTCTCTATTCCTTGGTCACAACTGTCCCCAGCTCATTTCTCCTTCCATTTCCACTCTCTGTTCCTCTGAGTTCCACTACTTCTAATGCTTCCTACATCTGTTACTTGCTCCTCTTGTCCTCAGTCCTTGCTCAGCTAGTCTCTAGTTTTATTATGATCCCACTTCCAGCTTTCTCCGTTCTGATTCCTTCTCCCCTAATATTTTCTAGCCCCTCTAATATTTCCCAGGCATTTTAAGAGTTAGGTTTGAGCAATGAGACTCTCCTACACGATACTTATGCATTCCTTGGAAAGGCATTATAAGCAATGGAAAGAGAATTTCCACTGTGGTGCCCACCTTCACAACTGCCTGTAACAAAGCACCAAAGGGTAAGTTCTGCTTTGTGAAAAATGAATTTTTCAAAAAGTTAGGATTTATCTAAACACCAACATTCTCAGAAAAATGTATGCCCTTAACATGCCACACTTCCCACCCCACTAAACTCTCTGCTTCAAAGAAACAAGCTGCTCAAGCTTCTCCACTGAACAGCAATGAGGCTATTTACAGCACAGGCAAAACACTGGTTAATATATTAAAAGTAAAATACATGAAATCAGGCTCTACATGATACCTGATAATAAAAATTATAAGCCTACCCAATTTAATTCTACAGGACTATATAAAACTCAATATAAAGTCTTTTGTGTAAAAATTTAAACAGTATTAGAGATAGCACATACTGTTGCCCTAACTGTAATATGAAAAAAATACTCCTTTTGTAATAAAAGGTGTAATACCTGAGAATTGGAGCTAGACAAATACCAAAAATAGCTACATACACTTTAGCAGGGAATAATGATCCATAATTCCCAGAGCCATTAATAGCATGTAATCTCTTCCTAGACTGACCAATTTTGATGCCCTCGAAAATAATTTTTCAGAAAAGCTGAACATTGAGAACAGCAACCAAAGTCAATAAGGACAGCACATGCGCAGCATTAGTATATAGTTTAAGGTTTTAATTGACTATGCTCTTTTCTGACATGAAAAATCTGTTATTTTTGCAATATTGCCCTTATATTATCAATACTGTAACAGTGTCCTTAATGTTCAAGGCACTGGAAGGATAGAGAAGAAACAGACCCTGCTTCTACAGCTCACCACCTAAAATCACAACATAAAAATGAGAAGGAAAAGTAGTAAAATGTATATGGTTACTTTAAAAATATTTTCTCCCTCAATGTACAACTGCTCCTCTACTTAGTTTAATTCTTTCAAACGTTATTATAGAAGTGAGACCTGAGAAAGGATCTGAAAGAGGATAGATTAGTGACCCTAAGGCTACCTCAAATGAGGTTCCCAGCTTAAAGAACAAGTCAGAGAAAACCAGAAAATTAACTACTGGGAAAGCATGGAAACAGTCTAGGAGGGGCTGCCATTGAGAATGTAACACAAGCATGATGTACTGTGAACAAAGAATACCAAAATGCAAAGAGTAGACAGCCCACAGAACTAACTATGCTGATTCAAACATGAATGAAAAAAAAAATAAATTGAAGCTGGAAACGTGGGCTTTGGTAACTGAACACTCCTTAAACAACCTGAAATAAGCTCCAATTAAGGAGAAGCCAGACCACTCATTGAAAAACATACAGTGGCAATCATTGGCACAAATGACACTGTGTCCCCCCCATTTTAAAACTCTTGGCCATGTCAAGAGCTGAAACACACCAAACTCTCTTTCAGTGTTAGAATAACCATCTACGTGGGAAGCTTGTATGTCCCTCCTGTGAAGAGGCCCCCCCTAACTCCAAAAGCTCCATGTAAGCAGCTAGCAGTTTCCCAAAATCCTTGTTTTCAGAAAACACAGGTGTCTCACTGTCTCCTGATTTTGTTCTCAAGCCTCCATTGTGTGCTTCTGTAATGTGATTTCTTCCAACTGTTAAAAACCAATACACACAGCCTACATATCTTATTTCTCACAGCAGAGCAGCATAGATACGTTGAAAAATTCTCTAACTTCAATTCACATTGAAGAAAAAAGCAGATGTAGTTCACAAGATTTTGTTTCCTTTTTAAACATACCTTGTTTTCTCTGCTTCATTTCCTAGAAACAAAAGGGCAGCTGTTCTATAGAAGACATTTGAACAAGCCAGGTATATTGTTTATTTTTGCAGTACCAGTTTCTCTTTGGTCAGGAAAAGCATCGTGCAGCCATCTCACCCCATCCCCACTTCCAGACAATCCGAGTATCTGTCATTTTGCATCATCAGTTATTCTTGTGGTATTTAATGGGGGTTCTTTGTTCAGTTTTTTTGTTGGTTGTTTTTTGGTTGGTTGCTTGGGGTTTTGATGACTTCTTTTAAATTTTTTTTTTCCTTAAGGCCACAACTAGTAGATTGATTTCATTACAAGCATAACTTTAAATTCAACTGTAATGGACGAAGAGAAACATTTGAAAACGTAAACTCCAAACATTTGAGCATCAAAGAGCAAGAGTTCTCCTGATTTTTAAGTAATGCCTCAGAAATAATGAGATTTATTCATGATTTATGAACACTTGGGGTGATATTACCTCTAGCACTCTTTGCTTTCAACAATGAGGGAGCTTGTAAATCAGCAAACACAGCCGACATTACTAGGAAAATAGCTCATCAGCAATTTTGTCACCCTAACATAGTGACTGTGTAGGGCATCACTGCTAAGAAATCTTTGAGTCCAGTTTCAGTATTTCCTGCCTGACACACACCTGTATTTACTAATAGGTTCTGATTTTAAGAGCCTGAGCTTTTGCTGTATAAACTGGGGGATCAGAAAGTTTCAAAGCTCAACTGAATGTTAATTCCTCTGCAAAGAGGAAGCAATAGGAATAGTAATCAAAAGTGGAGCCACCTGATTCAGAACACTTTTAATGGTTTTACAAAGTTTAATTTCAGTTCAATTTTCAGGTCCTAAAATGCCAGTAAAAAGAGAGGAAACCATACAGATGAAAAGTCGGAGCATAACTTGACTTCCAGTTGCTATGCTTAGTTATACTAGCTAATAAAAACACATAATAGATAATAATTATTTCAATTAAGGGCTGTATTTGCCCAGAATTCACTTTTCACTTAGCAGGTATCGCCCTTTAGCTACTGAAAGCATGCAAAGTTTAAGACTACCTAAGAGCCTTAATTTATATTTTGTAATTTAAAACTGCAGTGAACTCAATCAAAAAATCTTGATAAATATCTAAAGGCAGATACAACTTGCAGCTCCATGTTCTTCTGTGTAGCACATTAGAAACAAAAAAGATGTATAGAAGCTATAATGTGAGGCTCTGCAAAATCCATATTTCCTCCATACATTTTTTTAAGTTGTCTGTTTGCCAGTTTTCACAGCACGTTTAGTAAAAGCAATTATTTGGTTAGTAAATACCATTTAAATCATATTTTAGTTAGCATACCCGTCTATAAAATCTTAACACCGCTGGTAAAATGACTCCTTTTCATAGATCAGACTAATAAAACATTGTAAGTCATAAACACACATTAAAATGTGAAATTTCATTGCTCAGTCTATCTGGTATAATTTAAAAACAGTTCTAGTAAATTCCCTTTGACTCCACTAAAGGAAAATAATATTCTCTAAATTTTAGTAAATAAATAGATTTTTAAATTCTTTATATGTGAATTACAAGGACAGAAATTTATTTAATTGATAGGAGTTCCTGTCATCTCCCAAATAACTTCACATTCATATGGTGTATCACGTACAACATTGAGAAGTAAGAAATAATTTTGTGCACGGTGTCGTGTGACACCTACAATTAAAGTTGCTCAACACTCTCGCTGCTTTCAGTTCCTGACCTTTACATATTGAAGTTTAAATCTTGCATGCTATAGGATTACTGGGGCGGTGGGGGAGAGGGAAGGAATAGCGCGGTTAGACTATTTGCAGAATGACATTTCAGTTTTTAAAATCATGTTTATCCTTTAATAAAAAAAAAACCTATGCGATTAAGTAATTAAGATATTCAATTCCCTCCGTGTTCAAGAGGAAGGAACTAAATTTGGCAGCACAGTCCCACTTGTGTCAAAGATGTGCTTTTACAGAGCGCGTTTATTTACATTAATAACCCACATTTGGCCATACCTGATGAATCTTGATTCACACATGCCCAGAAGAGATTTGTTGGTATTTGACAGTTGCGCACCGAGTACGCTCCTGCCCATGACTAGAAGAGCTGAATAAGAATTTTCCTGCATTAAGAAATTTCAGTGGCTGCCCAGCATCCCAGAAGCCTGAGTTCGAGCTGACCGCAGCAGGGAGACGGTTTTCCCATGCTCCCAAGGCTCTGCTGGCTAACAGCAAGACAGAGAAAGCTTAACTGTAACAGAAAACAGTTGGACAGTTGGACAATCTTAATTCAGCTCCCATGGGTACTGGGGTAATGCCCATAATCTTTAATTAGGTGATCCCATATTTTTTCCTACAGGATTTCTGCCCCATTCGGTGAACATACTCAAAATTTCTTTCCATCTGTCTCGATGTGTGGTCCTAAGTAATCCTAATTCTGGCATTTCCTAAATTTTGAGTCTGTTATTTCCTATCTTTTAAAATACTTCAATATAATGGTTTGCATTTAACAAATGTAATAAATTACATGTAGAAGCAGCAGAGTAAACAAAGCACTATGTTCAGTGAATTCACTGGACAATATCCACAACCACAATAAACAGCACCATAAAAAAAATAAATAATATCACTAATTGATACCTTGCTAGTAAATGCAGGAGAAAGGTCAAGAACTGAGTAGGTGATGGAGACTGAACCTCCACCCCCTTCTGATACTTCAGGGAGGGTCTCCTAAAGTAGGGGTGAGATTCACAACCAAGAAAGGGCTCAAGCATATTTGAGCTCTGCTGAAAAAAAAAATATCTATGTTCTAGGGAAAAATGGGAAACAATAGACTTAGCTGAGCACCTTTTGTCAAAAATTTTTCTTGTTTGGCCAAAATTGTACGGTTGCTACCATAGAAAAATAAAACCAAGTAAGTATTTAAGAGGTTTTTTGACATCTATAGCATTTTCAGGCAAACTGATTAACCAATTTAAACACCTCCTCCTGAATTCAAAAGTCCTCATCCTTAGCCAGAACTGCTGGCATGTCAAAAAAAAAAAAAAGAACAAACAAAACCCACCAAAACATAGAAACATCAACAAAAACCACCCTCATTTTTTTAATAGGGCCCAACAGGAACCTACTAAACAAGGAGCCACGGAAGTCATTTGTCTCACTAGCAGAAGCAGCTCTAGATAAACATATGTTAGATAAATATTATTGTTTGCTAAACTACTACCCTGTTTTGAAACCAAATTCTCTCTTTGCAAGTCAAGATTTATTAGAATTACATTGCTTACACAGAACCTGGAAACCTAAATATGCCTTCAGATCCTCACAGGCTGTAAAAAAAAAAAAAAAAAAGAAAAAAGAAGAAAAGTGCCCTTTTAGCTGCACACTCAAGCAGGAAAATTACAGCCTCGCATTTTCAACGCTACAGTTAATGCTGTGTCAGCACCTCCATCAAACCTCGTTGTTCAGCAGTTTATAAAAAGCTCGCTCCGAGCCAAAACCTGGCACCCAGCGCCCCGGGAAGAAAAGCGCAGGGATGGAAAAGCGAGGAACCCGTCGGGCCGCCCCTCGGGGCCGGGGGCAACGGAGGGGCAGCTCCGCCGCTCTCCCCCGGGGACACTATGGGGACCCCGCGCAGCCCCCAGCCAGCGAGCGACGCCGCCACAACCGGGCTGGAGGAGCGGCGAGGGCCGCCCCACGCCTGGTCCCCCCCCCGCATCCCCGACCTTCAAGTCCCGAGGCCCGGCCGCCCCGGGCGGCCCCTGCCCTGCCCCTCGCCTGCCTTCACCTCCTCGAGGTGGGCGGACACCAGTTCCGCCTCCCAGCTCTTGCCCGCGGGCCCCGGCGAGGCGTCTCCACCGGTTTTAGGCCGCTTCGGGCCCATGGCGGTGCGGGCTGGCAGGCCCCGGCCCCACGCGTCGCCGTGGCGACCGACTCCCGCGGGGCGATGCCTTCCGGCTGCGCCCTCGCCCCGCCAACCGACGGGGCGGTTCGTGTCGTCCCCGTGCCTCCCGCCCGCGGGCGCTTCCGCCGGGTGAGCCCTCTGCCCGCCCGGGGGAGCCTCCGTGCCGCGGCGTGCGTGACCCGGCAGGGCCGATTCCTGGGCCCGACGGCGGCCATCTCGCCCGGCCGCTGCCCTTGGGGCCACCCGTAGCCGCACGGCTGCCCGAAGGAGAGGCCTCGCCGAGGCTGCAGGGGAAGGGGACAGCCACCGAAGGGGGGGGGACGCCGTGGCCGCCTGCGGAGCAGCGAGGTGGGGGAGCGCGCAGGTGTGGGCAGGCAGGGCCGGCCGGCTCCCGGGCCGACATCCCCCTCCAAATACTACCATATGTTACGGCCCCGGGACCAGGAGGGGAGAGGGAGGCACAGTTGGGAGAAAGCAGGAGAGCTGCCAAGATAAAGAATTCATTACAGAGGAGTCATGTCGTGATCTCACACTGGAGACGAGTGAAATATTCTGTGTGATTTAACATTTGGTGAAAATACCCCAAACCACATGCTGCCCCCCGCCCCCCCTTGCACCGACCAGGGTTGCTCAGAGCCTCCAAATCTTTTATTTTAATTTTGTCAGAGCCTTAAAGCCCTGCTGTGCTGTGCATTATTGCTTTAGTCAGAATTTTGTTCTAGGATGATACCGACCTAGCTGAGTAAAACGCCTTTAATGACACAGTTTTTAGTGGAGAAGTAGGAATTTAGGTTCACAGGGGATGTAGCAGGCAACTCTCATATCTTCTTAGTTTGCAGACGGGTATCTTTCCCGGGTTTGCAGACAGTGATGTAGTTTATAACATGGGAAAGCTGCACAGTAGATTTGCCAACATCCATAAACATTTTCCCCCACCCTGTTTCTTGGCTGGTGTCCATTTTTCTCTTTTTGAGGTTTTCTTTTGTTGTCCAGAAAAAAAAATCAGACTTCAATTGTTCACAGAAGCAGGCAGTGTGACATTCCCACCATCCCCTTATTCTTCATTAAAGTCTTGGATACGTAGGCTGTGCCTGCTGAGGAGCACTGAGAGAGTATGGGAAGGAGGAACGGGGCAGGATCACTGGTCGATGCAGCAGAACAGGACAGAGATATGGGGCAGAATGCACAGATAATGGTGCCAAATAACCTTCTTATGAACCACCCTTCTGATTTTTCATGGCTCAGTTTCCAGGGCTGAAGGTAGGCTTTAGGAAGAGTAACAGGAGAACGTTGTTACTCTCATGATCATGGTGGTATGGCTGGAAATATGCACTACCATGACGTCCGTGGGAGATGACAACTGCTTAATTATGCCCACACCTGGATCTGTATGCTCAGAATCATTAGCAAAGTTTAAAACCAGCAAGACTAATGTCAGCCTATAGACAACTCTGAAAACACAATCAGTAGCTGTGAGAACCATGAACTGGCCTGTTTATATTTATTGTGTGTTTGCTTGGATGAATAACAATTATTTGAAGGAAATTATTTTGCAGCTTGCCATATTGATAAACATGTCTAGATAACTTGCTGTTTATTGTTGTTGGATGCTGTAGCAAGTCAAGCAGAAGTAGGACAGCCAATGACTGGGAGCTTATACCAGTTCATTTAAAATGACTTCCACCACTCTCCTGAATAAAGGAGAGAAATAAATTCTATTTATTTCCTAATACAAAGGGCCGTATAGACCTAAAATAGGTTCTACAGTAGTGAAGTCAGCTAAAGATGTCTCCTCTTTGGCCGCTTGTCCCTGTCCATTTGGTTGTGCTGCCAAAGATGCATGTAGGCCAAGCTGTAAACCACATCACTGAAATGCTCTTGGTTAAATCCTCAAAGGATCCTCAAAGGATTGGTCAAATCCTCAAAGTCAAAGGAGACAAATCAAAAATATTGAGAAACTACAGCCTTTGTTTCCTACAAATGGTCTGGTCTATAAAACACCCAGTTCCTCTAAGAACTCAAAATGAAGTTGCTGCAATTATTAAACTTGTATTAACAAAACTGAATGCAATTCAACTATACTGATAAGCCACAGATGAGAAGAATAGGCAAATTAAGGCTCCAGAGAGACAATACACAGTTTGGGTTACCTTCTGCACAAGAAAAAGGATGTGCACATGTAAACCTGACATTTCCATGTAGCAAAATTTGGTCTGCCATTAATGCTAAAATTAATGGGCAAACCTACGATGACTTTGTGTATGACGAGTATTTATAGTAAGATTTTAAGGGAGAGTAGCAACCTAAAAATCATAAGGTCAGCCTTTTATTTTCTGGTTTACTGGAAAATATGGTGTGTATGAATACATGAACAAATGAGAGCACTGTAACCAAAGCTGTGAATTTACAATGCACTTGCAATTCTGAATAATACTCTGTGTAAATAGAAGGTAGCTTGCTTTTCCCTGGGAGAAGGTTTAATGACCCTTTGTACTCTGAATTTACACAGCAGAGTAAGAAAGCATGCACATTAAGACTGCAGAGTAGCTAGACAAAATAACATGTTCCTGTGCCCACACTTTTAATAACAATATAGAAAGAATATTTTAAAAATATGTATACTCTACCTCCTTCAGGAAGAAGAAGCATTCGTTGCCTTTTATTTTAGGGTGACTTAATGAATGTTTGCTCTCACTTGTTCTCCAGTGAAGTGTGGGGAGAGTGGAAAGGCATTAGTAGTTATAAAAGTTACGTCTTCTCTAGGGCTGACTAAAAAACTAGTAAAGATTTTGGATCTTAAATAATTAAACCCTGATTGACTGAGAGGGGAATTAATTTTAATTATGCTTGTTTTTCTTTTAAGTGCTTATTTTAAATGCTTGACAAATATTTGGAAAAAACGATCTTTTCAGTAAGAACCGTCAAACTTCTCGCCTTGAGTTGAGAAATGAGCAAAGAGTCCTCTTTGCCTGAGTCCGTATGAACACACTTAATTGCTTTATATTGCTTTCATAAGATTTAAATGTTTCTTAAATGGGGAGGCTTCCTGAATTATAGCTTCAGAAAGCTGTTTCCGTTTTAGAAAACTTTCCAGAAGGTTGTCTAGAACAGCTAACATGGCCTTCAGCACGGCTAAGGAAAACAGTCCTTCATGTTCCTTATATTTCTAAATAAAGGAGAAAGGTATTAAAAAGAAATAATGTGTACTTTTTTTTTTTTTAATAAGAGAACACTATTCAGTCCTTTTTCCCTCAAAAAGCAAAAAGGGGAAGAACATAAAACTTATTTTGCTTTCCTTTCCAGTTTCATAGCACTGCAGCATCTGGGCTGGGAGCAGCTTTTGCTTGAAGTTTGCAACCCCCCAGGACACAACTGTCTCACAAGTTACGCAGATTTCGAGGCTATGGCATGTGTTTCCACAGCCTCCCTGAACCCTCACATACCAAGGATGTAGGAGATCTTTGCCTACAGTTTCTGCTCTGGACACCAAATGATTCCTTATAATTTATTTCTCAGTCTCAAAATTCATTTATAGAATTTGCATAAAGCTTCCCACGTGGACTGCACTGACCTCATGAATGCAGACCAAATATCTGTCTTGGCTTTAGGATCTAGAAAGCTTATTTCTAAGAGTAAATTATAAGTGCACATGCCCTGAAAGGGACAAAGGTTAAGCTAAGCTGAAATATATTAATGCACTCCCCTTCTGAATGTGGCATGGTACCACACTTGTAGTTTTTTCTAGCACCCAAGGTCAGTAATTTCTTAATTAGACTGAGTGCTAACCATAATGAACCAATAAAATAATCTCTCCTCAGGTTGTAACAGGCCTTTTTAATAAGATAAGGGTTGCTGGATGTTTTCTGAACTCTGATAACATGCAGGGATGGTTAGAGAGAAAGGAAACAGCTAAATTGTAAAGACAATACAATTCAGTCTAGTCCATCCACCACATGGCAAGGCCTGCCTCTGATATGCACAAATTAATAGAACTAACCTATTTAAACCTGTCTGTCTAAAAACGTGGCCAAAATCAAAGCAAGTTGTAGATATTCCCTTCTCCTTCCAGCTCTAGCATTTAGTGTCTGCCTGGCCAGTCATTTCTTCTCTTCACTCAAATATTTCCCGCTAAGCTGGGTTACAAATGTACGTAGCCTCTGTTGTTTATCACAAGCATAACATGCAGAACAGATCAAACTCCCTTTATACATACAAATAAGTTTACATTTAAGAGTCTCCACCGACTTTGTTTTACTGGGGGAAAAAACTTAACAAGGCCCTGCATTTAATTTTGGAAAAGATGCTTTCGTAGTCTGCTCTCTCCTACGTGCATGTGTGAGGAGAATGCTTTTTCCTCTCTACAGCCAATGGTATAAGGATTCCTGGCAAAGCTTGAAATGAAATCCATTATCATCTGTCAGTAAAATGACTTCCAAATTCCATCTGGATGCTGTGCAACAGTCTCTTTAAAGAAAGATTCTCTCTACATTTGGTATTGTAGTTCTGGTGTCTCTAGGTAACTGAATTTTGGAAACAGTTCAGTGCCGCCAGTCAGCAAAAAAGTCCAATTTCTGATATCTCGGGCTTTACTCCTGCCCCTTCCAAAACAGATCACAAGGTCTTATTCTTCTTCCTAATGAAATAAATCCACACAACACATTTTCCAACCCTTCCAGAAAGCCAAACTCCCCACCCCCACCCCATTCTCTTGCATTTTCAAATCCTGTATCATTGCCTGTTTGTGTCTGGCACAAAAGGAGTACTTTCTCTAAGGTTAGAGGGACCTCCATGAAGATCTGCTTCTGTAGCACTCCTCACTCCTACCACCATCAAGAAAGGGAGTCTTACATGGTAGTGCTGAGCACTAACCATTAACCTTTCTTAACAGCCAAACAAAGCAAAGTCTAAATAAATGGAATTTGAAACATTACACTGTTACTGGTGCAAAAATAAAAATACTTTTAATGCATGAAAAATAAACACTAACACCATTGAGGGGAGACAGACCCATGATATATGCCAGAGTTTGCACTGAAAATATTGATAATACATAGGGGAAGAACAAGGTGTATTTGTGTTGTTTTTTTTTTAAAGGAGAAGAGATTATTTATAAAAATACATACACTCTGAACTGAAATTGGAGTAATTAAGTGACTAGAACCATGATTCTTTGGCCTTGATGTCCTAATTCTGTGAACTTGTATTTGAATGGTTTTTAACTGAATTTTCTGAGGGTAATGACAAATTGTAGAAAAACTAAATTGTAGCAATATGTATTATTCTAGAACTGTGGAGTATTATTCTTCAGCTTCTTTGGATGGACATTATGCAAAAGTAACCACAAAAAATATTTTCTGCCCCCCCAAATATGCATAAGTATCCTGTGTGCAAGATTTTAGTGTCTTAACAATATGGAAAGTTGAAAGAATTCTTGCTGTCTTTGTTTCTGTAAATAACAGCAAAAACAAGGCTCTGTCAGATTTTCTGCATTTAAGTGAGCTATTTGAAGGACAGCAGATTTAAAGTTCTCAGAAACCTAGTTCTTTATTTAAAAAGCAAATAATTTTTGAAAGGTAAACAAAGTTTTCTTCCCTATTAGATGCTAACACCTCCTTTAATGTAAAAGCTCCACTGTAATAAAAGTTGCAAAGAAGAATCAGTAATACCTTATTTAAGTAGTACAGCTTCTGCCAGGACCAGCCATTCCTAAGGATTCACTAAGCTTTAAGCAAATAAAATGCTGCAAGTGTTTACATTGTATCATTACAGAGATGAAGTTTAAAAGGATTTCTAATTAGCACGTTTCTTAGTTAGCAAACTGTGTTAGCACTAATTCCCATCAGCCACATTCCTTAATTCACATTAACAGCAGTCAGAATGAAAAACCAGGCCTTTCTCCACCTCTCTCTATCTGATGACTTCAAAGTAAAACATTTGCTGTGGCAGGGCTGCAAAATGCTGAGGGCCATCAATGGAAAAGGTACAGTAGTTAGCTGAAATCTGGCCATGCTCCCAATGTATTGATCTGCCTTTGACAGTGTTTTCTGATCATGCCATCCTTAACCCTTTTTTTTGTATCTAGTCATTTTTAAGAGAGGTATTAGTCAGCATTTGAAAATGATGTGGAGAGATTTGAGATAAACAGCTGAGCTCAGCAGTTTGTCCCAATGTACCAGCTGTGGTGTCTAAACCATAATTATCTTCTACATGGATATATTCTGAGTACAAAAACATCATAAAGTCATTGTGACTGTCTGTCATCAGATGTGACAAAGTAAGACTGTGAGGAAAATGAAAAAACACAGAATGTCTTAGTCTTCTTTATGTTAAATACCAACAAAAAGCTTTTTTTTGGTGAACACATTTTCTTCCTTTTGCCTTGAATGACCTTTGCTTTTTTTTCATCATCCCACAAAATCCTATGATGACTAAGCAATAAAAGCTAAAAGAGAACACTGATGAATTAGTGATTTTTACTGCAAACTCCCATCAGTAAACCTTGAGTACTACCAGTGTGGATCAGTGAAATGCAACTTGTCTGCTTTCCTCTTGTACAAAAGTCTGACATTTGCAAGATTTATTTGAACTGTTTTTGGATTTTGCAACAACAACTATTGCTTTCCAGGACAGAAAATAAATGAACTGAAATTGAAAGACCATCCTCTGGTCTAATGATGTTTAGACAACGCTAGAAAGACAGAGCTATGCCACCAAGAAGTGTGAAAGTCTGCGTGTAATAAAAGGTTACTCTGAAACTGAATCGCTCCTAGAGTAGTTTTCATTTCAGAGGTGATGGAATTTTATTTCGGAGATCATAACGTAGCTTTTGCACAAAAGGTTCAATCAGCACTTTATGTTCCTTTTTTGAGCTTAGTACTTGGGATTCCAAGCTGGTGCAAATATATTGCTGTTATTCTGGGGCAGTAAGCTAGCTGTGGGAAAAGCTGATCAGTTCTGAAGCAAGGAAAATATTGACTACTAAAGCTCAACACTTACCTCATTCAGACCTTGCCATCAGAGTTTGAGTAATTCTAGATGCTTCCAACAACAGGCTGAGGCCCAGATCTGTAGGCAGTTAGCTCCCTGGATACCTTGAATGGTCTGAACTTATGTACCTGGCTCACACACCTTCAGCCACACATCCTGGATCGCTGGAGGTATACTTGCATCTAATTAGAGGGTTGTCTAATAGGGCAATGCAGGGCAGACTGAGCTGGCTTATCCTTCTTTTCTGCCTTGAATGAGTGAATTTGCAACATGTAGTAGATAGGATTGGCAGCACTTCTCATCCAGTGGCTCTAATAGATTTTTACGAAACGTTAGTCAGTTGATCCACTAAACGTACTAGGATGCTGTTCAAATCAGAAACTTGGAGATCCTTACTGCCAAGCAGAGTGGAGTTCCCTGCAGAAAGCGCTATCCTTTTTGCTTTTCAGAAGTATGTAAAACGATGGAAAGCTTTACAATGCCATAAACCAAATTCTTTGTCCATGAGTGTTCATGAGAAAGGACTATTGATGATGTAGCTTGGCCTTTGGGAGGCATTCCTCAAGGCTGCATGTATGCCATCTTCGATTATTTCGTCAACTAGCCAGGAACAGTGTGGTTTTCTGAAAGAATGAGTACATTTCTGTTCCTCATTTTATCTATGGAGGGGATGTGAAGGCCTGGAGAGAACAAAGGAGAGACAGAGCTCAGAACCCTAGGGCACACTGCATCACTGCTGCTACACACAAGCAGTCCGTGCAACTGGAAGCGTGATGAAGGGCGAGAAGGCACTGAAAGGCAGGCGTTTGAAGCTGGGAGAAAATAATTCCAGTTCTCTCCATGCAAATACACTGTTGGTGGGGCATGGTGCTGGTGGGACATGGCAATATTACCATTAGGGACTTCACTGTGTGCTTAATGTCTTTTTAAACTGAGATACCTTGACCTGCCTTAACCCTTTTGTTTGTCCATCCTCCCGTGCTGGGCTCGAGACCTCCACTTATATATTTGGAATTTAAAGAATTGTTGAAGGAAGGAAACATTATGCGCAGACTTTCATCCATTTGTTATCCTCAAGTCAGTGGGGAAATAGAACGTTTTAATCGAGTTTTGAAAGGCTCCTGACCTAGATGGGAAGCCCTGGAAATCATTTGCATTAGACTTTCTAAAAGAACAGCTTATCAGTCTGATAAAAATCAAGCCAGGGATGTCTTGCTCAGCTTCTTTCTAGGATATTTATGAGGATTTGGTGATGGGTGCTTCAGAAAGCCTGCAGTGTTTTTTGGGGGGGGGGTTGGTTGGTTTTTTTTTCAAAGAACGTAAGGTACAGTAATATGTCTAAAACATAAATTGAAAAAAAAAATAGAATAAACCAAAACAAAACTAGTTGTGATGTTTGATATCCATATTTTTAGTGGGGTTCTGTATGGATTTGTAAAGCTGGAACTTCAAAACCAAGGCTAGATTCTTGATGGCAGTTTTCTTCTGCAGAGTGAGAGATAGACTGTTTTCCTCTAAGCTAATAGATGCTCAGTACTTTGTATCTATGACAGGTACAAGAATAGAAATGCAAACATCAGTGTAGGAGACCACAGCCTTTCCCTAAGTAGAATAGAAAACTAGGCTTCTTCATGGAAGAACAATATATGTGTTACAGCGTTAGCCCCTGCGTTATGCCCCCAACTGCACTTCGGGTGAAGTCTACCCAAAGAAACAGCGGGATGACAGTATACGTGCTGAACCATGAAACTATAATATGTGATCATTTGGTTGTTTCAAACTTAAAATCATGACCTAGACCTCTGGAAAACTCTCATAATTATTATAATATGTGCCAAATCTGGTGAAAAGCAGGCTTGTTACCCGAGATGGAGCTTGTGGTAGGTACCTCGATTACTGGCTAGGTGGCAGTGGAGGTTATTTATCTATTAATACACGTGCACTGTTTACTGAATCAGTTTGAATTTCAGCTCACTGTACTGGTGAAAACGTTCCTGTTACAACTGATCTGCTCATTGCTGTGCCACTGCCGCTGTGCGCTCTCTTACATCCAGCAAAAAGCAATTTTCATAAGGATGGCTCATTATTTATCTACAGGCTTCTTTCGCTTTTGTGAAGTGTAAAACCAAACACCATTTGCGTGCTCTTTTCAAGATCAAAGTTCTAATCAATGTTACACAAATTAACACAAATAGTTGCCTGCTGCTCTGGGACGGTGAAAGCCTGTTTTCTCCCAACGCCCCAGCAGACTCACAATTTATATATCTCCAGTGGATTTACTCTGATGGATTTCTACAATAGTGGGTTTGGGAAGGATATGGGCTGCAGTTTTCTGGCACAGTGATGTGGGCTCATGGCGTGGCAATTAATCCTCTTCAGAGTGGCACCAGTGAGCGGGCGATAATGCTGGGAGCAGGAGGTGTGCCAGCACCAGGACTCTTAATGTCCACCCAGGGAATGATATTCAAAATAGTGGTTTAACTCCTTCAGCAGAAGGTGGCCTCCTGTCAGCACAGGAGTCTCCCTGTGGACAGTCACACTGGCAGAGTGGCTGTAATTGGGAGGAGATCTGCAGTTCAGACAAGGGAGTGTGTAGGAGAAGCTCTGGCAGGTGATCCACATGATTCCCAAGAATGCCAAAGAAATGGCAGTGGTTTGGAGGCCATATGAAGTACACCATGGCAGGACCACTGGAGACTGAGCTTGTACAAGTGCTGTGATGCAGCACCAGTCTCCAGCCTGTTGCTGGATGCCAACAGAGCAGGGGTAACACAGCCCAACCTTGGCCAAACATCTTTCAGAGAATCAGGCAATGCACTGATCCCACCATAAAGCCAGAGATCACCAGGATGATTTGGATTCCTCTAAACAGGAATCATTGCAGCTTGATGAGAATATGCAACTCCTGACTACTTCAGAGAAGGAAATTGCTCTGCAGGGACCTCTTAACAGTGACCTTGGCCTTGCTCCATAGCTGGCTTGGACAATATGAAGAAAGGCTGAGAGAGCTGGGACTCTTTAGCCTGGAGAAGAGAAGGCTGAGGAGAGACCTTATTAACGCCTATAAGTATCTAAAGGACGAGTGGTAACAGGCATAAGTTGGACCATAGGAGGTTCCACTCCAATATAAGAAAAAATTGCTTCACAGTGAGGGTGATGGAGACCTGGAACAGGCTGCCCAGGGAGGTCGTGGAGTCCCCTTCTTTGGAGATTTTCAAGACCTGCCTGGATGCAGTCCTGAGTGATGTGCTCTAGCTCTGGGCAATCCTGCTTCAGCAGGGCAGTTGGACTAGATGATCTCTATGGTCCTTTCCAACTCTAAAAATTCAGTGAAATTCAGTGAAATAGATTTCCTGGAGCCTCATGGAATGGACATACTGATGTTTAGGCTTGGATCTGGGAAATCTGAGGCCCGGAGGAGCTGATTTATATCCTCAAACTCCTCTTCCTTGATCCACATCACCCTGTGGAGCCCTCTGCCGTAGCTGGAGCTGGTGCCCCTCTGTGCTGGCAGCTGCCTTCAGCCCCACCACTTTGCCTTACCACCTGTTGGTGGATGCACTCTCACACACAGCCTCAAGCCCAGGGAGATTAGACCCATTCATATCTGAAATGACTGGGGAGGGGGGGGGGAAGGGGGGGAAGAGGGGTGCAAACTGTTAAAATGGCTCAGCCCCCTCAGTGCTGCTCCCCCATGGACCCCTGCCCACCCTGAGCAGCTGCCCCCCACCCACCCCTGAAACCCCTTGGAGCAGCTGCTATCCGTCTGGCTGCCCTGGCCTCCTTGTCAGCTGTTTGATGTCACCCATCAATCTTCCATCTTTCCTGCAAATCTCTGATGATCGAGTTTCACATTTCCAGGACTCCGGCCGTAAAGCCCCTTTCACTGGTATAATTAGTAATTAGAGGAAAAATGTTAGCAAACTCCTCTTGGCATAAACAGACACTCAATCCCCATCTGTCAGGTCAGGAAATTCACATTAGGGTGAAGGCCCAATACAGATTTTTCTATCTGAGGTGAGTGACCGCACACGCTCTGCACTACTTAATTAAGCTGGCCACATGACAAAGAACGAGAGCTATTTATAAGTGATCACTTTGATTATAAACAATTTCCAGTGTTTTGAAAGTCATCGTGTCTTTCCCGCTAGGAGTCCCCATGGTCTTTAAAAGAAATGGGCACTCTCAGCGATGCTTTGCAACCCTTGATAAGGGGACAGGGAGGTCATTTGTGACTTGTGTTCAAGTTCATGGTCTTTCATGTTGCATGCTGCACTGTTGAGATGACACCATTTAGGAGTCAACCTATCATTCAAACATGACAGGTAAGGCAGACTAAAGACTGGACCTCTTCGGTACAGCAAACAAAAGCATGATGATATGCAGTGGGTAAAGCTGAAGATGGACTGGTTCAGACCGGGAACAAGGCACCACATATTTAATATGGCTAATGGCTGGGGACAATTTGCAAGTGTCGTGATGAACACTGTTCTCTGGAAAGCTTCCAGGCAAGATTGGATGTTTTTTTCCTCCTGTAACAGATGCTATGGCTTGGAGATAAGCTGACTTAGAAAAGTCCTATGCCTTGTGTTATGCAGGAAGCTGGAGTAGATGATTACAATGGTTTCTGGTGTTATCATCTGTAATGGGAGCAAACAGTGTCAGCCAGGCCCTGCCTAATCCATAACTTGGGCTCCAGGCAATGTTGTTTCCTACAGCACATCCTCTGGTCTTGTTTGGCTCCTCTTAAGAACTATTTTTTTCCCTTCTGCAGAGGAGAAAATTAATGTGTGACTAAGGATCAAACCTCTGGTCCTTCCATAATTGTCTGAGGGCAAGCCAGAGGTTGTACAGTTGGGCAAAAGCTCAGACGCGGTTAAGCTCAGAAACCCTTTTGTGGGGTTTCTGTTTCATTTATAGGTGTCGGTGCAACCAAAACAAAGATAAACAAGCCAAGACTGTGGCTGCATTCCATGCCTGGAGTTGGGCAGACTATAAATACAAAACCCCAGCACCACAGCCAAGGCAATTCTTATGTGCCTGAAGTTTTGTGTTGCTTTGTAACTCAGTCCTGCCTGGTATCTCCGTAAAGAAAGCAGTTTCTTTCCTGGCTTCTGAGTCAAATTAGATGTAGCAGCACATGTTTTTTTCATGTATGGGCAGAAAAGCTGGGCTTGTTGGAGCCACACTCAGATAAGGAGCCATTAATAAATGGGAATCAGAAAACATGATCTGAATCTTCAAGCAGTATTTAACTTTAAAGTACTCAGGCCACTGTATAGCTTAAAGGGACCTACCTCTAGAAGCTTGAGAGGGATAGGGTGAACCACAGCTGCTAGAGTGGGAAAGGAGGCGTTCCTCGAGGAGGAGAGAACCCCCAAAAGCTGTATGAGATGTTTCTTGTCATAGACATTTTCTTTGCAGGATGTGTAGCTGAAGAAGGACACAGACAATTATTTTTTTGTTGGAACCATTTCCAAAAAGGCTGAACACTGTGTTTCATGGTACTAAAAATCAAACAGGACATTGAGTTCACTGTTAGATAAAAATTAGAAATTAATACAGCATCACAGGAGAAACTGTAAGAAAAACAGTGATACATTCTTACAGTAGCATAACCTCATACTTTTAACCTGACGCATGCCTCACAATGCTGACCTTATTTTAAACAACTTAAAAGTCTTTGACCTTAACAGCTGAATAGTGTTCTCTTAAAATATTTTTCTGAGTTTAAGTTCCTAGGCCTCAAAGAGGAAAGGTGAACTCAAGAAAAAATAAACCACTCATGTAGGATCACACTGACATCGTTACCTCCACAACTGATAACTTAGGATCACTTTCAGCAGCCCCTGTCACTTGAGCTAACTGGAGTAACTGGTAACAGCAGAGGTTTGCTATTTGGTAGGTGAATGAGCATTAGAAAGAGATGAGGTCATACAATTTGTACTATATACACATTTCAGAGAGACTCCATGGCAGGGGAGGAGTGGTGAGATGTAGACTCTGTTCTGATAGGGACTGTGATCAAAGGGAACCCCCTCTGCCAGTTCCAAACAAGCATGATGCTTGTGCCCCATCTCTGGTCCCTGCTCCTTGCTGCAGTTCTTTATTTTCTCTGCCTTTAGATACACGTTGTAGTTCAATCCCTTCTTCCCATCCCTGCCCCAGATTCTTGGCTCAGCTTGTCCGTAACTCCTTTCTTTGATTTGTGTAACCAGCATTGATTAGTTCCCTGACCAATATTTCTCTGCCACTCTGAGTTTACAATAATATCTCCCTACCTGTGTTTCTCACAATCTCTGTTGTTTTGTACCACTCCAGATTCTCATACTTTTCATTCATCCTTGGCGTTCACCCTCTTTTCTGCCTTCTGTGCTCTGCTCCCTCTTCAGCCTCAGGGTTTATCTAGATCAATTCTAGACCCTGACGACAACTCTTACTAGAGCTGATCTCTCTCCTGCCACCCCTCTTCATCCAACAGGTTTCCAATATAGCTTGTGGCTCCAGCCTTCTCCCCAAACTGAGTCTTTCCTCCCCAGATTCCTCCTTCTCTTTTCTTCTGAATGTAGCTTTCCCTTTTCCTCAGTCCTGCCTAAGGACTGTTTATCCAAACAACTCCTTTTTGCAATTTCTGTGCTTCAGTCAATTTCCTGTTCTCTATCAATTGATTTTTATTCCTTCCCTCTCCCCTTCACATCCGCTTCCATTCAGTAAGTCCTCTCCACTATGCTTTCTGAGCACCAGTTGCAGACCATTGTAATCCCGAGGGAGTCTGTCCTACCACTATTAACTTTGGGAGCAGTGTCTATAAGAAGCAACCTGCTTGACTTCTTATGTATGCAGAGCTTTCATAAATTATTTGGTGACTTCACCTGCACAGCTCAGACCTGTGCATATCAAAATGTGCAAAAAACCTTTCCAATTTGCCAAGCTTTGATACCTTTCACAAGGCGAGAAGGAGGAACACTCCTGGCTCAAAAGCCATTCCTTCTGACAGGACCACATTTTCGTTCTGAACTTTAGTACCACTACAGCTTCTAAAATAAACAAATTTATCAGAACATGTTCAACATGACCAAAAAAATAAGTCCATAATTTCATTTTTCAGTTTTTAAATTGATTTTTCCAATCAACTGTCTTATCATGAGTATGATGATGACTGGGGCAGACAGGAAGAGGAGAAGCCAGTTTGACTGGAGACTTGAAAAGGGAGAAAAATTTGCCAAAGGTGTCTATGTCTTCCTTTCTTTATCAGCAATTGCAGTAAGTCTTTAACAACATATTGTTGCTATGGTACTGTCTTTACCCCTCTGCTTATCTTGTCTCCTCCTACTTCATTCAATCCCTTCACTAATTCCTTATCACCAACATTTTTATTCTTCAGTCTGTACCTGTTTCATCTCCTTCTCCTCTCCTTATACTCCCTTTGCACTTTATTTTGGTTTTCTTTCCTGCTCTACCTCTTAATTATCTCCTAATCTCTTCCCTTGGTTCCTTTTCCCTCATGTCATAATTTTTTTTCCCCCTCAATCTGCTCCATGGAATAACTCTGGCTATGAAAGAAAAAAGAAAAGCCAAGAACAATAGCTATAAGGCCAGATGTCTGGACATCAGCATTCATTTGTGCACTTATTTTTGGTCATACACAAAATGTGCCCAGCTGTTGCACTAAGCCCTTTAAGCAATCAACAAATCCCTACCCTGCCTACCCTGAATATATTCATGCATAGAACTCCATCTGGAATTGCTCATCTCTTCTCAGGTCCTCTTAAACTACCTTATACTTCTGAGTCTGATTGAGGAAAGGATTTCATAAAGAATATTTTGAGAAAATATAAGCAAATGCCATCATCTTAATTGGAAATCCCTTCAACTGACACCATGTTTTCCACTCTGAAAGCAGGACGTGTTTCTCCTTCATTGTTCTGTGTCCTCTCCATTTGTTCTTCTCTTGCTTCATCTTCATTCCTTCAAATACTACTGCTGTGCTACGAATTTGCTGGAGAATGTGTCTGGTTTGTCTATGTTTGAAAGCCTCAGGCTGCTTAGTGATAACACCTGTCCAACTAGTCAGAAAGAGTGCAGATCTAATGGGGACTGTGAAGGGAGGCAGAGGCAGCTCTCTTCATTCAGCATGACACTGAGGGTTAATAGAAGGAAAATATTGATGTTTTATTAAATTACTCCGATAGGTCGGATCATATAACATGCCCAAGATCTAAACAATGATCCTGTTCTGGAGGAATGTGAGGTTCAGACTGATGAGATAAACCGTTTGCTGGAATATCTCTCTGAGTTCACTAAATTGCTTCCTTTATTTAATTACAAATTAATTGAAAACACTCCTTGCCCAGCGGAACAATACTTAAAACCTGATTTGTTGATAGTATCCTAATCCTCCTTAATATTCCTGTAAACTCTCCCATGATTATGTCATCAATTTTACACTGTTTTAGACTTTGGCAAAACCTTTTATGCAGGGCTTATTAACATAAATAAGAGAAATAGCTGCAGCCCTGGGACACACAAAGACTTATTAATCCCAGCAGGAAGATGCTGACAACAAAGTGGCACACTTGCAGCTGATGTGAATTTGGTAGCAGAGACAATAGTAGCGCATAGAATGGAAAGATGTAGCTCTATTAGCAAAAAGAGGAGATGACTATTTGGACAGGAAGCAAATGAAATCTATGCAGGAAGAGGCTGAGTTATGGAATTAGTTGAATTTAAAGCATCTAGAGGGTCATGTATCCTCTGCCTGTTACATTTCTACTTCAACCAGTACAAGATTAATCACCTTGCTGTACTTTTCAGTGCTTAACATGATCTTTCTCTTGATATTCCAAAGGTGACAGAGTTTGCCTGAAGCAGACAGCTCCACTATGTGGTAGAAAAATCTGGCCAACAAAATGAAAAGCCAGAGTTTACTTTCAGTCCCCAAAAGCAAGTTTGTAGTTTTTCATCCACGCTGTTGGCCTCTCAGTTTGGGATGATGTCTATTTGCCTACTGTGAAATGCATTGTAAAAACAATAGAAATGCAAATACAGCAGCGATAAAATACTAAGCAATACCAAATTCTTACAAAATGTCTGTCAGCCAGCATCACAAAGTATTCTTACTCAGCCCAACACCATATAACCAAACCACTGTTCACCAATCTTCACCCAGATAAGAGCTCCTTCCTCCCTTTCTATCCTATAGCTCACCCTTTTCCTGAAACATTAATCATATAAACAATTTATTTGATGTACCAAAAAGGCTGTCAGATCTCAGCAATTTTGGAAAGTATGATGGAGGAAAGGTAAACTAAGATCTGGAGATTCTGGGTCTGCATTTGTCAAAGCATCTCCCCTAGCTTCAATGGGGACCAGATACAGGGAAGAGAGGATGCTTTATGCAGGTTGATCCTGGCTATTTCAATTCAAAGGGAAAAAGTTGAATTCTACTAGACATGTCGTACAAATCCTGGGGGACATGTGGTTTCAGGAAGGTGCTCCTTGAGAAGGCCAGTAGCCACTTTACACTCGCATCTCTGCAGATCTTTTTTTTCAAGTATAGCCTTCTCCCTGCTACATGACAGTGATTTGCTTTTGAAGTAATGAAAGTATGAATTGTAATGACACAGTGGCTTGTCCCTTCAAAAATCACACCCTGATATAGGTGGTAAACACTGAGAGTTACTAGCACTGTATGAATGCCAAACAGCTACAGAAGACATTTAGTTAGCTTGCAAATGGATATAGTTCAGAGGCTTCTCTGAATTCCACCTATCCATGTTGTAGATCTGGAAGGCAGAGACTGCATGTGCTGAATTTTCCAGGTAGCTGGGACTCTTACCATAGGGAAACTAGAAGCTCTGCGTTTGGTTGTGCTATTTAGCCATGTTCCTGGGGAAATAAGACGGTAAATATAGCCCAGGGTTCTACATAAACAAGCAGCTCCACTTTTAATGAGCTAGAGCTTATTTCAAGCTGTCAATATCCATCCTAGATATAGTTGAGTGTTCTGGCAGTGGATCCAGGACCTATCTAGGTCCACTCTGATGAATTTTCACTAGCCCAAGAGACTGAAAGGCTGGAGCAGTTCATCAGAAGCAACCATCAAAGGATTAAAAAAAGGAACAGGATTACTGCAAGTTCCACCCTGCCAAGGAAGTGGGGGTACCTCCTTCCTTTCTGATGGAGAAAGATGTGGAGGGAGTAGGAGGATGTGCACTCCCTGTGTGGTAGGCACTTTCAAGTACCTCCTTTATAATTTCAACTAGTCAATGTCCCTGTGCATTAACAGCATCATGCCAGTTGCACTTGCCCACATCAGCCAGAGAGCTTTTAATAGTGCCTTTTCCTGAAGAAGGCTTCTCAGTGAAACTAAATTCAACTCAGCTCTCTCCAAAACCACCCTAAAATAAAAATCACTGTGGCCTATGTACCCAAGAAATAGGGACCATGAGTGGTGGATTGCAAAAAATTGCCAGGTGTGTTTGGGTAATCAGGTAACAAAAGTATCAATGTATTGATGGATATTGTGAATAAAAGGGTGTATCAATGAGTGTAGCTAAAAGTCTCAAAGATTTCAAGATAATGGTGATACAGTTTGGGGTGTTTGCAGTGTCCCTGGGGCTTTCAAGATAGATAAAGAAAACCTGGCAGAGGTTCTAACTAGTGGCTATGGATCAATGGGAAAAGTACAGGGATAAATGACCGGGGACTTTTAGAGATCATCTGAACATGTTATGGCTAGATATGTGGATCGCCACCTATGTTTTTCTGAAAAGTAATTTACAACTTTCCTAACTTTACTCTTCCTAGGGCTAAAGTAGTCCCTTTCTTACCATTTTGACATGGTTGGAGTCACTCTAACAAAAATCAGGAAGATTAATTTCCCTTTAATTACAGTGAGAGGTGGGGATGGAAGGGAGCAAGAGACCCAAAAGTCATAAATTAGTTAGGGCAGGGAGAGAGGAAAATGTTCACAAACTGCTGACAAGATTAATATGCAGTTGATGGGAAGCGCTTTCACACCAGGGTGCCAACAAATAAACACAATTCAAAAATATCGTTCCCCACTGCAGTGGATAAGGGTGGATTCCCAGCCACAGAGGAAGGGTGGGAGGGAGGGGGAGACATTTAGAGGGGGCGGGAGACCTGTTTGCCCTGTGAAGCTTCGTGCCCAGAATTCCTCCGGTGGAATCTGATAGCGGGGGGGGGGGGACTAAACGGGCCAGAGGGTTACTGCTTTCTGCATTACACAAAAAAAAAAAAAAACCAACCAGGGAAAGGAGGCTTGGGCAGGGGAGGTTGAGGACTGTGTGTGAAAACCTGAAGATCAAGGCTGTGCACAGCTGCTGCGGGGCTGGGAGCTTCCACCTGCTGCGAGTACGGAGCTAACTTCACCAACGCTGCAGGATTTGCACAACCCGGAGATGAAGAAAGGGGTCAGGTCCTCTCCCTGCACAACACGCAGTGGGAGGGTGTTCCTGATTGAAGTAACCCAAAAAATGTCTTGCTAACGCAGGTTGCCTCCAAAGAAAAAAAAACAAACCAACCATCGCAAACTTTGGGGAGGAAGGTAAGTTAGAGGAGCAACAGGGGAGGCACTTCTATAAATAGAACGTTATGCTGCAAGGTTAACAGTTTACAATGCTTACCAAAAAAAAAACCAAACCCCCCCCCCCCCCCCGCTGATTATTTTTCCCTTTGTTCTCTGCTTCCTCTGTCTCTCCATAGCTCTCCTCTCCCTTTCATGCTGCCATATTCTAGTATTGAGGGAAATGCTGCCATTCCACTGTCAATCATCCATTTTGAAATGCAATTTAGATAATATTTCAGCTAAGCTGGGATGTAATTGCTAGGCCTGGCAAATGAACAGCACTGGATTATATGTCTATATATATCATCAGAGGAGGTTTAATGAAATTGTTCGCTAATGAAATCTTAGCTTTAAGACTTCCCATCCCTTCAGAGAAATGTGACATTAAGAGCCCTCTGCTTCTGTTATGAACGAGAAGTTGTTGCTGTGACTGCATTGTAAACAAAATGATAAAAAAAACCATTGCTTAAGTCAATGGCAATGCCACCAGTTACTTCAAAAAATATTTTTTAATCCCTGTGTTCATCTTCTTATGGTTGAAAGCATAAACATCTTCATCCTGTCCTGCAGCTCTCCATTCCTGCAGTCCCACGACCTCTGCCCCGCACTGCTTATTTCCCCCCGAGCTGTGCCAGCCCTGGGGTCCCCCCCCTCCAAATCTACTTCCCACCTCCTTTCAGCCTTCAGCGGTTCAATGTCTGGCGCAGGCTTTGCACCAACGGTTTTGTGATGCACGTAAATGGGGACTATGAAGGACAATAACTGGAGTCCCCTTGCCTGTTTGGAAGGGAGTGTTTCATTCTAGCTGTGCAAGGGCAAAAGGCTCTGGAGTAACTCCACCACGCTGCACTTCACCTGCGCCTCCAAGACACTATTGGGTAAGGAGGGATGGTTTTACTCCTCGGGCTGATCCAATTGGTCTCGTAACCTTTCCGTTCCCACAGGAGCATGACAGCTCTGTCTGTGTAACAGCTAATGCCTCGCAGTTGACCTCCAGGGTCAAGGACATTGTGCTGATCTGGGGATGACAGTAATAGTTCTGTTGACAGATGCATTTCACCAGCTGTACAGCCGCTTGGTGGGACTTGAAGTTAACCCTTCCTGCGCCACCTGACACCGATGGCTCAAATGTAACTTGCGTGAGACAGATCATCGACAACCCCCTTGCCCTCCACAAAGTATAAATCTCTCAAAAATAAATTGCCTCATCATTCCAAGGAAGAAATATGCAGATTCTAAATACCATGCTCTCCCTACATCCTCTCCTTCTCCTCAATGTAGCCTGTCCAGCTTCATGCTTCTTACCTCTTCCCTCCATTTGCTTCCTCTCAAATCCTTGCTTGATAGTTAGATCTCGGGATCTCTCTGGTCCTGCTCCCTGTCACTAAGACCAAGTCCTCTCCTGATGACAAGACTGACTCAACTACTGCACTGAGGATCCTGGATGATTGTTGTTGATGAACCTCCTCCTTGTTCCTGTTCCAGTTTCTCTGATTTCGTTCTCTGAAGTTTATATCTGTCAGCCTCTTTCTCCTTCACCCTGTGATGCCCAGTCTTTATGTCCAATGACTTCACTGTTTGCATCAGCGATGTTTTGATCTGAGTGTAGATTTCTTTTTGCTTTCATCCTCTTCAGCACTGGCCCAAAGCCCTTATTCACCCACTCAGCTGCTCTCACAGCACATTTTCTGTGAAGCACTGCCTTATAGTTCTCCCTCTGAATTTCTTTCTCTTAATTTCCATTTCTTCCTCTCAGCCCTTTTAGGATCTCGACGGGGTCTTCTTCCCTACCTCTCTAGCATCTGTGCTCACACCTACTCTGCTTCATTTACCTTTGACGATTTTTTGCCTTCTTTTCCTGTTAACTCCTTCTTTGCCCCAAAATAAGTGTCTCACCAACCCTGTTCTCCCTTAGGACTTGTGTAGGTGGCTCAGGGAAGGAAAGCTTTTCACAGCCCTCCTCACCCATGAAGCCATGGCAGCAGCTGTTGTACCCACAGTGCCTTACCACTTAGTTGAGAACCACCAGAAACACTGCTGCATCGAGATGACAGATCATGCCCAGCTTCCTCATTCCTTGGCTTCTAGGACTCCTGAGACTGCATGACAGCTATGCTTGAGCCCAAACCTACTTATCCCATGCCCAACTGATTTCTGTACATGAACAGCAAGATGAGAGCCCCCACAAAAGAGCTGCAGCTTTTGGATCAAACAGTCCCAAATTGCAATCCTGTAGGATGCAAACATGCCCTTTGTATTTCAAGACTGGTCTATAGAAATCAAAATAGAGGGTAGTTCTGCATCTGGAATAAACAATCTGGTGCCTTCTGGCATCTCTCACCTGGACTCTTTTTCTTCCCCCTTCCTCTCCTGTATTTTAAAGACTGAATATTCTGATAGAATTGAAAGCTCCTTCTTGGATAATAAAAGTGCTGTTAGAATCCACTCTCATGTAGCAAGATATAAAAAGGTGAAAAAATACATGACTGGTGACAGAGAAACAAAGGTAAAATGCATAAGATTTTGTGTTTTAAGAACTCTCGCAATGCATACAGAATCATGTCAAAATGCTCCTTTTTTACTTTTGATTTTAACATTTTGATTCCATTTTAGATGCATATTTTCATATTTACTGGTTTCTATTTCTGAACTCTATTTTCCTTACGCTTAATTTTCCGTCAACTTTACTGAACTACTTTGACTGCTCAGGAGTTTTTATGGTGTGGACTGGCACATCTTTGCCCAGATCCTAACAAATATATATTGGCCATGTGCCTAAAATCACCAACAAGCCTCCATCAGCCTCCATCAGCATACACCACTCTTCCTGTCCTAATGGTAAGAACAATCCACAACTTGATTTCCCACTGAGACTGCAACATTGCTTAACACCAATTTTGATAGAGGATTTGTGAGGGGCTTGAACTACCAGAATGATATGGATCAGTACAGGCACCCTCCTCCCCCTGCCCCTCAACTTTATTAGATTAAGGAAAATCGATCTATCTCTCTAAGCTTACTATTGCATATGACCTTCCCCTGCTCAGGATTTAAAGAAATAGTGCCCATCTCTCCATTGTCCTCTCCTAGTCATATTCTGTTCATCAAGTTTGAAAAGAAATATTCAGAAAGAGATGAGAAATTTTGAGAGGCTTATGTTTATGTGTGTTTCGCATATGCAGAATGCACTTTTGTTTTTTAGTGGACTATAGTGAAGCGGTAAGTTCCTCGTGAACTTAAATATGATGTTCCAATATAATGTTGCTAATAACCCTGATGTTTGTACATCCTTCATTATCATGACTGTAGTGACTAAGTGATAAAAAAACATTTATCCTCTTCCCTTGCAATGAGAAAATGCTAAGCATGGCTTGATTATCTAAATTAATGCATCAAAAGGAGTATTATTACCAAAAAAAAAAAAAACCAAAAAAAAAACCCCAAACCCAAGCCTTTCCAAACAGTTGGGTTTTGCATTTAATTCTGAAACTGGCAAGACTGAACATTCACATTTGTTTCACCAGACAGCAAAATTCTGCAGCCTAGCCCTGGTCCTGGCTAGGCTCCTGCTTCTCATGGTCAGAAGCCTCCCTCTATCGACCAACAATTTCACTGTTCAAAAGAAAGAAGCTTTGGTTAGAAGCCAGAGCAGGAGCTGATCTGCCAGGTACCTGGGACCTCTTGCAAAAGAGATTTGAATCTGCTATCAAAATCAAACAATTTAATAACTGTATCTGCATAGTTTTGAATTTTTTCTACGTTTACTTCTTTTTGTAATTAAATGTCCACTTAATGTCCACTTAATGCTAATGAGGAGTTGCTCCAGCAGGGCTAGGAAATTAAATTCTGTTTGTTTATAAAGAGTAAACTATATTCCTGCCATTGTGTCTCTGTTCCTAATGTTTCCTAATAAAAGTGGAAAAAAAATAAAAAGAAAAACCTTTGGCTTACATGTTTCTCACCTGAAGGGCCTTCAAGCAAGAACTGTGGAGAACTGAATCAGTCAGGTCTAGCATTCAGGGATGACTGCACAGTCTTGGCTGCCCAAACATGGTTGTCATTAAAGTCACTCAGAAGAACTAGGATAAATTTGCTGACCTGTTATCTTATAGTTACTTGGGAGAATATACAATATATACTCAATATATACTGCTAGGTATGAATAGCAATTTCGATGGTTCCATTCATAAAAGGAAAAAAATGATTGAATTCAATAGATACACACTCTGTATTTTTTACTAAACAAGGTTGTCAGTGGAAATCATAAATTTGCAGGATTGTACTTATTTACAAATTCCAGTGTATAAGGCAACAGAGAAGCAAACTCAGGCAGGCAACTAAACAGGACCCTTTCTCAAATGTGCATTGACTTGAGTCATTGTGATGATGGAGCAGATCCTCACACAGTGTAAATCAACACAGTGCCATTAACTTCAGCGGAGTGTTGATGAAGTACAACTGGATGCCTAACTTGCCTGGGAGAAACCCTCAAGGTTCTGGGCTTTGTCATGTGTACTGACATGCTGATTTATGATTGAAACTTAGGGGTGCGCAGGAGAACTGGACAAGGTATGCTGCGTTGCTATTTTGAGTTGCTTAGGAAGGCTGCAATGTGCACCCAGAGACTTATTTTAACAGGGTTGCTCAGAAAGTGCAACTGGGGAGCATGAATTAAGAAAATGTAGAGAGTGAGCAAGCTGAGAGAAAGAGGTGAGTTTGAACATATTTCTAGACTTGCAAGACTACAGCTGTGGGAATAATTAAAAAAGCACAGTTTTTTTGATAATTTATTTTTGAAACTCTGCAAAATTTGTCAAATCGTTTATTTGATGAGCATTATTTGACCAGCTGTACAGGGAACTGCACTGGAGTGCTGTAATGAGTGCTTTGGAATGCGACCAGCCTTAATGTGCCTGTGATAGTTGGATAATTCTTTTACCCTGCTCATTTCTGTGGTTTGCCTGTAACTATGGCCCCGCTTGATTGCTGTTATGATGTGAGCTTTGAATTCTCTCTCTCCTTTGGCCTTTTCCTTTTGGCAGTTCCCGCAGAGCTGAGCCCTGATTAGAACCACAGCAGGTCATTCGATCTTCAGATGGCTATAAAAGGTCTGTGCAAGTGACCATCTCGCTTCTGTCCCAAATGGATGATCACACATAGCACACATTGCCACACTCCTGGCAGGACTTCAGCAAAACTGGCAACTTCTCCTTCTAGAGCTAAAGCATAACATAAGGTACAAGGAGCAATTCCATTAAATGCCCCTTTAAACTGTCAAATTTAGCAGGAACTTTAAAACAGAACACACTTTAAAGCGATGAGGGAGAAGTACGGGTCCCCTGCTTGAAATTGCAGCTGGGTTTGTTACCATCAGGTGTGATATGAAGTCAGCATTTTCCTTGACGACTTTTTCCTTTGCCATTGTTGTAATCTGGCACTGCAGATCGGAGCCTCATTCCATGTTATTAAAGGGAACTGTTACTTTCTTGAAGGATTTTATTCCTTGTCTCTTTCTAAATGGATTTTGTTATTTTGTAATTTCACAAAAATAGGTGAATTTGATAAAATCCAGATATTTGGAACCGAGATGGGGAGTTCAGATAATAATAGTTTTACTGCAGAAAAACCAGAAGTTTAAATACTCATGCTATTAAGTAAGGTCTACAGTCATGTGCTGGCCTCTTTCATTCATGGCGTTCTTCAGAATATTCATGGCCTTTTTTTTTAGGCCATGCTGGTGCTGGTGGCATTTCCATGTGAAACAGAAATACCTGGGCAAGGTTGGTTAGCTACCTAGCTTGGTGGAAAACACCCACAACAGAGGTCTCTGCATGTCAATGGCTGCATCTACCTTGCTTTGTTCACAAGAGACATGCTCTGGAACACAGGCTGTCAAGTGCTGGACACATAATTGTTTCTTGAGGAATCTCAACTTCTTATGTAGTTCATAAAAGACAACGTTTCTAGAATGCACTCTGATCAGACATTGAGGCAGAGAGTGGATTTTTCTGCTGCCTGCACAGCTGCTGTCGACATTGATGCTATCAAGGGCTGAAATTCATAATGCAGAAAATCTTCCTATAATTAAATGTCTCCTTTTTTTGCTAAGTGCAAATATCATCTAGGGATGCCTGGTGCAGGAACAGTACTATTTATTGCTCTGTTATTTGTATTCATTATTTTAATAGTGTTCAAATGGCAGATTTCAAGCCAGAAGCCCGAAGTTTCATTTCCAGCTCTAAGATCAGCTCACTGAGAATACTTTGGACTCAATCAGTTTGTGATTAAGTGCCCCAGAAGAAAAGAAATATTCCTTTGTTGTTCTGTCATACTGTCCTTTAAGATACCTCGGTACACTTTACATTAGCTCTCTTAAGTCTGATCTCAAATTGGAAACTGTTAATTGCAACTGGCTTATGAGTTTGAAGTAGCCCATTTTAGCTTTTTTTTTTTTCCCAAAAAAGTTATTTTTGTGAATACTTTTTAAAAAGAAAATTATTTTAAAATATAATGGAATCAAATGGTAAAATATATAGCTTCTTGGAACATATAATCTGTTTTTTTGGTTTTGGTAGTTTTGATTGATCAGCTAAGAGGTAAGTATTCCTCAAATCAAGATTTTTCCACTTTCTTTGTAAAAAATCACAGTAAAATTTGTTGAGGAGAATGATTGGCTAGGAAAAAGAAATGTGGTTCACAAGGTGCCATACAGAAAAGTGATTCAGCACTGATACAAACTCTGCCTGTTCAGTTAATTTTATATGCAGATAATTATTATTATCATTGATATTAAGACTTCAATGTTAGCTTTAGCTTACAGCATGCTTACTGTCAGTGAATGAATTAGAGTTTTTCAGGTATATTTTATTTTTCTATTGGAAGCACCCTTCCTCAGCTCAGTCCAAACATTTGTGCAGAAATTAAAAGCTAAGTGCTGGAATGTCGACATAAACACAGACCCAAATTCCTCTTTTATTAATGCTCAATCGCACTTATATTACACAAAGTCCTATTATGGGGTTCCTCTAGTTGTCAGGGAACAACCAGGCACACGCTGCCAGGTGAGCAGAGGGCCAAGACATCTGTGTTGCAAAGCCAAAGGCCAACCACAGAAATATCTTGGCAATAGCCTTCACCTGGGTGGATCAGATGTCTCTCCTGGAATGCAAGTCCAGCAGTACAGCAAGCACAAGAGCTTCATTTGATGAAGTCCACCGAATGTCTGCTGAGATGGCCACAGATACTACTTTTCTCTGGCACTTCTGCCTCAGTCCTTTTCTGGAGACACCACCTTTTTAGGCAGAAGTGGAAGGATAGGCAACATCTCTATGCCCAGATGCTGTGGTTCATAGACTGTCATTTCAGGTTGGCCCCAAATGCTTCAAAGCCAGGTAGTGATGGGTGGTAGGAAAGGACATAATGCCTGTTTTTCCAATTCAGAAAAATTCAGCAGAGCTCATCAGTTGATTCCTAGCAACCAGTTCCCATCAAAAGAAACTGTAATTGGACTCTGTATGACACATTAGAGTTATCTACACAGCATGACATTCTGGGAGATCAACATTCATTTGATAGTTCAACATTCATTTTTGCTCCCAAATCAAAACACAAAAATTTAACCAAAACTTCTGTAGAAAAAGGGATTCAGAAGTAGGGAGTATTTATTATTTATTTAATATCTTGACCATGCAGAAACCTTGATGCATGCCCTCAAATTGATATGGTTGGTTTGTTGATCTGACAACTGATGTAGTTTGTTCTGTGAAACATCAACCAATGTTATACTGAATTCTCCCCATGAAAGTACCTGTCGACTGGGGAGTTTCTCAGCTGATGCCCCTCGCTCTTGGGTGCCCCTCTCTCAGCTCTGAGTGCAGCTGAGTGGCTGGATTGCAGCTGCCAACTTGAACCCATGATAATTGATTTTTGGTCAGGAGGGAAATAGTGTGACATGAAGAGGAAGGTAATACAGGGAACTTGATAGGACAGACACTTGTAAGTTCAAAGAAGCAATAGTCTGATAGGGAAATGCAGTTCAAAAAATTACTGAACTGAGGTGACAAAAGTTACAGATAACAAGGCCCCAAAGGAATGAACATCCTTGCATCACCATTTGCTAAAATAGCAGCTCCCAAACTTCTCTTATTGCTTGTCCTGGGACATGCAAAACAATAGGACTGGCACAATAGATTTCATTCAACATGTATTGCTATTGTCATTGTACTTATTATCTCAGAGGCCTCTGTGATGGGATAAAGATCAAGCTGTGCTAACTGTCATACAAAGAACACAAAATAGTCCCCTTCCAGATAAAATGATGAAGGAGACAAGAGGCTGGAGGGAGGGGAAAGGTCTTACATGATGCAAAGACTGGTTACCTGGAAGTTATATGCGCTTCTTTCTTTGTCCTCATATCTTGCTATGTAAGATTCATTCTGAATGAATTATCAAATATATAAACTTTCCTATCTATGCTCTAGTTCTGTTAAGTTTGAGGCCAGATGAGGCATTTCAGGAGCGGACTTAATGATGTGAATTCTGCCTTATTAGCATCAGCTATACCACTTACTGCTTATGCAGCTCCTTGAACTTTGTTCAGACAATACCTGTAACTACCCCCAAAAATGTAACAGAAGAGATAATTTTTTCTTGCACAGAAGGGGTAGGGATCCAAGGACACATGCTGTAGACAGTACCAGAGGTGGCTCAGAGGATGCATGGCTGAAGGAAGTAATCCAGAACAGTGGAGACAGGAGTGGAAGAAGCTGCTGCTTGAAGGGAAAACATTGATTTAGGTATGTATAGCAGCAGATGGTAAAGAAGATATCAATCCTCATTTCCTATATCCTAATTCTGATTTTGCACACATTTACAGTACACACCCAGAGCACAGAGGAATCTCACAAGACCGTATAGATGAAACGATAGCCTGCTCCCCTCTGAATGTAGCTGGAATTTCTTCTGGGCTAAAGGTTTCTTTCCAAAGTTTATGACATTGCTAAAGCTCAGCCACATGATGACAAAGACATAGCCAAGGCATTCTCTGCTAGGACATTCTTCCAGATGCCTGTCAGTAGGAGGAAGTGTCACTTGAAAATGTTTTTGGAGGTGCCTCTAGTGGGAGTGTGTTGCAGGCTGGATTAATTTTTCTGTCAGTCTCTTCTTTGCTACCCTCTTTTCTAAAGTCCTCGCAGCCTTTCCTTCCATCAACTGATAAGGAGTGAGCTGGTCACACGGCTGAATGTTATTCCCCATTATGTGACCTCATGTGTGCCCCTCACATGATGTGGGATGCTGGCATTTTTGGCATGTGGTGGCTGTGCATCTGATCATATGACAGGAAAAGAGGAAAGGGAGATCAGTTCTCCCATATGAGGCTATGTAGCTGGCTCCAGGCTTCCCCTATTTAAAACTTCACCTTGGTTATCTGATAGGGAATGGAGAGAGGAATTTTGTGAAGCAGGGTAGCAAGGAAGGCTCCTGGAGAAGATACTATAGGGAAACATCCTTCTGGAGGAGACATCAAGAGGTGCTTATTTATTCAGACTTTGAAAACCTGTTTATCCAATGCTCAAGAACACAATGTAAATACAGAAAGCACAAACTGAACCTGAGTCAATTTTTCTCGTTTCTTCTGTACACAGGCTCTTGGTTTTCACAGAATGTGCATGAGAGCTGGCATTCCTTGTATCAGAAGTTGACAGTGAAACAAACCCCTGTGGCACTTTCAATGTTCTCACTATGAACAGAAAATTTGCTTGATACAGTAGGCCTTACTAAAACTGTTTTGACCTCAATTTATGTGAGGCATCATTTTACCAGTCTGCTGTCTAAAGAAAGGAACAGCCTTCAGCTCACAAAGACACTTGCACATCAGATTTCTATTTTGATTACTTGTGTCACAGGGTCTGATTTACTGCTGGACAGAAGCTTGATGGGGATCAGGACAGATCGGTTTAGCTTCATCCTGGTGAACTCCCTCCCCCCCAACCCTTACGCAACCCTTTGGGACAAGTGTGACCTGCTTAGCATGACAGTGAGTCATCAGGTTGGCTCAAGTTGTCTCCCCATAACTTTTGAGATAGATGATTAAGATCCAATTGCAGACTAGTTGAAAACTTAACTAACTTCAGCAGTGCCAGTAAAGCAACTCCGTTAAAGCTGAAATGAATTAATCAGTGGAGCATTCGAAGACTCTATCAGGGATCATACACAAGTGTTCACTGCTATATCAGTTTTCCACCCAGACACATTTATTTAAGTTGTGACTACCTGTCAGAAGGAAATAGTAGCAACGTTTCCTAAGGCATCTGCTGGTAAGGTTCTGATTATTCTGAAATAATGTGCTTTCCTCACAGAGGAGCCCTAAATGGAACTATATGCTATCTTGTTTTTGTAGATCTTATACTAGGAGTATGATACTAATGAAAAAGCATCAGCACCTGATGTTCAGAACTAGGAGGTTCAGAACTAGTAAGGCTATTGGGCATTTATGCTTTTATCTGAGCCAGTATGAAGGACTTCCAAGAAAACTATGCTCCTGACTTTACCTGTCTATGAAAGAGGGACAAAGACCTTTTTATTATGTATTTGTGACATATAATCCTGTTAGTCTTCACCCTGCCACTGCTCCTTGAGATGATCAATGTCCTACTACAATCCTTCCCCTCAGCATGCTCACACAAAAAAGGAAAAAAAAGAAGAAAATACTGACTTGGTCCCCTTCACAGAAAGGCCAGAATTTCTCATTTGAGACCAATTTACAGCATGGTGTTAGAATTAACAGTATTAATTGCTAAACTAAACTAAACTAAACTAGAAAAAGACTGTCTCACACTATATCTGATGGGAACAAAAATATGAAGGAATCATATGGTAGGAGCTGAAAAGGTAGTCTTGTGGAGTGATCTGAAGAAAACTTGGAGCTCTTATTCAGGCAGAAAAGCTCTGTCTCTCCTTTGGAATCTTGGTCATGTCAAAATAATCGACAATTTACAGGACAAATTCCTCAAATTCCTCAATTTCATATAGCTTAAAGTTTCATGTAACCTGTAGTACTAACAGGGAATCCAGGTATATATCATTTGAATAGACATGTGCAAACCTGAACAATTTTAATTTACCTATTGTGAGTACTACTTACACAAGTAAGAGATAGCTCTAGGACAGGCCTGTGTAATTGTGAGCATCCAGGTAAAGCACAGCTTGGCAACTGCAGACCAAGCAGGCTGCATATGTCCGGCAGCTGCCTCAGAATTTAACTGAATCTAAACATAACATTGCAATACAGTGAGGCTATTCCTCAAACTTCCTGTGAGGTGAGGGATTTAGACTTGTTATTGAATCACCAAACTGATTTTGTGGGCCCAAGAACATCTGAGACACACAAAAGAAAGAAAGACCAGAACCCCAAGAAAGCTCCTGCAGCTGGATGGTGAAACTTGTTTAAATTGCTCTGTGGTATAATGGGGAAGTTTTCTTTGGCCATCACTGATGCTTCAGGAGTTTCTTGAAGGGCTTCTTTATAGGAACATCTGGGTTGACTGTAGCAATTTCATCATCAGCTCTCTAGCAATATTTGCAAAGCTGGTTGTCTCCATGATTCCAGAATGAGTCATGTAAAAGAGTGCTGAGCTTGTCCTGTGTCAGAGTCTCCCATGTGTGACTGATCCTCTTCTGCTAGCTCACACACCAGACCCCATTTCATGGCTTTTCCTCATCTTTCATGGTTTAGTCACATCACAATATTCCTTTACTTGCATGGCAAAAATAACATCTGCAGGAGCTTTCCAACGTCCTGTGATTGAAAATAAGATACAGCAGGAATTCTGTGTGGGTCTAACATGCATGTGAGGATAACACAAAAGAGTGCCTTCTCACAGCTTTCACAGCAGGTCATTTTGATTGACATATTTGTAGAGCCTACAGGGTGGATTGTAGATTCAGCTGGTATGTCAAACCAGATGGAAGAATTCCATCAAGTACACAATGAAAGAAGGAGTGCAATTCTATGGCTTTCTTTGCTTCTTGAGGATGGATGGGAAAGTAAAATACCTCTCCATAATCTCCTCTCCTTTCTGAGGGCTACCCCTATTCCTCTCAGTGCCTTCCTCCACCCTTCTCCATCCCCTATATTTTCCTTCTCAATTTGTGTATCACTTCAGCTTCTCCTATTTTCTGGACTTTCCACGTAGCCTTCCTTTCTTCTGTCTTTCTCTCCTCTGGGTCTTCTTCATTGCTTTTGTTATTCTATGACCATAGGTGTTCCGGTACAGACGAAGTAGACAATATATGACAAGATGTGCAGCTTCAGAAGCAGCTAGTGAAATTTTCTATCCCAGTATGGAATGAAAAACACAAGATCAGGTCAGGGAATAAATGAACCTTGTGGCATTAGAGGTTTGGCAGAGTTCTTTTACTATTTTGGGAGCTTGCTGAACTAGATGGAGTTGATAAACCTTTTTCTTGTAATTTTATTCCTTTATTTCTTTTCTTCTGGTGATTCAATTAAGTAACCAAAAGATGTTTTCCTAGCTCAAAAGAAGCTTTTCTGTGTGTGAGAAACAAAAGAAGTCCCCCATATGCTGGGTTGGTACAAATACTTATCCTATATTATAGCTTTCAAAACAGCAAAACGTATCATTAAGGTTATGTTTGGACTTTTATTATAATCTCCCATTTCAGTGCATGGTCTCAGCTCCGGAGGTAAAATTGTTTAGAAAGTTTGACCACAATCCCATTGTATGCTCCATAGTTATTAAAACGAAAAAAGTTTCCCATTGTGTCACGTGTTTAAATGCTTTTTGCTCAAGGAATACTAAAAAAAGAAAAAAAAAATATAAAGGAATTCTGAAATGTGCAAATAATCCTAAATAATACTAAAATAATTCTCTGCAGCAAAAGCAACTCTCATGTTTTAAAGCAGCTTTCTACCTTCCCCAGCAGCATGTAACTGTCTATGTAAAAAAGGTACCTGAAGAAAGCAGTAAAACATCCCTCTCTGGTCACAGAGCTAGTCAGGTATTCTACATGAGGCACCAACATTGCTGCAGGTCTGTCACTGTATCCAGCACATTTTGCTTCCAGATTCAGATGCCCCTGAATGTAGTATTGCAATTCTTCAAGCCATGCTTTGGAGTTTGACCTCGGACCTGTAGAAATGAGACTGTGCATAAATACAGGGGAACACACCATCTACAAGCCATTAAATGCAGCAGAAGTGAAAGAGGAAAAAAAAAAAAAAGAAAAAGAAAAAAGGAGGTATGTTCAAAAAGTCCTGAACATCAGGGCCAGGGTTGTTCAAAATATACAGAGATTTTCTTGGCTGCAGACTAAACAGAAGGACCTTGTTTACATTATTTTTGGCAGGGTGGCAGGTGTATGGCAGAGCTGACTGCAAATCTTCTGGGACAAATAAAGTGCACAAAGGCCTCCTTTGCCTCTGGGAAGCCTAAATGGCCGGGCTCGGATCAGGAAGGAGTTAAAGAAGCTGGCTCCTTTGGGCTGCCGAAATGCACTTGCTACTGGTCTTGAACTGCCCTCAAACACATTCCCTGCTGCACTGAGCACCACTGGGGGCTTCCCACCATCACATCCTGCATTGCTTTGAGCTGTGGCAATCTCAAGGGTTTCTCCCCATCAGCCACCCTGTGTTTCTTCTCAAATACTGACCAAGGCTGTGACAGGGGAGAAAACGATGTCAGAGTCTGCTCAGCACTAGGTGATGTGTTCGCCCCTCTGCTCGAAGACAGCCTTGTCCATTGCCCTGCAGGGATGTTAGGTGATTCACCCGCAGCCCCTCCAGGCTGCCCTGTGTCGGGTGCCCCTCAGGGCTTCATGCCGTGGAGGCAGCAGTCCCTTTGCAGTGGCAGAGGGAGGGCAGTGAAGGTGGGATACGGAGCCTGTGGAGGGTCCCTTGGGGTCCAGGGAGCTGAAGGCCGTGTCCTTCCCTGGGTGAAGGAAGAAGGCTGAGCAGGGGCAGCAAGGAGGTAGCATCGTCCTCTCCTCCAGCTGCCCCCAACTGTGGCCTTCTGCCCTGCAATAGCCCTCAGGCTGCCAGGGCAACATGGCAGCAGGGCAGGAGGTGGCAGTGTGGCTGAGGCAGGAGGAGCTGTGGCAGCCCCAGGTCTGGGGCTGCCGCATGGGCTCCCAAGGCCTGCTGGGTTGGGATGGTCAGGTGGCTGTGGCTCCTCCAGCCCCCGGGCTCTCTGCAGCCTGGGGTGAGGCAGAGGGAGAGCAGCCATAGTGGCCTTCACATGCTGTCCAGGCCCACTGGTCTTCACATGGTGGTCCCTGCCATGGGGTGGGACCTGAGGGGACACTAGTCAGCATCAGTGCTGGAGGAGAGGTATGGAGTAGCACCTGGTTTCTGGATCTGGAGGGGAGGCTTCAGTGTGAGGTGGGCACTGAGCTGGGCTGGCTGTGCTGGAGCAGGACCTGCACACACCTGAAGATACCTGAGAAACTTTTAAGAGTTAAAACCTGAGCTGTCTCTAGAGCTCAGACTTCATCTGCCAGGCACCCAGTTTTCATTCACACAGTCATTCACAGGTGCCTTCTTTGCTCTTCATGCCCGTTGACTGGAAGAAAGTCTTCATGAAAGCCCGAGCAGTCATCAGAAGCCTGAACGTGGGGCAGAAGTTCCCCTAAAGCTCACAAATGCCCCCTGCCACTCCCAGCCCCGCACCTCCATGACATCACAAGTGCAAAGAGTGTGAGATCAGGCATGTGCTGACGGATGCCATCGCAGCCATCATTATTTGTTCTGAAAATGGTTTAGTGATGCACAGCCACCTCGCTGTAGCTGCCCATTGATGCAGGCAGCAGCCGCACCTGCTTTTTCAGGCTAACAAATTTAGACTTAGGTTCTACGGACTCAGACCGACTGCCTAAATCTTTTTAGGGATTTGGTCCCAAAGCTAATGCTTCTCTTGAACATGGTTTAGTTTTAACAACTTCCCCTGCAGAGCAGTTTCATAACCTATTAGGGTTTTGCAGAGTTCACAAGCTCCACAGGAGGGAGTCTTTACCTATATTTAAATACCGCACCTATCTACTGAAAGTATTTGTCACCTACAGTAATGATTGGTAAGGGCCAATTTCTGCTTTTTCTGCAAAAGAGTGATGGATCAAATGACGTTGCATACTCCTTGGTCAAAGTTGTCCAGGACTGGGGACTCGGGTCTGGCAAACTTTGGAAGTCTATGAAGGTCTACGAAAAATGTTACACACACATGGTAGCATCACTGGTGGTTTTACAGTAAAGTGTCAAACTCAGTTTTCTGCTTGAAATTAGAAAGTTATTGCTTTTTTCCTCCATGGCTTTATGAAAGTAATTTAACTTTGCTATGCATTAGATAAAAGAGAATAAGTAGCCCCAAAGTCTGGCTAAAAGAGAGGAATCCTGGAAATAAAAAAACCCCAAACCCTGGTAGATAAAAAGAAGATATAAACAGTCAAGAATATTTCTGAGAAGAAAACAACAGTGCAGGAAAACATCTAGCTTCACAAGAGTAGAAAGGATTTGATGCCAGCGGCATTTCTCAGTGTAGCACAGACCTGAGCTGGGAGGCTGAGTACCAACAACTGCTTCAGATGATGCAGGTGTACATACAGCAACAGGCAGGGTGGATGCATAGCTTCTTCATCCAGCCAGTAAATCAATATTGATAACACAGAAACCTTCCAGATTCATGGATGAGAGAGAGTTGTGAAGGTGGAAATAAAGAACATAGACTTACAGTGCAAAGAGAAGGCAAAAAGATGCAAATTTAATTAGAGTTAAGCTAGAGAAGGCTACTGCAAACAAGGGACCTGGAGTGCAGGAACCAGGAATGACAACTGTAGTCTGCAGCACAGCTGGGGAAGGGAATAGGTGGTGGATTTGAAGGACTTCTAAGACAGCCAAGAAAGACTGATTGAGAGTCTTCATTTAGGTTTGGCTGGGGAATGGTCCAGAGAAAACAGGAGCTTATGCAACATTCATGTCTGCCACATTTAAAATTTAATGTTCCTGATGGAGAATGCTTTGATACTACTGCCTCTATACTACTGATATGAGAAAGGTTATAAACCTACTTGTTTTGAGGGTAAAGTTCAAGTCCCCTCTCTTGTCCCCTCAAGTAAAGTAGTTTTCTATGCCTTTACTGAGATGGTATTAATGGAAAGTTAATGGAATAAAAAATAATAATAATAAAAATAAATGGAAATTTAATCAGAGAAGGACAATGGTAACTTTATGACTCAAAAATTCATTAGTCAGTGCAAAGGTTATTTTAAAGAGGATTTTTTTTAAAGTGGTTTTCCATTTCTAGCTCCTCTAAATCTTGGATAAACAAGTGGTTTTCTCTATAGGTGGTCAGAACTTCCTTTTCTGTTTGCAGGTTGGCAAATATATATGGTATATAAAAATGCTCCATTCCTACTTTAAGTGCAATTAACAATGGAGCTTTCCATGCAAGGAAGTTACAGGGGCTTGACAGTACAAAACAGGTTTCTCAGACTCTGCTTGGAATAGAATGAGTCAGAAAGCCCAGATGCAAGTTTGGTGGTCACAGCAATAATCAAGCATAGCTCCTATCTTATCTGCTTACTCTGACAGCCAAGATCTTTCTTCCCCAGGCATCCTTTTGTGTGCTCTGATAACTAAGCAGAACAGAAGTGGTATTTCTCTCCCTAAAAGGCCTCCCCTCTTTCCTCTCTCGTTTCTCCACCTGCAGCAACTCTTTGGATAGGCACTTCTCCTTCAGCAGAGTGCTTTCTATCAGATCAGGTTTTGCTGGATGCCCCTGAGAGTAGTGTAACCCCTGCCCTATGCTGATGGATTGAATAAAGCCACTAATCGTTAAGTGAAAGTTACACCAGACATTGTATGGAGTGAAAGGAGGGGGCACAGTTTTCTGCCTCTAGGGCTTGGCAGATTTCACAACAAAACAGCTGGCTGTGAGACATGGGTGCTGATGGAATACATTAATTACTGTCGTCAAGGTTTTAGACACACTTGTGTGCTGCTGGTAATACCAGCATGCAGGATTATCAGAGAAATCGCCTGTAAAAAAAAAAAAAAAAAAAAAAAAAAAAAAAAGTGGAGAAGGGAAGAAAGGAACTTGGAAAGAAGGTTGTCTGACTCAGGCCCACGCTGCATTTGCATGAGCAGTCTCATCCACTTTGACCGGTGCATTCCTTGGCCTCTCCATGGTTTCCACAGTAGATGCATAGAGTTTCTCTGAACAGAGTGACTCAAGGCCTTGTCTGTCCTTATCATTGTAAGTATTTATACAATAGCAGAAGTCTACTGGATGATTCATAGTGACATAAATTAAAGCCAGCCTTCCCTGTTAAACTTACATACAGCTTAATGGCAGCTTGGCTAGAGTCTGTAAAAACAATAAGCTGTAGGGAAGGTACTCGTGAATCTAGTTTTATAATGAAGAGATCAAAACTGAGTTTTGCTTGCTGTTGGCTCCTCCTAGTAAAATCTGACATGTTGTCATGGTTTCAGCTGGGATAGTGTTGGCTTTCTTACTAGCAGCTGGTATGCTGTTGTGTTTTGGGTTTGGGATGAGAGTGATATTGATAGCACACTAGTGGTTTTCATTGTTGCTAAGCTCTCAAGGCTCCTCACGCTGCCCCACCAGCAGTAGTCTGGGAGTGCAAGAGAAGTTGGGAGGACACACAGCCAGGACAGCTGACTCCAACTGCCCAAGGGAATATTCCATGCCATGTCATGCTTAGTATATAAAGCTGGGGGAAAAAGACATGTTGGACAATTCTTGGGTTGGAAAGGAGAAAAGGGAACTTGTACTGTGGGGATGCTGTGGTTTGAGCAGGATGTGAGATTCTGTAAGAGCCGTCCTGGGCAAAGACTGGTCATGACAACCAGCTCACTATTTCTAGTGTGTTTTAGCCTCCTTGTTCCAGGCTGTGTAAAAGCTCCTGTTTTTTGCTAAGTAAGCATTTAACTGGGACTTGACTGAGTCCCATTTAAAGTCATCCAACTGGTGGCTGGAGCTGCTGTCACTGTCCCTGTTACATTGGAGATAGGGATAGGGCTGAAGGCTATGGGGTCAAGCCCTTGCAGCTGTTAGCCCTGTTATGAGCTGCAATGGGTGTCCCAAACCTGACTGTGGGCATTTGAGGAACTCAGAATTTGGGAAATTCTGAGTATTGCAGCCAAGCTGGGCTGCAGTTTCTTCAGTAGTCAAAGTAGCTTCTAGGCTTCCTTCTGCAGTGCGGTAGAGCTTTGGATTTTTGTGTCATTTCTACTGGGATCTTGAAATAATAGGGGAAAGTAGTTTTATCTTCACTCTTTACAGAAGGAAGCTGAGGCAAGGCTATATTTGCAGTCATTGAGTTAGACAGTGGAAGAACTGGGAGTAAATGTCAGAAGTTTCTGGCATTCACTCCACTTCTCTGATTGCAAGACACCATGGCTTACCTTTGAGTTCTGAGGTGAATGACAAGTCCCACTGTTTTCCAGCACAACACGCAGGCACCTGGTGAGGCTAAAGGGAGCTGTTAGCTTTGTAGTTCAGGGCAAGGGTGCCTCTGCTGCCCTGTGGACTAGTTCATTACTAAGCTGAGCTGCCTCTTTTTAAGCCCCACCTGCCACTTGACGTGCACGGGGTAGGGGTCAGGCCACAACAGTGCAACGAGTCATTAAGAGAAAAAGCAATTGACCTTTTTTGCTTGCGTTAGCTTTGCTGATCTCCAGCCCCAAAGTGTTTATTTTAAAAAAGATTCTGTCACTGCTACTGCACCAAGGAGACAGAATAATGTCATTAGTATTGTTTGTTTTGGTTGGAGGAAAAGCACTTAGGGTCTCTAACAAATATCCTCTTGTTAGCAATTGGAAACATATAATTAGGACAGACTCTCCAGTTATTTTAACGAGATTTCAGTTTCCTCTCTCTCTCTCACTGTTGCTCTCTTTCCCATTTTTAATGAGATACCAATTTCCTCCCTTCTCATTTGCAGATGCCTTTCCAATAAAACAGACAGCTTTGATTTTCATCTTAGCGTGCATTCTTAACCTTAATTTATTCCTCTACATAAGTTGCCCACCGCACTCTCCATGTGCTAAACGGCTGTTAATCGCTGAAAAATTAACAAGGTGTTTAACGCCCAAAAAAAGACTGAAAAAAAAAAGATCTTTTTCTTGTTAAGTGGAAAGACTCGTATTTTTCTCACATGGCCAAAGCTCGACTAATTCTAGGCATTGAGGGCAACACAGGACACCTTTTTGCAACTCTATCTTATCACTCCTCTGCTACACTGCTTCTACTCGGTACTTACTGCTCAATCGTTCCCCAGAACTTTCCCCTAGCCTTCTCCTCTATAAGCTGGAAAGAAACCCTGCACTTTTCTTTTGTAAAATTGACTCTAGGCCAATTTATTTTAATTGCAGAAATGCTGTCAGTTTGTGGGCAGCCCGGCAGGCCCTGGAAGATTTGTAGGTGTTGAAGGCATGAAGAGAGGGACCTTTCTCAGTGTATCTGATTCAGTACAGCCAATTTTTCCCTTGGGGTTTGGGGAGATGCAGCCGTGGCAAGTTTGGTCAGTAAACTATTTATTTATGAAAAGTTATTTTTATTTCAATTAAATAGCTCTTTAAGACTTGCAGAAATCCTGAAACAGCATGGAGTAGAGATTATCTCGTGGCAAAGAGTCTGGGCATTATGTTTTATTCAGCCTAGCTACCAGATGACATTTTCTGCAGGTTTGATATGTCATTTCTGTTATCTGAGATGTGCCTTCACAGTGTGCTAACTCACTAGTTCCTGTATCTGCAGAACTGAGATGCCTCCAGGTTTGGATTTTGCCTCAGGTCCCAGAAAGATGGTAGGTGTTGCAGTCAGAAGTGGTAGTGTGCTGTGCACAGCTCCTGGTGCTACATGATGCTGAAAATGCTGCACTACAGAAAGTGGTCCTGTTGACCCATCCTGGAGCATTTTCTCCCTCTTACTCTGTTAGAGATGGAGAAGTGGCTTGTGCTTACTGCCTCATCTCAGTTTTACTTGGATGTCATGCTACTGTGGCATCAGAAAACGTTTTGCTACCTTTGTTTCCAAGCAAGTAACCTTCTGTAATAGTTCTCTTCTCGGGTGACATGCCTCAGTCAAACCTAAGTCATTGGACTCAGAACAGCAGTAAGGTCATACTCTAAAACCTTCTGAAGTTCTTTGTAAGAGATTGGACAAAAAGGCCTAATCACTTTCTCAGTTGATCTCAGTTCTGTGAATTTGCATTTATCTTCCCACAATTTCACATGATCTTAAAATGGAGTTTGAAACAGCTCAGGAAGTGAGCTACCAGCAATCTGGGTAGTTTGACCATTTCCCAAAATGAACAATGTTTGGAATTCAAAGTCAAAATCCATAAGTCTTTAATTCTGTGAGCCATATCTTCATGACCCCAAATTATAGGGAATAATTATCTCACATTTGATTTATCAAAGTCAGATGTAAAACCTGCTGCCTGAGGGACTGAGTTTCTTGGAGAGTTTGGTCATAGGTGGTAAGTTGCATTGTTTCTCCCAGACCTGTATGAATCTATTTAACCAAGGCACTAAAAATGTGCTTTCAAATGGAGGTGCATTTGTGTCTAGAGCTCCAGTGGAATGGTGGAAGCAAGGAGAACTGGCCAGGGGAAGCAACAACCTATAAAATCTCTGAGCAAGGTTAGAAAGAGCAGCAGGGCAGAGGAGCCTACAAAAAAATATTGTTTCACTAAGGAGTTATCTAATGAACTCATGGTATAAAATATTGTTGTATTGTTTCATACTGGGGTACCCAATTTCTGCTTGTATCCAAAATGCCCTTTGCAAAGAGTGGACTGATTATGCAACCCTCTTAGTTAGACATAGTTGCTCTGTTGGTTTAATAAAAGTTTTATCAAGTCACTCCCTTGTATCCATGGTGTTAGTCTCGTGAAAGTCTGCTAAATTGGGCAGGATGGGTGGGGAAGGCAGCTGCACAATTGTGTGGCCATTAATGCATTGTGATCCAGGTGACCTTCTGGGGACAAGAGAGTCAACTACAGTGAGTGAATCCACACCTGTTTCTACAGGTGTAGCTTAGTCCTTTACTAGAGGAAGATAATCTATACCAGGATAAGCATAAGGTGGGACTGTATCCACAGCTGAGGTAATAATTCAAACATAAAAATAAAGGCAAGCTTCTAACCAAACCAGTTTATGCTGGTACAGAAATTTATACTCAACAAGCCCAAATGTGTAAACCACTGTGAAAGATTATTATTATTGTCAATATTTTTTAGGTGCTTAGGATGAATTCCCTTCTGTTCTGCATGTGAACATGGCTTTTAGGAGGAATCCTTAAAAGCCAAGATCCTATTTACTCAGGGGAATTAGCATGAAACAGGCCCTTTTTTAATATTTCTATAATAACAAATTCACTCAATAACAATAGCACTCTGGAGAAAATGGCTGCCCTCTTCCTTCCCATACAGCTGAATATATTCTGCAGAGCTATCCCTTCCAGCTCCCGCTCTCCATGAAAATTAAATCTGCATATAATTGTTCTCAGCACAGACAATTTGGGTCTTCTTGATGAAAAGTACCATGAAGATAGAACAGGAAAATGTGGTTTACTCATTCAATTACTCATTCAAAATTAATTTTCCCTTTTATTGGCCATTTTTCTGGAAGTACAGGATGCTGGAAAGACAGGAAACATGAAGACTGAGGTCTCTTAAGATATGGGGAAAGTGGAATCTCTGTCAATCACAATGACTGACATTGGCTGCGTAGTTCTGAGTAATCTCGAGACCTCAATTTCTAAATTTCTATGAAGACTGCAATACCATAGTCAGAGAGCTTTAAATTCAATTAGTATAAGCTAAATCAAGTGGACTGCAAGGCAGGGACTGGGGGAGAAAAGTCCCTCTCACTGTAAGAGATCAGGTTTGTGAACAGCTGAGGAACCTGAACATACAGATATCTGTGGGATCTGATGAGATGCAACCCAAAGTCCTGAGAGAATTGACTGATTTAGCTCCCTTCTGGACTCTATAAATCTACATGAGCCATCCACATGGACTTCCAGCATGAAAACACCAAAGAGGGTAAAGTATTACAGTTTGAAGTAATGAGATAAATAAGAAGGAACCAAAACATAGGTGGGCCACTGAGAAAAAAAAATATCTTTTTACTCACATTTATTAGCTGTGGAACTCTGTCTAAAACAGATGGTGAGAGCCAGTTTTTGAGTCATTTAAAACAGTGCTGCATTTAAAAGACATACAGATTTGCTGAATATAGCAAAAGGAGTCTGCCTTCTTTGGTCCCAACAGACTATAAAAACAATGGAGTTTTCCAATTCTACACCCATGATTTTTATGACAGTGTGAAAGGTTTGGAGAATATTAATCAAAAAGTAGCTTACCAGAAAATTACTGCTGATGACTGAACATTCATGGGTATGTTCAAATTTCAGTTCTCTCTAGTGAAACTTTTCCAATAGCATGGAAGATATATCCCCCTTGATTTTTTTCTCCTTCCTCCTCTCGTTTGCCATGGTTCTTCAGTGAATGCTGGTGATGACAAATAACTTGACTATTGTGGAAAGACAGAGAAACTGGTCTCTCAGCAGGTCAGTACCTGAGGTTGTCGGGCAGAAGATTTGCAACCTGAGGACCTGTCAACATCTAACTAATGCTTGGTATCCAGAGTTACTTGGCTGAATTAATTGAGGCCTTCATTCAAGGCAATGTTAAAAGAGATTCAGCAGATTGACTTTAAGTGACTTCTACACTTACTGATGTATTTTATAGGAGATGATAATTTCTAGGTGAGAATACTCTGTAAGGATGGCCAGTACATTGAGGTGGGGACAGTGGGAGGCAGCATACGTCAAGAGAGTAGTGGGAAATGGTTGGCTAAAATTGTGCCTTGTATCACATATTTTTGAGGCTTGCTAGGCATACCAGAAACACTAAAAGGCAAAGAAGTATCATTTCTGTGAAGGGGACCGCAAGCTTTCTGTTTTTCCAAGAGTGATCCCCAGCTGGTTGTCCTGCAACTAGTACTGGAAAGGCCCAGGCTCTTCATTAACAGTTCATTAAGCCACAGTGGCCCTTCCTTCCCATCAGGGGTTGCCTTCATTTGCAGATTTAGTTAAGGGATTCTGTCAAGCTGGTTGGGCTTATAATATGACTGATCTTTACAGCTGCATACTCAAGCAGGAAATGCCCAGAACGCACCCCCAGGGCTCTGTCTGTCTCTCGAAACTAAAACCCATCCTTCAAAAAGCACAGAACTGCTATTTTTTTCAAGTCCCATTTTACAGCCCTGGGTGTGAGTCAGGATGTGATGGATACTTACAGGCTGCAGCCTTGTGCTGTGAGTGCAAGCACTAGCTGGTATTTACATATGTGTGGTTGGCAGGTCAAACCTTGTTTACTGCTCTTGTAAGTACAGTGAAAGACTTGAACGGAACTGCCTGAAAAATCATCCTGCAAATGGATGCAAGAGATGCCATAGACACAGTTTTTATTAATGGAGAATGAGTTTCCACACAGGTAGCTAAGTGCAGACTTCATTCAGGAGGGGGGGAGAAGGACAGAGATTCTGAAGATGTGTCTGTCTAGTGGGTTATCCACTGAGCATCCTGGCCACAGTGGAGCAGCAGACAGGGAGTACATCTTCTCTTGCCTTCTGTGGCTAATGGTGGCAAGAGAAATGGCCATATGGCTACCTCTTTTGCAGCAGTTCATATTTGTTATGCCTCTTTAAGCCCATAGCATATAAATAGTGAAAGCATAAAGTAAGTGAAAGTATAAAGTGAAAGTGTAAAGTAAATAGCATATAAATAGTGAAAGAATAAAAAGCCCAAGGAGATATGTATTCAAAAGTTCAGAAATCCCAGGATTAAAATTGCCCGACCAAGCTTAGCTCGACCTTTTTTGGAAGTATGTTATGATGTTAGCTCTGTTAACTTAATTGTTATTCTACTTTTTTGCAGGTTACCTGCTTCATTCAGTGCACAAAATAAAGGGTGCTTAGGGACTGGCTCAGGGTTACATTGTTAAGGATGTTAATGCAAGTTGGACCTCACTTCTTATAGATGATGGAATGTGGACAAGAGATTTCATAGTCTCCCAGTCAGGCAGTTGAATGCTGTCAAAAAGAGGAGAGCAGGTGTGGGCAGACAAGATTGATGAAGCACTGTGGTAGTAAAACCAGGAGCTTGCCTCAAGTTTTGGGTAAGGATTGACAAGGTTGTTATTTTCTGAGTTTCTGATAAGTGGTTTCTGCTTCCTCCATTGTTCTCTCTTACTTATTCTGTGCAGCATAACCAGCACTGAAAATTATTTTTTTCCAGCAATAGCCAGTATTCTCCCACTGTCAAAGCAAGCACAATTTTACAATTTACAACTTACAATTTTAAGTCATTAGCTGTTTCAAATCATGTGCAATGTTAAGTTTGTAATTCATCGCAATGCTCTCTGCCAACACTTGTTACATGACTGAACATAAAGCTGACTGCTGGCTGTTCTTTGAGCACAGTGTGGAAAAAGTGGCTTCTTGGGAAAGCAGGAGGACACACACAGCCTCTGGTATCAGCCAGTTTACAACATTCTCCTGTGGTGGGAAAGATAACCACATCCACTGGAATCCACCACACAAGAAGTGTCATGCAGTCAAATATGTGAGTGTCAGTTCTGGGTGCTAACAGGACATCCTCCTGCTACTGTGTCAAACTTCTCGACCTTTTTTTAGGCTACCTTCTTGTCAGCCCAGATGACCTTAGAGGTTTTTTTTAGTTTGTGCCTTTTGCATTGATCTGAGAGGACTGATAATTTCTCTAAGAATCACTCTTATGCACCACAAAGTTTCAACCTGAGTCTGCTGCAAATCCATCTGATGTCATCAGTTATCCTAACCCCGAGCAATCCGGCAGCATAGCACTGTTGTTTTCCTGGCAGTGTGACAGCAGATTAGCTCAGAATGGCCCAGAAAAAATATTTAATAACATAACAGTGGCCAATATGCAATTCTGGACACTTCTCCTTTAGTCCATAAATCAAACAAATAACTTATCAACCCCTCCTAGTCTTTTTTTTTTTTTTTTTACACGTAGGTAGCGTGTGCACGTAAGAAAGCTTCTAAGAGGCTTAGTGTTGTCCTGATGGTTTGTATGATGGCTGTTGATTGGGTGGGACATCTGTGCTATCATATGACAACATGAGAAGCCTGAGAGAATTCTTCCCCATAATAGCATACTCCATACAAATAAGATAGCATACTTCATACAAAATCTGTGAATGTTATTTCAAGAAAGGGAAGTGAACTTACTAAAGGTGATACAGTGGGTCATTGAAAAGTAATAAAACCTTGCACTCTGTCTTACTTTAGAGGTGTTGCAATGGACAGCTTATTGTCATAGACAGTGACATGTGATACCTCTTCCCATAGAATAACTGCAGATTGAAATACATGTAGTAAGTGTTTTTCCAATAACTGTAAGAAATCCTAACCCATGCAGTTCCTGAAATGTGTAGGCATTTCACTGTAAGTGGTAACATCTCGTGTTCACAACTGGTTTCTGCGTGGGACTTTGTCTTAACCGACATGTACCAGAAACTTTCATATAGATCAAGACCAGTTAGAGTATAGAGACCGAGTAACATCTTGTGATTTTTGTCAGATGTGATATTAGAAACTCAGGAGGTCATACAAAGCAGAACTAATCCTTAACATCAGGACTCCTGGGCTGACATAATGGACTTGGATGAAGGCCACCTTTACAATTGGTAACCCTGCACTGGTGCGTGCCTTCTCCTCCTTTCCACTCCAAAGTGCCCTCCTCACCCTCAGAGGGTGACCTGCTACAGCAGTTTACAAAAGTTGGCAAGGACAAGGCTTTTAAAAACTTTTCTTTATTGCCAATTGCAGGGAAAAGAACTTCTTTTTTTTCAGTATGAAAACCATATCCAAGTGATTCAATATTTTGTACTTGAATGTAATTTCCTCTTTTGGGCCAAATGGCTTACCACATCATCAGCACATTTGTTCTTTGTACACACGGTATTTTGAGATAGAAGCATATCTGGGGTAACTGTTATCTATTAGAAGCCGAATCCCTTTTTCCTGGCTTGTTCAACAGCCCACTTTAGGGGGATTTAAATTCCTCTCATCCTTATGTTTCTGTCACTGTTTGGAAAAAATATGTAGGGAATTATGAGTGACAGGTAAAAGTTAGAAAAGAACGGATATTAAAGCCATTGGCATCCTTGGCACTTACTATTGAATACTCCATAAAGAGTCCTGCACGAATGCTGGGACAACCTGATAGCTTTGGTTCATGGACATTAGAATGAGACAATCAGTGATCTAATCATTGGAGCACAATCCTTTCATGACTTCACCGTCTTCATTGACTTCTGACTTCAACAAATTAGTAACATCTAATGATTCACCAGAAGTTCATTTGCAACTGATATGACATCTATATTTATTCTCCAGACTTACTAGAAATTATTCCTTTATACAGAATTATTCTGCCCCACATGTATGTGCACGTGTACTTTCCTGGATGATCTCTATTGAAATAAATGAGACTGTAGGTCAGACACAGTGGAAAGGAAGAGTGTCTCTCAGGTTATACTGCTTTCAAATTATTGTTTTTTAACAATCAGAATGGCTCAGGAAACAATTCTTTCTGGGATTTGCTTGTAAAAGTTGCTCTCAAGCTTCTTAATTACAGAAACACATCACTTTAGGGAACAATTGCAGATTTCAGTGAGTGCAAAAAAAGAATTATATATGCTGCCTTTTTTTTTTTTTAATATCATTGACTGAACAGACAGCCTTATACAAACATCAACATTACAAATAAGCACCCTGCAGCCTGTCTGGAGAGAGTTGCTGTGAGTTTTACTGTAAAGGGATTTTCTATTCCCAAGGCAAAAAAAGATGAGGCATTCTGAAGTGAAACGATTTTTCCTGGTCAGTGTTTTATTATTCCCTGTTTATTCAGAAAAGGTTATTTGTTTCACACTATTGTATGTTTTTGAGTTTCTTTATGTCAGTGCAAATATCATTTGACAGTAGCGGAGACTATGCAATGTGTAATCACATAAAAACTCACGTTTGGGTCTGCCTGTTTCTATGAATTTGTATTGCACACATGTGACTGTATTTAACCATGTCTGTATATGTTTCTTATTTGCAAAATGGCTTATTCACACTTTTGACAAAACAATCCCCTCTATTTATTCTAAGCTATACTCCCACAGATCTTTACAGCAGAATCAATCATTTCTAAATGGGAACATTTGTTCAAAAATCTATGAATGGAAATGTATGAATCTATGTGTTCAATATATATTTGTGTGATCTTCATGTTACTATTAGCTCCATTCACTTTAATTGTAACGTCCTTTGTTTCTTTCTTTTGTAAAATTACTGACCAATGCTTAATGTTAAACCAAGTTTAAATCAGGGTGTTTACCTGTAGTGTAGAAGTGTCCTCTACTACACTCCTTCTCTGACTGACTAAGTTCAGGATTTTAAAACCAATACAGAGTTTTGATCATTTGAGGGGACTTCAGACCAGGGGCCTGTGAGCCTGAGAATTAAAACAGGAGCAGTTAAAATGATTTTTTACTAAGGTGACAAAACCTCCGTGTAAGATACTGCAAAGATTACTACGTAAGTGACATGTTTGATTTTTGTATTGGTTCAGAGAATGAAGTTGGAATATTGAAGAAGGTATGAAGAATAGAAAGAAAGAAGTCTGGAAAACGTGCCTTAAAATGAGAGGCTAAACGAACCTATTTTGTTTGACCAATGAAAGGGAACATTATTGGGTAAATTAATCATGATCAGTTGATGTCTACAAAAGGAGATATATGTCATTCTGAGGCTTTAATCTACCTGATGAGGGTATCATTAGCTGTGAGATCTGAAAACTGAGGTTAGAAAAATGCAAATTTGAAAAAAACATACAATTTCTCAACCATGAGTGTAATTAATCACCAAACAGTTTATCAAGGGAAAAGCTAAATTTGTAACAGGCTGCAGATTTCAAATTGAGAATGTATGTCTATTTTACTTTCCACACCAGGCCCCGGCTGCTTGTGCAATTCCTTCCTGAAAGCCTTATCCAGGTCATGGAAATGGGAATCTTTCACTTGCTTCAATAGAAGATATTACATCAAAAGGACACAAATCCTTGAGTAAAAATGTGTTCTGCATTGCAATAAATAGATTCACTGATAACAGTCCTTCTGATGTTAACATCTATGAATTATCATAAGAAAGAAAATTGACCGGTAGACCTTTAAGGTTGCCCAGGTTTAAATTTTTCCTGTTTCTTTTACATAACTTTTCAGACCTAACCCTTTGCATTGGATACATTTTTGAAGAAAGCCGTATCCATTTTGGGGGGATGAGAGAAGGGAAGAGAGAAGGTTCCCATTTTTATACATTTCTTTCAAATTTTCATCACAACTTAGTATTCACCTGATCTGAGATATGATGTGAGGAAAATAACTGATGTGGCTTTCAGTGGTCCCGTGAAATTCTGTTCTGGCTGATGAACTGAAGCATCTTTGATTGACAGAAATCTATCATACTGGCAGTGCACCACATCCTGATGCCATATGCTATGTATGGGTCTGGCCCATTAGTGTTTAGTTCCCAAACCCCACCAACATCAGTGCAAATTGACTTCTATGTTTACTGATGAGCACTTAATCCTTTAGGCTTCTTTCCTGCTGAATGCTGGTGGCTAATGGCATAGGGAAAAGCATGGGGAAGCAGGAATGCTGGACTCAAAGGCTGATTCATCCATTCATTTATCATATAAGCAACTTCAAGAGATGTCACCTGTGTGGTTTTGGTTTCTTTAATGACCACACCACTTGCTCAGGATAATTTTGGTCCACAAAAGTTGAGAAAGCATGTACTCTGTACTTCCCCATCTTGTTCTCACAGTCGTGTGCTATTGTGGTGAAAGACCTGTTCATGGTCTTATTAAAATATAGGAAATGTCATTGTACCACAGTTGAAGTGAAGCATGAAAAAATGCAACACCTTATGTCTCTCCAATTCTAGTTTACCTAGAGTTTTGGTCTACGATGTTTATAAACTAGTACAATGTTCAATTGAAGATGTCTAGTCAGAAAACTTTTGGGGTTTATTGCTTTTTTTGAAACCTTAGGAATATCATGCACACAAGTCTTGGTTTTTGTGCATGCTAAAACTCTTTGTTGGAAAGTCCGAGGTATGCTAATTAAAAAGTCTTAATAGAAAAGATATGTTAAATTGTTAAATAGAGACCTTTTCTTTGAGGTGATGATCAGAGCACTTCAACAAGGTGGAATCTGACAAAATCAAATAGAAATAACCTTGTATACTCTGAATAGAAGTTACTTCTCCTTTCATCCTTTATGCCCAACTTATGCCTTTGCTTAGTGGCTCTCTGAGGTCACGCCTAACAGCCAAGGCATGAGACATGAGGGTCTACTGACAGCTCTTCTGCAGTGCTTTGCTGGCTGCAGGACAAATAATTGACCCATTCCCCTAGCTGGAAAGGCCCCTGGACAGTGGGGTTACAGCTCCTCACTCTAGCACTAAGCTGTGACACTAGGAGGGTTAAAAGCCTCCTGTGTTGGACTGGCATTTCTGCTGTCCCTAAAGCCTTGTGTAAATGGGGGGGAATTTGCTGCTACCGCTGTTTTAAGCATCATGTCAATTAGACTTGTTCCAAGCAGGGTTCAATGACATGGTACCTAAATTGGCAATAGCAGCTGGTGACACAGCTATCCCAGGTCTCCACCTCAGAGATACAGCAAGCAGTAATCAAACCTAGTGTTCAAGACACCCTTTCTCTCCTTGGTTCTCTTACTGTCACATTGTCATCAGAAGAAGACTCATGACAAACGTGCCAAACATGAGCTAGTGGTGTCCATTTTGTAGGGCATCTGAGGAATCCCTACCTGGAGAAGAACACCACCTTCCAGAAACATGGAAGCTAAAGTATTCTGTCCAGACAATCAGTAATGAGACACGCTGCCAGCTGCACAGAAAAATTTAAATCAATAGCAGTCTCTAGAAAGGGATGTTGTGATATATCAAGTTGTCAAATCTGAGTAATCTTTGTGGGAGAGATTACTACTCTGAAAGCATGCGGGTAATAGTTCCAAACCCGTCTTTGCCCTTCCCCTTGAGTGTAAATAATGAAAGCTGTTGTCCATCTCTCTTTGTACTCTGTTCATAGCTTGCATTCTGAGTTTACAGGACATCATTTGTTTGGGGCTTGACCCTTTTTTTCCCCCTCAGCAGAGAATGTTCTGCTTAAGAGGCTTATACACCTATCTCAACTTAGACCAAGGTGAGCATCCTTCCCTATTGCTCTCCCAAAGTTTTACTCCTTTCTACTGCTCTGTGCTGACTGATCTGTCAGCTGCTTCTGCTGTGCTGGTGGCCGCCTCCAGTCACTCCCACTGTGCTTCAGGTCTTGTCTTAGTGGAGAATCAGTGACATGCAGAGTCCTGATGGAACAGAGCCACAGGAAAAGTGGTGCAAGAGGATCTACCAGGGGAGACTCTCTCAGGAGAGCTTTCTCTCTGAAGGAGTCCTCGAGGGCTGAACCCCACCACTTACAGTCCCATTTCCTTTCCTCTGCTCCTCACTACTTGCTTGCCTACTTAGAGCTGCCACCCCATTGATTAACAGGAACAACGAATGGAAGCAGCGAGGTGTAAAGAGCAGTGGCAAGTGTCATGATTTCTCCCAGGAGGATGCTCTTAGGATGAAGGAGGAGGAAGCAAACCACCTAATTTTTACCACATCAAGGAGCTGCCTGGGAAGGTCTGAAAAAAGGAAACCACAGCACTTAAAAAATCATTTACCTGGTGCACCTCATACTATCTTGGCAGCCTTGACTGTTCTGTCTTATGGTGTGAAAACATTCAAACCCTTGTGCATCCCACAGAAGCTCGTGTAAGTGGACACTGTCCCTCTGGGTCTGACAGCTACAGCGTAGGCTGGAAGTCTATGGATCCCAATGATAAAAGGAGCTCTGGTTGGTATCTACGTGTGGCTTCTATCACAGGGATATCTACGTATCTATGTGTGGCTTCCATCACAGGGATATTTCCCATTTCAGCCAAAGTGAGAATGGCTTTAATGGGCATTCTCCAGCACCTGCTTTCTCCCATTTTTTCATCTCTCTTCTCTTTGCTGTAAATCTGTGAATCCACGTGAGACAGATTTCTCTATGACACCCTTAATTTATTTGGTCTGTTGCCAGAAATATGTTTCTTCCTGAGCATGCTGAGCGAGTGCAATGCTGCTTGGTCTGCTGAAGTGCTGAAGTGCTAAATTGCTTTCCTCAAGAGACACTTAGGTAGAATCCAGCCCCTTTCTTTCCCCTATACTGCAGCATCCCCAGTACGTACAGAGCATATATTGCAAAAAAATATTCTTTTCAGTGAGGGAACAGGAATACATAAATGCTTCTTTCTTTGTCCTTCCTTTTGTCTAACTGTCCCCCCACATGTTTCAGATTCTGTGGTTCACAAATAATGCTCTTGGTTTTTTGTGGAGCAGGAAAGAAAGGGATTTTGAAAATGGACACGTAACAGTTCTTTAGGTCTGCTGCTTATCAAATATTTCCTGGCAACTCTCTCTAATCACTGATCCCTCTATCAGATTTTCTCTCTGAACAAATTGAAGCCTGATGTTTTATACTCAGTTCTCCTTCCATGAGATAAAGTTCAGAAGACCTTTTAGTCCAAGTCATTTGACTTGGTAAAACCAGCTATGATTGAGCACACTCAAATAACACCCAACCCTACTAATCAAGCATGCAGTATAAATCACAGAATCTTCATGGTTGGGAGGGACCTTTGAGATCATTGAGTCCAACCACTAAAAGAAAAAAACCCCAAACAACACCCCCCCCCAAAAAACCCCGCCAATGAACGCCCCAAGTTTACTTATCATTAAAGATGTCCTCTTCACCTCTACAACAACCAAACACCATTAGATTTTATAGTTTTTTCAGAAGTATTGGTCACTGTGTGCTCTCTTTCTTTAATGAAAGGGTCTCATAGGGAAGACACCATATAACTACATTCCTTATTGTTCAGAGGAATACAGGGACAGATTTCTAAAGCCAGTTAAATGTCTAAATAGCATAGTAAATGTAACCCATAGTCTCCTGATGCTACCTGTGATGATGAAGGATATTCTGGTTGTCTCTGCTTTTAGAATGTTTTTTGAAAGTTCTCACTGATCATATCTTACCTATTAGCTACCTTTATTCCTTGGGGTTCACTTTCTTCAAATGCAGCACCTTTGTGCTATTGCAGTCAAAAGCTGAAACCTTTTCCTGATGAAATTAGGAAGCTTGTGCCTAGGTACTGATCTTATTTTACATATTGTATTCCCTTTGAATCTTTCCAAATGTTTGGTAATACAACCATTAAACCACCCTACACGTACAATGGTTTAAAGCTTTAAAATTTAGAAGACATGGCTCAGGGTTTTTCAGTTTCATTCTCATCTTACTTCCACCCTGATAGCAAAGATTATTTTGAGCAACTTGGTCTAATAGGAGGTGTCCCTGCCCATGACAGGATGCTTGGAATTCGCTGCTCTTTAAGGCCCCTTCCAACCCAAACCGTTCTGTGATTCCATGATTCTCTGAAAGACAATATTGATTTTCTCTTTGAGGCAGATTTTCTCTTCGAGTGCATGAGAAGCACTGTGAGTCCTTACAATCCCAGGCAAGATTGAGAACAGCAGCAGATGAATGTGTTAGTTTCCTGCCCTTATCCAGCAACTCCAATGTCATTCTTCGTCCTCTCAAAGCATCTGACTGGCATTGCCTACACTTTTTAGTATGTGTTTTGATTCTGTGTGATATCATGCCAAGATATTGCAGTGTTCACGTTTTACCCAGTCGTGCCCATATAACATTCAGTATCGTCATCTGGAATAGAGTGCAAATTTTTATATAAATGGTCCCACTACAGAATTATTTATTGTCCCATATTTTTTTTTTGGCACATTTACTTAGAATAAAATGAAACACAAGGAGGATAATCTGTTTACATATTTAACATTGTGTAATATCCCTATAAAACCTATATTGGCTGACATATGGCAAAATGTGGACTTTTTTAAAGGCAGCTCCCTGTAAAATTGCCTAGGCAAAGGCAAAAGGTTTCTTTTGACTAAGAAGGATTGTTTTTTCACACCTTTAAAGTGTGTGGAATTTTGTGTATAGTTTGTGAGTGCTTTGATAAAGGCATAAGTGTAATTCATTCTTGTAACCAAAGGACACCACCTTGCCCTCAGTTGTTGTGGTGGTATGGGTGTTTGGACAGTGTGTTTCCATCCAGCCAACCTGCCAGGCTAAATTTCCTCTCGCTTCTTGCTGACAAGAGCAAAGGGCTTTTTTCTTCTGCTCTTTTGTCTTGATTGTGTGTTTGAGGTGGACAGGTTTACCTGTGCTTCCAGGGAAAAAAGACCATCCACTCTTACAGTTATGAACAAAGTTTTATCTGTTTAGCCTGTGAGTTTTTTCCCCAGGATGAAATTCCTCCTGAGGACAGTTTAATCTGGGCCACTTCTTGTTCCATACCACACCTCTGGGACACGGGTCAAGGCAACTTTTTACTTTTCTCTTCCTTCCATTCTTTCTATTACTTTTTTTCAGTGTTCCTGACTTTGCTTATGCTGAAGCTCTAAGCACCACAGATTCTTACTAGTTTCTTTTCAGGGCATTTGTCTGTCCTGGAACAGCACAGTGAGCAATTTCTTCAACTTTGAAAGAGTTGTAGCAATTTTAACAGCATCCCTGTTTGGCTGTGTGATGGAGATGGGGTCTTCCTTTTCATGGATAATTGCCACAACCTTTCTGAAAGGAAACCAAAGTCTTAAGGCTTTTTGAGTATGCCATGCCTGCTGAAAAGCCTCTTTGCTTGGTCTCTGATAGTTTTTGTTGAAATGTCTAGCTAGCTTCTAGAGGTCTATGTAGTGCTTAACAGTAGCAATGTAGTTTGTATGCATTCCTGTGGGGAAAAAAAAACATTTCTGCTTTAGTGCAGTGCTCAGGACTATGCTATGTATTCCTTTTTTTTTTTTTTCCTCTGTTTGAACTGCTTTGTTACACTGCAGCTCTTCAACAGGTCTCTGGTACCCGTAGTTGTATTTCTACGCTGTATGACATTTGTGACCAACTTGTTTCTATTCCTGAGCTATGTGCTCCCAGCCCTGGTGTTCTTTTCATAGCACGCTTCCTGAAAAAGAGATTTTCCTAAAGCTGTGCCTGCATGGCACGGTGCACCGGAGCTGGCCCTGCAGCCCTGTGCTTTCCCTGGCGTAACAGAGCCTGTTCCTCAGCACAGCCCATGGCTCTGCATGGAGCACCGTGCTTAATGCCTCTGGAGCCTGCCCTGCTATCTCACCCTGGCACTGTGCATGTGTACCCTAAATTTTCACAAGTTGTCATATTCTAGTGACCTCTCCTGGAGATCCACTAACTGTCACTCTGCCATTGCTGCGTTTCTTCTGTGGAGACTTTTTCAGCAGCGCTGAAGACTGGTTTTTCAGCCAGCAGAACTATACTTCAGCACATGGAAACATTAAATTACATATAATTTTGTTTTTGTGTAATCTCAGTAAATCTTAATTTTAGTAATCTAATGGCAGTGGTGTCTCACCTTGTTTAGTTGCCACAATCACCGCTTTCTAGTGTAGTTAAATACCTCGATACTCTTGTTTTCTTATTCTTGAATGGATGGAAATTGTCATTATTTGACATTCAGCAGCTAACAAGGTTAGAGTTAAACCAATTGCCTCCTTAAGTGTGTTTAGGGCACTTAATCTGCACCGGAGAGTTTGGGGATTTTCTCAAGCCCATCTAACACCTCTGCCTGTGTGTAAATGCCCATTACGTGCGAAGTCTGCTGCATCGGCCCCGGGTTGTCTCAGTTCCTCGCAAACTCCCTCCAGATGTCAGAGCAACCTCCTGCTTCGTAAAACTAATCAGAATCCACAGTGAACCACGTCGTCTTCCCCCCCCCTCTCTCTCCCCCCGCGCAGACTCCCAACTGCTGCTTTTTGTGCTTTAATGGCTGATCCCCTCCCTCTCCCAGCCTCTGGTGTGCTGCCTGGCACAGGTAACAAATGCTTCGTCACTGACCCGTGCGGGTGTGAAGGCCCCTGGGTTCAATTAAACGGAGCAAGAGGCAGTAAATAAACCGCATGGGCCAGGGCATTAAATCACTCTGTGCAGAGAAGAATCAGATGCCGAGGAGGTTTGGTTTGGAGGTGGGCCGCCTGCACTTGCACCCACGTTGCAATTTAATACCCTTGCTGCAAGTTAATGACAATTGCAATCAGGCAGGGTGATGTCCCCTTTCTTCCTTCCACTCCTGCTTTTTTTACGTTCCCAGCGCTCTCCCCAATAAATTACAGCCTTTCCCCCCTCCCCTCCTTTTCCTATTTTGTTTTACTGCCTCCATGCTGTTCTCCTTTATTTCCAGCATTTTATTTCAAGGAGTGGGTTTGAAGTGCTCTCAGCCCATCTGCTGGTTTGGTTTAGAACAAGGACTGGAATGAGACAAGGGGTTTTGGAAGTCATGAACTATTTATAGCGTATTTGTTCTTTCACATTGGCACTAAACTTTGTTTATAGAATCACCTGCAGTAGAACCTGAGCCAGGGGACCACAGCTCACTTGATCTAAAATTGGCTTTATTTCTTGGGTTTCTTAACAGAGACCACATGTGTGTGTCTGCTGGCGGCCGATGCGTGTTTGATGCTTGCACACGTGTCGAAAGCACAAACACCAAGTGCCCACGAGTGTGTGTTTGTAAAGTGCTTGGAGTATGCCCTTCAGAGATACTCTTATAGATTATAAGTGTAGATGGAATAAGAAGGGCGTTGTACGTGTGCATTACCGCTGTCTAGAAAGTGAAGGTTCCCAAGAGAAAACTTGAATGAAAATTTTTCATTACAATTTCTCCGGTTGGTTTTCATTTTCTCCAAACAGTATTTTTGTCTTGGGTTGGCCCGTTGAAACACAATGCTCGTTTTTGTTTTTCTTCTGCGTTAAATATTTTTCTCTTTTTTTCAAAACAACACAACAATTTAAATTGAAACCAAAGGAAATCTGTCATTTTAAATCGCTATTTTGGCATAAAAGCATTTCATTTATTTTTCTAACCAAAAATTGACATTTTAATTTGAACCAAAACAAAATTTTTCATTTCGTTTCAAAGTATCAATTACAAATGAAAATATTTTCGTTACTTCTCCTCCAAAAGTCAGGCTATTTCGTACTTCCAAAATTGCAGGTATGTGGGTTTGCAATGTTTGTGGTGCATAATTGTGGTGGTGTGACTGTATTGTGCAGGACGCGTGTTGAGTATTTGCAGGTGTTACACATATATGTGTCTTGCAGAAGGTACCCTCGTCTGTATCGTTTGCACACCCACATTTGCACAGGGGTGGTACGATACGCACACTGATGTTAAGCTCATGCCAGTAATACCTACATGGATTTCTGTTTTTAGGTTTTCCTTGTGAATGTGTTTTTAATGTGTATGGACTCGTTGCTGTGTTGCCAAGTGTTAAAAATAACAGAGCAAAACTGAGCAAGTCGTAAGATTGGGGAACATGATAGATTTTCATTTCTTTTGTCCTCTTTCTTTTTTTTTTGTTTAGCTTGTCAGAGTCATGTTTTCAATCTGATCTTTACCGCTTTGATGACAGAAGAGCAACATTTTCATTGTAAAAGTAGATTTCTGATTTTGCAGTGATCGCTTGGCTGCAAGAGCTGAGGTTTAAGAAAAGGCATGAAGAAAATAGCAGGACCTGCATTACATTCTGGGAGCGGGTAAAAAGGGTTTCTGTTTCTGTTTGCGAGGTAGATATCTGGGTATGTGCTTGTATCAGCAGTACTATATACTAATGCTTTCTGCTTGCATGCATCTGTAGGACAACTAAATGTCTATGTGCTTTTATCACAAGTTGGTGTGCATAATGTGTATTTTTAGCCATATTACAGTTTAGCTTTTAGTCTAAATCTCTAAATCAGACATTTATGCACTTCATAGTAAGTAAAGAGAAACTTTCAAAGCAAGCAGCTCATCCTGTCCTATGCTTCATCTTCCCTGATGGTGGAGGAACTTTGGACATTACACCTATTTAGAACAGCCATCTAACTTTCAGGTGTGCTGACTGTGTGGGTTCAGAACACGTGTGTTTCCCTGTGATTTGTATACATGTTGGAGTCCATATGGCAGTTCTGTTTGTATGTGCAATATGCATGGGAAGAGTCTGTGTGCATACATCTGCAGGAAAAAGAGTCAGTAGTATTTTTTGCCGAACATACTGAGTAGGAAATACTTCAGTCTTCATTTACTTGGCTCAGACAATTCTGCTATGCTCCACTTACTTACCTAAAATGTCTCAGAGCAGCTTGGTATGGCATTAGGTAAAATGCTAGTGTTATAACTTAGTCTATTAACATTTCCCCAGAGGTTGGCTCCCTGGAAATCCCCGTTTTCCACAGTGCCATTTCTTGTTTCCCAGTTTCTGCCTGGCTTGCAGAGGCATGAGCCAGCCGGGCAGAGGGAGTGTGGTCTCATCAGGGAGTGGGGGCTGTTCATTAGGGTACCAGCCTGCAGTCCCCGTGTGGCAATATGCCACCATGAGGCAATATTGATTAACAACAGCATTGATCTGCATGAAAGTGTTTGAATTTGGGGAATGTTGGTGTGAAGTGTCCGTATATCTCTTCTTCAGAATATGAAAAATGCAACATTCTGTCATTTTTTGGTAAAAATGTAATATTAATTCTCTAAGAAATGTTAGTATTTCAACTATTAAGCTGGGATAAAATTAGAAGATGAGATGGCAGAATTTTCTGTTGGATTAGTGTTCTGAATTTTGCTTTGTTTTGCCTTTACAGTCATCTGAGTATTTGAGTAGGTGTATGAATATGCTGTATTTAATGGGAGCGCTCACACTCAACACAGTGAACACCTTCTTGAACCAAATAAATGTTAGGAAACTAGAATGTGTCTAGTCACATACCTAGACACTTTCTAGTTTGTAAATATTCATGTTAGCATTTTGGGGATCAGATCCTAAGTAAGTGAGGACTGATGTCCCTCCACGGGCTTCAGTTGACTCTGTTGACTCCTGCCAGGACAGTTTGTGGCCTGGAAAGCATGTGTACTATGAGAGATTAGAAGGGATCTATTTGTTTCACTTGTAAAAGAGCTTAAGAAACGATTCAATCATGTTCTATAATTACTTAGGCGAGGAGAAGATATCTGATATTACAGGGCTGTTCGGTCTAGCAGACAAAGGTATAACAAGATCTGACAGCTGAACAACTAAAACCTAATATAAGGCACAGTTTTTAATAGTGGATGTGCTTAAGCTTCAGGACAGATAAGCAATAGGTAAGGTAAATCCTGCATCACACCGAACCTAAAAAATAAAACTGCATGGTTCCCTAAAAGACGTGCAGTGGATGATCTTTGAGCTGTTGAGTCAGACACAAAAATTTTGTCAGGAACTGCAGTGACAGAACAAGGGGTACCAGTTTTAAATTGGAAGAGGGGAGATTTAGATTGAATACCAGAAATAAATTCTTTACAGTGAGGGTAGTGAGACGCTGGAACAGGTTTCCCAGGGAAGTTGTGGATGCCCCATCCCTGGAGGGGTTCAAGGCCAGGCTGGATGGGGCTTCAA
>BJBW01002550.1:0-22895 GCA_004320125.1 Scolopax mira
GTTTGCTCCACAATATGCCGTTAATTTCAGAGAGTTAGAAGAGGCCTAACTAAAATGTAAAATTACAGAACACAAAAATGGTTCAGTTTTACCTCAAACCAGGACACAAGACAAATGAAATGCCCTCAGATAATAGTCCAAAGCAACATGCCCAAGTCATTCTGCAGAGATGTGCAGGCAAGTAGCATGTCTTGAAGGGTTGTGCTCAGGGTGTACTTGGTCCATTACAAGCACAGTGGAAGAACTGTAACATGACAAACCAACGAATTCTTTGTCTGGAAATTTCGGTAGAATCACATCCAGGATATGAATTCTCTCTTCGAGCCAGCACTTGCAGTTGGGACTGAGTTTGCCAGACCCACCTGGACCTGCTCCCAGATGGTGAGGCAGAACAGATGCTCTGTTCTTGTGCTGGGGGTGCCTGCTGCCTCCCAGCAACGACAGACCCCAGGTCACCCTCGTTCCCAGCAAGATAGCCTGGCACTGAGGGCACAATGGACAACAGGCTTTCAGTGCACACTGCATGGACACCCTGCCCGGGTCAAACCCATGTGCCTGGGAAGCCTGTATTCTTCAGCTGCTGGGATGGTGCAGGTTTGAGGTATTTTGGGGTCACACTGCTCAGCTGTGTGCACCATTAGGTCCGGGGTCAAGTCAGACTACCAAAAAGGAAGCGTCCGGTGATAGACTAAAGCTCTGACGTCCAGGGGCTTGCAGTTACAACTTTAAGCCAAGCTACTGACTCACACTTGATGTGTGAACATGAGCAATGCAGTTGGCTTCTTGGTACCTAAATCAGCTAAGCTGGAAGACTGAGTCATGGCTGGACCTCTCAGAATCCAGATACGACGTCTGAAGTGACCTTTCTAGAATAAATAAGTGCAAGTCTGCCTCTTGCCTTTAAACTCAGCACATCAGTGCCAGACTGTGCTAGAGAGCTACAGTGAAAAGGATGAGGGAGAGGATGACATAAGCCCCCCCTTCCTCAGCACACAGGAGAGCTTCTTGTAGAAATGAATGATGCCTTTTCTCTCTCACACTGTGGGAATTGCTACTTTTCCAAGGCATTTGCACTCGGTTTGCCTAAATATACACTGGTCCACAACACAGAGCACACGAGTGTGTCCAGGACATCGAAAAGACGAAAAACCACATAGAATCATGCAAGAATGGAAGCTGAAGTGACCTTTGGACGTCACTCGGGTTGACCTCTTTTCTCCTCACTCCTCAGGGATATCTTCAAAGTTAAATCAGTTGGCTCAGACCTTTGTCTAGCCAAGTTTTAAATATCTTCAAAGACAAAGATTTCATGGGCTTTTTGAGCAACCTGCTTTAGTATTTGACCACCCGCACTGAAAATTTTTTCCTTATGTCTAAATAGAATTTCCTTTGCTACAGCTCGGTTTTCATCTTTCCTGTGTACCCAGAGAACTGCCTGTCTCCGTGTTCTGTGTAATTCCCTTTTAGGTTGGGAAAACATTCCTTAGTTTTGTCTAATTCCAGTCCCCTGGCTCTCTTAGTGGCCCTCGGCTGGACTTGCGCCAGATTTTCAATAATTTTCAATATCTTTCTTGCACCGGGGTCCCTAAACTGGACACAGGAAATGATATGCAATCTCACCAGTGCCAAGTAAAGGGGACCAGCCTGGCAGCACCTTGGTCTGCTGGCTATGCTCCTCTCTTGCTACATAGTCCAGTATGCATCCGTCTCTGCAAGGGCATGCTGCTTGCATATTCAACTTGGGGTGCACTAAGGTGCACTGAGGACCTCTTCTGAAGAGTTGCTATCTAGCCAGTCAGCTCTCAGCTTTTCTGTCCCAGGTATAAAAACATCAGGAGTAAATCCATGTTTATGAATATGCTTACTGCACAGGTCAGAGACAGTTCATAGTCAGGGCAAGCTTTTGGCAGATAGGCAGAAGCAGTTGTCCAGGACAGCAGACTTCAAGGAGTAGCCCAGGCTCATGATCCTGCTGCACACTTTGCTTTTACTTGAAAAGCTGTGTAAACCCAGGGTCACTGCTGCTGAGGTTTGAGACATGTACAGATGTGTGGATGTCTGGCTATTGCTAGGAAAGATGGGACTCCTATAAGCTATCACTGCTACCTTGTCTCTCATATGCTTGGTAGCAGCAAGAAGAGCAAGTCCAACTCTCCAGGGTTCTCCTGGTGGGAATCCATCCTAAATCAGCTCTTCCCCCTAAGAAGGGGACTCATTCTCCCCTGGGCCCATTCTGTCCACATTTTTCAGTTACATTCCTCACATTCTTCCTGTGTAAAAAGCTATTCAGCAAACTATAGTGAATTAAATTATTGTCATGCAACAGCACAATAACAATGTATAGATGCAGTGAGAAAATATGTTCCAGATTTAAAGTTAGTTCTTCTAAATCCTCATTAAACAACCATCTCAGCAACGCTGAACACTGTGAGCCCACTAACCTTGAAAAGTGCTGCATATGTTCAGCTCTCTGGATAAGCTGTGATGTGCAGGGAACTGCACACAAAGCAAGGCATGTCATCATGAACTGCATGTGGTGGGTACAGAGACTCAAAGCTGCTCCTCTCTGCCATGACTAGGCAGGGCACAGGGGCACCGAAACACAAGGCTCTATCTGGCAAGCAGAGACATATTAATCACAAGAAAGGGGACAATTGGTCAATTGGATCAAAATTTTCCTGTTCTACTAGTCTGACTGGCTTCTCCCTCTAGGTGGGCTCCTGGGAATGACCCAGGGACTAGCCGTGGCTGAAGCTGCTCCTGGAAAACAGGAGGAAAAGTCTGGGTAGCACTGTATATCTGCCCCCCTGGAAGCTGAAATCTCTGTTTTACTCTTCCTCAAATGAAACAGCAAGTTTATTAGAAGTGGAAGAAATCTGTGGTTACTCCCTTGACCTATTACAAACTTCTGTCTACGTGCCCTGTAATGATTCAGCTGTAGAGGTGGCGCAGAGTCAGGCAGAGGTTTGACACCTAGCCTGTGGGTGTCCTAAGTGGATACAGATCTCAGGATACAGCCTCTGCCAAGGGATGTGCAGGAAACAAGTGGGCATTCAAGGACGTGAGGCTACCACGTACTTCTCTGAGAATTATAGCCAGCTTCTAGCATCCTAGTGACCTTTAAGACAAAGAGGGGAGTTGTAGTTGGCTCATCTGAAGCAATATGGGAATTAATTTCTGTCACGAAAGCTGGTGAGCACATCCTGCCAGTACCCGGTGAGAGATGACTTGAGGAGAGGGCTCTGTGCTGCCCACGGAGCCTGAGATAACGTGAAGTCACTGCCTTTCCCTTCCGGGCACCATGAAGGTGTCCCTTTACCTCTTTCTCTTCTTTCCCCTGGAGTGTCTCGTGTAAATCAATGTTATGCTCCTGCCACATCCTTTAAGTGTCACAGCAATGACACCCAAGTTAGAGTATGAGTGCCTGGGGCAAATTCACATGAGCCCTATTCCTAATGTAAAGTCAATTAAAATCAAGTAACACAAGGAACACATCTGATCCTAGATGGTCATGACAATAAGGAAACCCCATTATGCTGCTCATGCAATATAATTACTAAATAGTGATTCTTGAGATCACCCTGTCAGGAAACAGCCTGAACCACAAAACTGAGACATTTGTTTTAAGGCAAACTTCAAGCCTTTAGGGTCTGTAGGCAAATAGAATCCATTTTGTGTACAGCTTATTAAAAAGCAAGATCTTAAATGCAGCATTGAGCTGTACAGTCAGTTCTGCACTTTGTACACCTCTTCCCTAGCAACTCCACCAGATTCCATTACAAAGAAGGCACCTGTAGTTCTGGTTTGGAGGAATGAAAAAATTAAGAGTGTGTGGAAGGTTTAAAGCTGGCTTCTATAAGTTCAGTAACAAAGAGCAACACATCAACATCTTAGTGATCTGAAGCTGCTAGCTCAGCCTGATGCTCGTGAATTTAACTTAATTTGCTTACTTTGAGCTTTTTTTTTCTTTTTTATAACATCTATGAATCATTGCATGGTCCAGAATGAATACCAACTGAATTTTTCCTTGGCTCAGAGATAGCAGAGCCCCTTGCTTAGTCAGGAAAATGATTTAAGAAAATCAGTGGCTTTTCTTTGGTTACAAAACCAATTTTAAAAATAACAGGGTAAGAGCTAAACAGTTGGTGTCCCAGCAGAGGGATGTTTCAATCCACTGCCCTTTCATACCAAGAGTTCGCCTGACAGCAATTAGATGAACAGGTTTCTCAGCAACATCAAACCTTAGACAAAGTCCTATAGTCATTATTTCATCACTAAAATATTATGACCGAACACATTAGGGACTTCTCTTGGGTCATTGCACCCTTGCCATAAGCACCCCAGTGCAGGTCTGTGGCTAGGACTGGCCTAGATCTTAAGGCCAGTTGGTCTTGAGTGATGCCATTCAGTCAAAGATGCCATTAACTTCCAAAATGCTCACAGTCATCCACAGAGTTGAATGTGGGCATTGATAATTTTTCAGGCTGTTCAGTCCTGCCCATGGACATTGACCTTGGGCAGCACGTGCAGTTATTCTGGTTTTCCAGAGCAGGAACTCCCACAATTTGGTTTTTCTGATCTCATGGCACTGTGGTGGCAATGCAGCAGTATTTCCTACCCTCCTCTTCTTCCTCCTTCTCCTCCTCCTCACTTTGTTTGATTTCAACTGCTAATATACTGCAAGAATATACCTGCAACACACCTTCCCTTCTCCCTTCTGCAGTAGGACCCTGCTAGCATTTTTTTTTGTCTACACTGCTAACATCAGTGAAGCCTGGGAGGTTGTCTCTGGCTCCTGCCCTCTCTGGGATTAAATGGTGCTAGAAGCTGTTCTGCTTCCTCAGTACATGTTGATTACACTGAGTATATTATCCAGGAGAGGATTTCTCCATTCCCTGTGAGTTTAAACTGTGTATTAAAATCACCTCACGCTGTATGAAAGCTGGAGGAAAATACTGGGAATAGAGAGGAGGTGACACAGCTTAGAACAGGAGCCACTGCCTCCTTGGACTCTCCCCGGGACAGGTCTGCACAAGTTTATGTGTGAGTACAAGAGTGCTTAAACTAGCAGAAAACTGGTACAACAGAAGCGAGGAGACTCCGTGTGTAATTCCAGGAACTCCAGACCCTCCTGATGCATGGGATTGCCTTTCCTTGCTTCCTAGAAAATCCAGGAAACCCTAACTCCTTTCTCTCCTTACTCACCTACAGAGTCACGCACGCTCAGCTGCATGATCACACCTTTGCTGTGCACACAGAATAAAAGCAGATAAATGATCTGGGGTAATCTACCCTAGGGCTGAAACTACCTTTAAGAAGGAGGTCCAGGAGAAAGACTGAGCAGTACTTCTCAGCATCAAAGCATTGTGAGAGTTAAAGTAATGAGTTAAGCCTAGATCAGGCTCTGAAAACTACTTGCTGGGGACAGTGCCTCTATCCTGTCCAGCACCATCCTGCTGTGGAGCAGCATCCATGACTAAGTAGAGCCAATCATGGAGCACTCAATAAAGATCTCAGCCGTCCCATCGGTTAAAGCAAAATCTGTCTTTCTAAAGTTTATTATTTTTCTAGGCAAAGACAAGCTGGAAACTTACACAGCAAAGTAAATCCTTCTGTATTCTGAGTTATCTGGCACACAGCTGGTACAGAAGATGAGAAAGGTCTGTGTTTCCCACAGCTCCACACCTCTGGTGGAAGAGTGCAAACAGCCTATGTGAGCAGCTGCCTCAAGCTTGAACAGGGTTGAAGGAGGACACAAACTCATCCTGTGCAATCCCTGGCCTTGCACTGCCCAGTGAAGTGGCACTCTGAAGTGGCTTTTTTTTTTTCCTCATCATTTTGCCTGAACACAACACACACAGAAGGCTCTGAATTACCACTATCTCCTGGAATACACAGGTGATCTGGTATTAATACTGGCAGTAAAAGATCCACTGTCTTCACAGAATCACAAAATTGTAAGGGTTAGAAGGGACCTTTGGCGATCATCTAGTGAAACCCCCCTGTCACGGGCAGGTTCGCCTAGAGCAGGCTGGACAGGAACGCATCCCTGAGGGTTTGACTATCTCCAGAGAAGGAGACTCCACCACCTCTCTGGGCAGTCCGTTCCAATGCTATGTCACCCTCAAAGAAGTTTTTCTTCATGTTCAGATGGAACTTCCTGTGTTCCAGCTTGTGTCCGTTGTCTCTTGTCCTGTTAGCAGGCACCACTGAGGACAGCCTGACTCCCCAATTACCCTGGCAGGCTACCTTGAGCCCTTGACTGGAGGGCTCATTCCAGAAGATACATTCATCCCTACTACAATTAAGTTCATTGAGGCCAACCATGGCATAACCTTTCACCATGAGGTAGCTAGCATTTTAACTGAATCACCTACGCTCTTGTAACATAAGTCACTGAGCAACCATGGTTTGGTAAAATGTTCAGTCACAACAGATGTAGGCAGAGTTTGGATGAGTCACATAGAATAAAAAGGCTTCGTCAGCCACTCACCCCTAGAAATGACATTTCCATGCAAAATAAATTCAATTTAAAAAGCAATTGATTTCTTATATATGAAGGAAAGCCTCCTTCTAACTGAGCTTTTGTTCATTGTGAGCATTAGCAAAGTTTTCTCTGAAAAACAGCCTGCTTCGTGCCCAGAGCAGAAAGCACCTATCTTTTAGAAGGTTTCTGATACCCTGTGGTCATCTTCTGCTTCCAGTAGGTCTGCACGGGAGAGGCAAAAAAGAAGGAAGTAGCCCAATAGCCCAGAAAGGATTGTTATCTGAGGAAAGTGACAGCTGAGCTAGCAGAGGTCAGTCACAAGGAATGGTTATATTCCCACAATTTTATCATAGAATCATAGACCATAGAATGGTTAGAGTTGGAAAGGATCTTAAAAGATCATCTTAAAGTTCCAATCTGCCATGGGCAGGGACACCTCCCACTAGAGCACGTTGCTCAAAGCCCCATACAACCTAGCCTTGAACACTTCCATGGATGGGGCATTCACAGCTTCCCTGGGCAACCTGTTCCAGTGCCTCACCTCCCTCACAGTAAAGAATTTCTTCCTCATATCTAATCTAAATCTCCCCTCTTTCAGTTTACAACCATTAGCCCTTGTCCTATTGCTACACTCCTGATATAGAGTCCCTCTGCACCTTTCCTGCAGGCGCCTTTTAGTACTAGAAGTCCACTACAAGGTCTCCACAGAGGTTTCTGTTCTGCAAGCCAAACAACCCCAAATCACTCAGCTTTTCCTCACAGGAGAGGTGCTCCAGCCCTCTGATCATCTTTGTGGCCCTCTGCTGGACCTGTTCCAACAGGTCCATGTCCTTCTCATGTTGGGGGCTCCAAAGCTGGATGCAGTACTCCAGGCGAGGTCTCACAAGAGTAGAATAGAGGAGCAGAATCACCTTCCTCAACCTGGCCAAGGATGGAGCCCAGGCTACAGTCAGTCTCCTGGGCTATGAGTGCACATTGGCAGCTCATGTTGAACTTCTCATCTACTAACACCTTCAAGTCCTTCTCCTCAGGGTTGCTCTCAATACATTCTCTGCCCAGTCTGTGCTTGTGCTTGGGATTGCCCTGACCCATGTGCAGTACCTTGCACTTGGCCTAGTTGCGCGTCATGAGGTTCAGATGGGCCCACTTCTTGAGACTGTTCAGGTCCCTCTGGATGGCATCCCTTCTCTCCAGTGTGTTGGCTGCACCACCGAGCTTGGCGTCATCAGCAAACTTGCTGAGAGTGCACTCAATCCCGCTGTCTATACCACCAACAAAGATGTTTTAAACAACACTGGTCCCAGTACCAACCCCTGAGGAACACCACTCATTACTGGTCGCCATTTGAACATCAAGCCATTGACCACAACTCTTTGAGTGTGATCATCCAGCCAATTCCTTATGCACCAAGTGGTCCATCTGTCAAATACATGTCTCTCCAATTTAGAGACAAGGATGTCATGCAGGACAGTGTCAAATGTTTTGCACAAGTCCAGGTAGGTCACGTCAGTTGCTCTTCCCTTATCCAACAACAATGTAACAGCATTGTAGAAGGTCACGAAGTTTATGAGGCCACCAAATTTTATGCATGCATTGCCTCTAGAGGAAGTCCAGAAAAACCCATGGGGATTCCCATGTTTTTTTTGAATGAATAGTTGGACTAAAAAGAAACAGAAATGAGCCAGAACATGCAAACAAACACCTATAAACCTTGATGCCCAAATTGATGCATGACTGAAAATGGACATCTGCACTACTGTGCTCAAAATCAGACGAAATAAAACAAATACAAAACCAAAACCAGAAACAAAACCAAAGCCAGAAACAAAACCAAAACCAAAAACAGAAACAAAACCAAAACCAAACCAAAAACTCAAAACCAAAACCAAAAACCAACCAAGAAGTTCTGGCTGAAGTCTTGGCTGTGTCTATCCACTCAATACTGGAATAATTGCTCCTTGCATGCCTTGAGTACAAACCCCACCCAAAGAGAGCTGCAGAGCAGGAGCCACATAGTGTGATGAGGTACTAACCTCCAGTGAGTGTGCCCACACAAGCAAAAGCCTCCTGCCATTTCAACAACCCCATTGCACCCTGCCTAACATGGAGATCATGGCATCAGGGGTTGTCATTTCTATCTCTGAGCCCTTCTATATCACAGCAACTCCCAACAGTGGGGTGATCCCAACCCAGGCACAGAGAGGAGCAAATTCATTATTTCCACACAGCCCCTGTTTGTAGCCCACATTAATATCCATGGAGTGGAACATTAAGGAATTTTGTCTTATCAGCAGTTTTTGCTCCAGAGACATCTAAGGCTCAGCTTTAAGTGGAATTTAACTGTGCCTCCTGCCGTAAAAGAAAAAGGACTGCATGAACTCTCCAGGTGACCACCGTGAGCTGGGTCCTGTGAAGAATTCACTTGAGGCAGGTGGCCATCTATAAAGCAAAGTCATATCTGGGATCTCACTGTTTGTGACCCAAATATTCAACTAAAGTGTTTCAAATGAAGAAATTTAGTTGGCTTGCAGTCATCAGTCCACTGTGGATTGAGGAGATTCTCCAGTGGGAAAAAGAAGCTTATTAAACAGATGCTACAGAACACAGCAATATATGGTGCAGAAAGGAAAACGATATAATGAAATTACTTCTGTCTCAGATACCCCATACAGGTTTTTTTATTAAAGTCAACAGGAATTACACACATGGTTCCAGGAGCAGGCACAGCCCATCCACAAAGCATTAAAGCACAAGCTATGGAGAAAACTGAAAGGTTTGAACTCCATGATGGTTGAATAATCAAAGGCTTCACTGTTTTTTACAAACAGCAAGACTTGCAGATCTTAATGTGTGCAAAAACATGAGTCTGATATCTCAGAAGAGGAGGAATTTTGCACCATTTCCTATGAAGAGAGGTGCAGCAGACACTCCATAGGCAGTCCCACACACTTCCTCCCCTAATGTAGAAACAGAAGCAACTATGTAGACGCAAGCAAGCAATAAATAAAGCTTGTTGAGATTTTTGCATCTCAGACAGGGAAGGTTTATATTTCATGTAGTGATCTGCATTGCTTTATGCACTTTCTTTTGGTTTGGTTTTTTTTGCACCAAACCAGGTGAAATATTTATGGAATTTTTTAATTTAAACACTCAAGATCTATGCTGAGTGACTGGTCTACATTAGGTAGTGGTCATGCATCAAGACAAACTCCACTACACTTTGTAAGATTAGCTCCACAAAAAGATCCTTTTACTTGCCACTGAAACGCAGCCCTCTTGTGTTTCAGCTGCTTGAATGCAAGCAACATTTCACCACAACCTCAGACATGAAATGAAATGCACTTCTGTAAATCCACCATCAGAGCTACCAGCATCTCCAGTAGAGCGACCAGCACCTCCTTACACCACTGCACAGCAGGAGAGCTGTGAGACCACAGCATGCTCCTGGTCCACCCCCATGGCACGTAATGCCACCCAGTATTAGCTACATCACCTAGGTCACTTCACCTGATGGCTGAAGATGACAAGGTCATGCATATAGATGACACCAGCTTAGCTGACACATGGTAACTAATTAAGTGATTGAGGAAGCTTAGATTCAGGATCCTGGTTAGATACTTTTGTAAGAACCACTTTCTGCTCTGCAGGGAAACAGTGACCCAGTGAAAGGTCTGAAAAAGAGGCAGAGAGTTAGATCATAGAATCATAGAATCGTTTGAGTTGGAAGGGACCTTAAAGATCATCAAGTTCCAACCCCCCTGCCGTGGGCAGGGACACCTCCCACTAGAGCAGGTTGCTCAAAGCCCCATCCAGGCTGGCCTTGAACACCTCCAGGGATGGGGCATCCACAGCTTCCCTGGGCAATCTGTTCCAGTGCCTCACCACCCTCACTGTAAAGAATTTCTTTCTGGTGTCTAATCTAAATCTCCCCTCTTCCAATTTAAACCCATTGCCCCTTGTCCTGTCACTACACTTCCTTGTAAACAGTCCCTCTCTGGCTCTTCTGTAGGCTCCCTTCAGATATTGATAGGCTGTTATCCCCAGCAACAGAAACTAGAACAGCCCTAAGCTTTCCACAATGCACAAAGTGACTTCATGAGTCATTCGGTGCTCCCTTTCAAAGACTCCCACCTATTTATGCAATGAAAAGCAAACAGAAGTTCTCGCTATGGTTTAATGATGTCATTGCACAGCTAATTTGTTTGCTACAAATCCTGGCAGTCTTTAAATTTGCCATCTAAGTTCATACCAGGTTCGTAATTTACACTGCTGAAAGGCAACACCAGCTCATTCCAGTCAGCTGAGTGTGGCCCCAATGGAGGACTTCAGACAAATTAAAAATCCAATTGATAGAAGAAAGTTCTGTTGCTCTGGGATTTCTTGCCTCTGGCATAAAGAGCTTCTTCCTTGGGAGGGTAGTGCAGCACTGAAAAAAGGACCCAGAGACACAGCGGCATCTCCAGCCTTGAAGGTTTCCAAGACTGGGCTGTACAAAGCTCCATCATGTGTGACCTAGCATTGATGATTTTCCCGCTTCAAGTAGGAGGTCAGACTAGAGCCCTTTCCAACCAGCATTTCTATGATCCTGTGAGGTCTTCCTGCAACACGTCAGTATATTTCTGAAGCAAAGAATTTTCCACACTAGAAATGAGAGGGCATGCAGATTTGCATGGGGTGAAAGTATACTTGATCTTCAAATTATATTTAAATGAAAATTATGGGCATCTTGAGAGGGATGTATTAATGGACTTGTGCAGCTGTGCACAATACTGAGGACTATTTATGGGCAGACCCCGAGAAGACCCTGACTGCTCCCACACACAGTGATGCCAGCTCTCTTACTAAAGAAGGGAATGTCAGAGAGGGACAGCTGACCTTTAAGACGCCAGCACAGTTGTGTTAAATTTCCCTTCACAGTGAGAAGCCACTCAAATGTCACCATTCATTGGAGAAGTGGTCAAAGCACAGGGCAAAGCCGCTGCATTTTTCACACTAGAGCTTTGAAACAAGTCATTTTTACTTTTCAGCAGTTTTATCATGAAGTCTTCCTCTGCAAAGCAAATCGTGCTGTAGAGCCTTTTATTCCCCTTTCCCAACTTCATGTGCTTTAAGATTTCCATAAAGCAGGAAACATCTGTATGAAGACTCTGTCCACGATGGAGGTAGCTGCCAGCACTGAGTCACGTTATTTCACATGACGATGGGCACTGTCATCTTAATTCGGTTTCATATACCACAAATTGATTTCTTTGCAGCAGAGGAACAGTTGCTAAGTGTTGCGTACTCTTTCCTGTGAGAGCTGCCCCTTTTACCTTCTCATTGAAACATATCCTCTGTTAGTCCAGGTTATGAATCAAGCCTCATTTAAGTCTCACCACACTGCTCTGCACCGGCGTGACTAATGCTTGCCCTTTAAACATCCTGTGACACTTCTAACAAACTTGTCTGGTACTGAGAAAATTCAGTTTGGGAAAGGCAAGCCTGAATAGCCTTCACATCATAAAGCTCTTGAGGGCTTGTTCAGTTTCCTTCTTATTCAATTCTAGGGTTATTTAGGTCTGGCAGCTCCCAAAAACTGACAGAGAGGGGATTCCTGCAGTGCCATCAGTAGGATAGCAGCAGGGAGCCAGAGGCAGCCTACCCTGGGGTCCTACAAGCCAAAGCCTTGGGAGCAGGGCTGCTGTAGTTGTGAATCCCTCTAGGCTGCACAGATGCACAGAGGCAGCTCCTACCAGGCTGAAATAGCATTTTGCTCAGTGTGGAGCATGCCACTAGGGAAATACAATAGGACTTCTATTTCCCGAGGGGAACAGAACAGGACCTGGATATAGATAAATCCTATAGACATTCTCCAGCCTCTGACTTTTTATTTCATTAGCAAATAAACTTAATATTTAAAAAAAAACCCACACAGCCAAACAAAAAACCCACCCCCCAAAAAAAAACTACAAACCTCTTGTATTTGTTTCTTTTCTAAAAAGCAGAATCTGTCTTTGTGGCAGTTTTGGAATGACCTGAAAATATGAAAAGTGGATAGCTGATGCAGAAATAGTTGGATTCTGCAAAGCATCTGGAACTACAGTTTTTGAGTTTTAGTATCCATGGGTTCCCAGTCAGATGCCTGCAGTATTGATTTGTCAGTATTGTTAACAATTTCACAGCTCAGAGAAGGGATAAGAATGATAATATTTAATTGCTCTGCTAGTCCTCAAAATGTGAGTGTGTGCAAATGTGTGTGTAGGGACAGAAAAAGACTTACAGTGAGTTCAGACGGTGATGGGTTTAGTTTTCTGTAAGAAATTTTCTATAAAGAAAGGGCTCAACATTTAAGAAGCTGGGTTTTAGGCAGCTTTGCCATTCACAAAATCTGGCGTGAAGTGAAAAGTCTCAGCAGAGGTTATGAACCAACAACTTCAGAGTGGGTGGTAAAATTAGACAAAATCAATCTTTCCATCCCTCAGAGCAGACGCAGCAGCAGGTGTGGGTGGGGACTGAAGGTGCACCACAAGGGAACACAAACAGCCTAAAAAAAACCAGCTTCCAAGGAATAATGATACCATATCTTGTTGCCGACACTGACATAATGCTCATGCTGTCTGCAAAATCATTGTGTTCCAAGCAGCCCCTCCTGAAGCCTAGAAAAGATTAGGTACTGAGCAAATAGACAAACTTTCTTTTAGATTTCCTTCTGCGTGGAAGTGGCTGGGTTTTAAAGTAAGCGCTATGGAAATAGCCAGGTTCTGTTGAAAATTTCTAAAAAGGAAAAATGTGACCTCCAATTATTTTACCATGGGTTGAAAATATCTTGAGAAAGACCCTGGCACTGAAAAAGTAATGCTTTTTCTCTCACCATGTGCCAGTGGTGCTTCTTGTCCCTCACTGTGTTTACTCCAAAGAAAAATCAGTAAGAAAAGAAAAATTATGACGAAGACCTCAATACCCTGAGAATCATCACTCTGCTATTCAAGAAACATCACTGTGAAAATGGCTACACTGATGTCAGCTCAGAAGGAGAAGGCAGCAATTGTGTCCTGTGTTTTGGTGCTAGCAGATGTCACCGTGAAGAAATGTAAACTCATTGACTTCTACTACAGTGATGGTGTGAGATACCATCTTATCTTTTATATGCTTTAGTGAATGTGGTTAAAAAACAGTGTCTCTTCACAGCATCCTTTTTGTAAGATAGGTTATTATCCAGTTCCTACAAGGCCAAGAGCAAATTATACTAACATGACCAGATTACAAAGAGTCTTAAATCTTTCCTGTGATGTTGCAGCCCATCCTTAGGTGTGCATGCCAGCAGCACACCTACTGATCTACCTGTAGTAAATCCGATCTTTTCCTTCAGTTAAAGAAGATCTTTTAGGTACACTGGACTATGCAAAAATTGCATGCAAACTCATACCTCTATTCCCCTATATCTACCTTGCCATATCTCTATGGTGACCATTTTATAGTATTCAGACATATATTAATTGGACCAGAGAAGACATAGAAAATAGCCATTTCTATAACTTTTTTGAAAGAGCCTGATGAATTCATCTAATTCTTTTCATAGGGAGAAACTGAAGACATTTTTTCTCATTGCTTGGTAGGTATGTATACACCTGGGTGTGCACAGATCCTCATAAGGGTTAATGCCTTCTTTTTTGGCCAGCAAGAGCCCTGGTTCCTATTTTATGAGTTGCAAGCTGAAGTACAGAGAATCTTTGGTAAGGCTCAAAAGTCATGGGAGAAGTCATAGGGAAGTGGAACCGAACATGACTTAATGAACTCAGAGTCCAGATCACGAGGTGCAGCCCTAAAGAGCTTACACAGCTCGTAGCAAAACAAGGGAGGATGACAAATATTTATGTAATGAGTATTTGGAATGCAAATTGGGTAACGCAGTGCAAAAGTTCCCTGTGATAACAGCAGAGTTTGCTTAAGGGTATAGGGATACTAGTTCCATAAGGTAGAACTTGCCACAATTTTATTTCATGTGCACTCTCCCACCCCCTGAGGTGCCCCCCCAGCACATCTGACTGTCACTATCGAGGTAATAGGTAAAATAAAAGCTCAGCCTCTTGCTGCCACTCCATTCAAGGAAATTGTTTGGATTTGGTCATTGAGTTTGCTTGTTTTCAAAATGATGATGTGACTGTTATCGGAAAGATGAGTCATTGAAGTGAGTTTTGTTGTTCTGGACGCAAAGGTTATTGTCTGCTTTTTAAAAAAATGTAACCCCAAGGGGCCTCAGGGCAGCCTCTGAACCAAGTTTTGGCTCCACACTCTAACGTTATCCTCGAAAAAGACAAATATCCTCAGCCATCTGGTGCCTGTGTCTGTGTTTAATAGCTCTTACTCTTGCCTCGAGTAAGAGTGTTTCGTTTGATCAAAAGTGGGTGAACCATAAATATATGACACTAAACTGTATTATTTCATAGTAAAAGAGTAGATAAGCAGCAGCATATTTGAGCGCAAGGTAATGCTAAATTTAGCTGTTATGCTTTGCTATTTTCAATGTCCACAATATCAGCCATGTGATATGGCAAAACTTCCTTTCCCTCTGAACAGCCCTCTGGAATTTGAGAAAAAGGAAGCAGTTAAATATTAAATGACAGAAATTACTTCTTAAGTGGGCATCATTTTTAAACTGCATGCTTTTAGACTCTTAGAAGAGTGTTTTTCTTGGACCAGAGTTACAAGACTGAATACAGTTATGCTAAAATGGAAATGCCTAGGTTTTGAAAGTTTAATAACAGAGTAGCTACAGAGATTTTTGAACATCTGCACTGTCTTTGTAACCCTCAGAGGTTTTTATTTGCTATTACACACATAAGACCCAAGCCCTGTGCCTCTGCTATAAAACCTCACATGGAGTATTCTGTGTGATTTCAGGCTGCCCAGTACAAGAGAGACACTGATATACTGGTGTATCACTGACCAGTTTTTTTTCAGTGGTGCCCAGTGACAGGACAAGAGGAAAAGGGCACACACTTGAACACACAAAGTAATATCTAAACATGAGGAGGAACTTCTTTACTTTGAGGTGACAGAGCACTGGAACAGCCTGCCCATGGATATGGTGGAATCTCAGTCTCTGGAGAGGTTCAAAACTTGCCTAGACACGTTCCTGTGCAACCTGCTCTAGGTGGACCTGCTTTGGCAGGGAGGGTTGGACTAGATGATCTCCAGAGGCCCCTATATCATTCTGTGATTGTGTGATTCTGTGTAAGTCTGTCAGAACACCACCAAGGTGTTTGAGTACCGGTTGTGTTTTGGAGGTGTGCAGACGCCTCTTTCCATTTAAATTATTTTTTTATTCTGTCCTTTTCCCCTTCATTTTCCTTCTCTGTGGCCATCTCTGTGGCCAATAACATCTTATTGACTTCATCCCCCTTTTGCAAATAAGGATGTATAGCCCAGGCAGTGATCTGACTTCACATGGTTTCTAGGTGTGGTTTTAGACAGTGTTTTTGCACATTAAAAACTGAAGTCTGGCCCCTCTGCTGGCAAAGAGGGGCCTGGTAAAAGGCCCTTCAGAAGCTTGTAAAGGTCAGTGAGGGTCACTGGCTGGGACTGCCAATTCAGAGACACCATCTCTCCTTTCTATTTCAGAGCTTCAGCCAGCATCACTGTCTTCTAGATTCAGGCAGGTTCCCCAGTCCCCCAAAGTTCCACTGGTATTGTCTGTCCAATTTGTATTAAAGATATTTTATATCAAAACAGGTCAGAATCAAGCTTTCTAGAGCATAAAAATCTTCTCTCCTGATTTTGTTCTCCTTTTCTGGTCTACCCTCCTTTACTTATTAATTCTTCCTTCTGCGACTTTCTTTTTGACTCTCCCATTTTTCTTTTTAAGACTTTACTAAATTTACTTACTGTTTGATCTCCAAGAACATTTCTTTAACCCTACTTTTCTTACAAAATCCCTTTTCTTCTATCCCTGTACCTGATTTAGCCTCTTTCTTCCCTCTTACCATTTCCGCTCTTATTCTTTCTTCTCTTCTCCCTCTTTAAAAATAAATAACCATCTTCCACGTTTTCTCATATTTTCTCATCTGTGTCTCCTGTCACCTTTTGTGCCCTAAAATGTTTTTTCTTTCACGTGGCTTCCCCATCACTCCATACTCCAGGTTGTTTTTCCACCATTGCTTCCCAGTTTATTTGCCCTCTCATTCATTGTGCCCCTAAAAAACTGGCCAAGAGCTTGAAAAGTTTCCTCTTTCTTCCTCCATGGAAAAGTGTGCAGAAAAAAACCTGTCCTTTGTCCCACCAGTTGGTATTAGTTTTGTGCAGCCCAGAAAGCCAACTGTATCCTGAGCTGCATCAAAAGAAGTGTAGCCAGCAGGTTGAGGGACGTGATTCTGTTCCTCTATCTCGCTCTAGTGAGACCCCACCTGGAGTACTGCGTCCAGCAACATAAGAAGGACATGGACGTGTTGTAACAAGACCAGAGGAGGGCTATGATGATGATCAGAGGGCTGGAGCACCTCTCCTATGAAGAAAGGCTGAGAGATTCATGGTTGTGCAGCCTGCAGAAATCTCCAGGGAGATATTATAGCAGCTTTCCACTATCTGAAGGGGGCCTACAAGAAAGCTGTAGAAAGACTTTTTACAAGGCCATGTAGTGATAGGATGAGGGATAATGGCTTCAAACTGAAAGAGGGGAGATTTAGATTAGATATTAGGAAGAAATTCCTTACAGTGAGGGTAGTGAGACACTGGAACAGGTTGCCCAGCGAAGCTGTGGATGCTCCATCCCTGGAAGTGTTCAAGGCCAGGCTGGATGGGGCTTTGAGCAACCTGCTCTAGTGGGAGGTGTCCCTGCCCGTAGCAGGGGGTTGGAACTTGATAATCTTTAAGGTAGCTTCCAACCTAAACTGTTCTATGATTCTATGTCATTATTCTTTTGCCACCCCAATGCTTCTAAATTGTGAATGAAGTTGCAAAGACATCTCAGAGGCCCCTCTCCTTCAGGGAACTCTGCTATGTCTCTACTGCAACATTATTTTTCTCCTTCTATCAACACTGATCTACCAGATAACCTACTAAGATGGCATCTCCATCTGTCTCCTCCTTTCAGAAGCTGCTGCTCACCAAGTTCTCAGTGGATACCTTTAAATAATTTTTAATGTTATTAAAAGCTTTCCCAAAGACTCCTGAGCACACCACACAGTTCTCCCTCCCTAAAACACAGTAACAATATCTTCAGGTGGGTTTTCCCCAGATAGAAGATGAAAACACCCATTTCTCTGTTTCCCTGCAGGACAAGCCAAACAGAGCACTCTTCTGCTCACAGTGCTCCGAGGGAGTGGCTCACACCATCCTCTCCGCATAAATCACATCTCAAATGTTTTTTGTAGCCAGTCACTTAAGTACATTTCCAGAAAAGCACCTCTGAACATGAAAGAAAAGACACCAAAAAAAAAATCATTTAAGAGCTGTGCTTTGCTTCCCGTCCAAGGTTAATTTTTGGATTTTCTGAAACTACAGATGGATGACAAGAAACACAGAATATTGAGAAAGTGTAATAATCTTGTGCAAACCTCTCACACCCACGCACTCTCCCTTTTCTGGGTCTGGCTGACTCATACAAGTCAACTTCAGGGAAAAAAAATTACTTTAAAAAAGCACATTCCCCCAGCAACTAATCTCCGGTGGATATAGGGAAGGTGCTTCTTTGATCTCACCTTGATAGGACAGCCAAAACAGCACTGGCAGCTACAAATGCAGGACTGGGGAAAGCAAGCCTCGCTCAGCAGCTGATCCCTCTTCCTCGGGTGTATTTGTTACAACACAGCAGTCAGGGTTCAGTGGCTGCAGTAGGATTAGAGGATGACTCAGGAGGAAAGGTTCAGGGGAGTTTGTAGACCATCTGCTGTGTACCTTTTTATGCCACATGTCTTCTTCTTTACCTGCTCTGGCAAGATCTGTGAGCAAGTTCCCGTATGCCAAATGTGAACATTTCATGAAATCATGGAATTGTCGGAGTTGGAAGGGACCTCTAGAGATCATCTAGTCCAATTCCTCTGCCAAAACAGAAATGCCTAGAGCACATCACTCAGAACTGCATCCAGGTGGGTCCTGAAAATCTCCAGAGAAGGGAACTCTACAACCTCCCTGGGCAGCCTGTTCCAGTGCTCTGTCACCCTCACTTTAAATAAGTTTTTCCTCATATTTGAATGGAATTTCCTATGTTCCAGCTTGAGCCCGTTGCCCCTCATCCTCTCACTGGGAACCACTGAAAAGGGTCCGGCTCCATCCTCCTTCAACCCACCCTTCAGAAACTTATAAGCATTAATAAGCTCTGTTGACCTTTAAGTTGCTGGATAACTCCGTTAAAATTTGTTTCCATCTCTTAAGGAACAAGGCATCCCTTTGAACCTAACAAGCCACTTTCTGTAAGCTCCTACCCAATGTTTTTACACTAAAAACCCAGGGATAATATTTCTGCACAACGCTGGTACATGCACAGAGGATTCTGGTGTTGGGATCACCCAGGCAACCCTGAAAACACCAGACCTGGAGCCAGGAAAAGGGTGGCTGCACCTCCAACATTGCTTCCAAAAGATGGACAAGACACCTCGGAGGTAGCTCTGCTTCTGGGACTCAAGCCAGTGTCCCTCCCTGGCATTGCACTGGTCACTCTGTGTGTATCCAGCCACACAGACCTAAGGCAGGGATTTTTAACACCATGCACAGCCCAGACGTGCCCTCAGATGTATCCAAACCCCTTGGCAAGCTTTCTTCCCCCAAGCTGAAAATTCTGGTAAATCTCTGTGTGTGACCTCTGATCTTAAGGGAAATATCAGGGTATGTCCAGTAATAGCTAATAGTAATCAGTTACACAGAACACCATTTAATTAGAACACCATTCATGAACGATTCAGGGGAAACTCTCAGTAAAAGCAAAGACTCTTCAAAGACTGTTTTCTCTAGCAACCACAATGAACTTTGCAGGGTAGAAAAGACAGACTTTCTTTTTCTTTTGCAGGAAAACGTAGCTTTCAATTAAAAGAGTACCACTGTTATACAGATTTGGACACGAAAATGACAAATTGCTTTCCATGTTCATTTCTTAGTAACGTCTTCCATCCACCTCTGTGTTTCCCTGCAATAATGGAGATAATTGAATTGCCTCTGTGTGAGTTGGGTAAACTGAAGTTATGGATGGGAGCATCTTTTCCCTACACAGCCCAAAGGGCTGGCAGAGAGCACCCAGTCAGGAAGGTTAGGACAGGATGGGTACATATCCTGCTGTATTTCGTCGCAGGGGTGAAATACCAATTCCAGTGAATTCAGTACCTAAGAGTTTGGTGACACTGGGATGTCAGCTCTAATCTCCTGCTCGAAGTTTGATGATTCCTTGTCAACATCACTGTCAGTAAATATTTGCTGGCCAGCACGTCTCACGGGCAAATTCACAAGGAAAAGCCCACTACCACGTCACCAACTTAACAATTTTCAGAACACAACTTAGGTTGTGTTCCTATATGTGTGCCTAAATGAGAAAAATAGCCTTCCTAGCTCCCTTGGGAGCCAATGGAATGGAGAAATCCACTCCCAAAGACAATTCAGAGTAAGAAAATAGTACTTGGGTGTGTTCTCCTCCATTAATTGTATAGGAAGATGAAGCTCTTGTTCAGATGTCCACTGAGCTTCTCTTGCCTCTGCTTCTAATTTCTTATCTGGAGAAGAAGTTTCTGCAACACCAATAACCTGACAGCCTGATTGTTCTAACCCACCACGGTCAAAAAATAATTTAAAAAATGCAGGACTATTTTACAGTTAAAGCCAAAACTGTTGTCAGTATCGATGCTTCTGTTGACATCTTTAGCAGCTCTCCTGCAGACTGGCAAACCAGCAAACCACTGAGGTCTGAAAAATCCCCAAAACTTTCCCTTTGCATTAAGACAGGAGAATCACCACAGAGCCTTGACCACGCTCTATGCAATCAGCATGGTGCAGCTGAGCTTAGCTTGGACTTGTGCATTCCTCATAACTTGCCTGTATCTTCTGTTTATACACAAAATAGACTGTTTTAATTAAACATTCAGATAGAACAAGGAAATGACAAATTAGAAAAAACACAGTTTATGGTAAAATTGTGTATGAGTTAACTATTTGACAGCTGTATTTAATGAACCAGTTGCTAAATCTTAAGAACACCATCTTGCCTGTTAATTGCTATATTTTAGCCGAGTAACTCTATCAAGTGTATTTATCACTGAGAGAGTCTGTACTGTAAAATCAATATGGGAGACCATGAGGGGAAGCATACTTCAAAAGTATAAAAGGAGCATTGAAATTTTGATTTTTTTTCTCTCTCTCCATAAAAGCTATGAAGGAGAAAGAAAGATATCACTGTCCCATTTTAGAAATTCCTGGAAACCAAACCCACTATTTTACGTATGATGCTGTCAGAAAAAAAATACTAGAAGGACTATAACTACATCTGCTCTAAAGCTACTGGAGAGTAGCTATTTTGTCTGCAACAGATAAAACAGTTCTCTGTTTAGGAGAAGGTTTTCTACAGAGGTCAAATGTTATGTTCCTGATATTTTCCTAAAAGGACAATTGGAGAAAACAATGATTTACATATAAAGTAAGATGAATAAATTGTTGTGCATTTAATTCAGGTTGGGAGTATTTCAGAGATTCAAAGCAAATAAAAAAAAAAAAAAACAAAAAACTAACCAGAATGATTTTAGAAGCCACAAGTAATAGAAATCAAAGACATTTAGTTAAAGATAAAATGAGGAATCACATTTAAAACACTCTGTACTGGTCTCCCAGCAAATATGATGAAGGAAACAGAATTTCAGATGCAACTTAATTTGCCACAACAGACCACATCAGTGACCATGAGAGAAAAGAATGTTTTCCTTTTAATTATATGGTCATCACAAATAACTTTGGTCTTCATTAAAACTCTAGAAGAAGATACACTTGGCAAGTCTGCATTAAATAGCACTCTGCAAATCGGTATCTTTTCTCTTCATTACTTCATTACTTCTTATTCTTCATGCACCGCAACTGCTCACACTTTTATGAGAATGACTAAACCCACGGTAAGAGCTTTTACATATGTAAATCTCTGAAGTCCAGGAGATCACACGGTAGCAATGACATGAAAAAGCAGAGGCAGGTGGGATGAAAACCATTGTACTTCCAACCAGTGTAATGCATGCAAGCATTTACAAATACTCTAAGTGCAAGACCTTCTCTACATTTGAGCACACCTGCGGTGCAAAGCTTGGGGTGAAGGAGAGAGCCATGAAATCAGTGAATGCAGCCCCATAACAATTCCTTGCAAAGAGAACAATATCTATTCCCACTGAGTAGGATGTCTGAACATTTGCACCCCAGTCACTTCTGGATGATGCGCCAAAGCTGTAGGTAGGCACCACAGCTCTGAGAAGAAGACTTCAGGACCAGGGAATGAAAGAAACTCCCAGGCAGAGGATTTTTGACTTTTCTTTTGCAGTTAGAGTGCAACCCATTCACCTCTTGTACACTTTTGTCTTCAATGCAGATGAAATGCACCCCAGAAGTGCCCATTCCTCTCCACTGACTATAAGGAGTGCCTGGTTGGTATGTAGAACATGCACAGCATTGCCAAAAGGACCCCTATCAAAATGTCCATGGAAACACAACCTTTACCAGCATCAACATTCTTATTGATTATTCAAAGGGTCTGCCCACTGTCTGCCAGGTTAAGGAGATACATTGGTTTTCGTAGGGCTTTGTTGGGCGGAGAATCTACAAGAAACAGAACTCTTTCAGGAACAGTGGGAGGATAAGTATATGTTTAAAATAGTAACAAATGAGGAAATGAGTCTCATATGTCATGTTAACTGTGAACTCATTCATTGAAGAATTCTAAAAAAATGGCACTTCCCTTCCTAAGAAGGAAAATAGACTCAAAAGCACTTTGAAATCCCAAATCCAGATATAACAAAGACAAAGAAGTAAGAAGTTTGCCTAGATGCTCAGCTGAATTGATCAGAACTTATTTAGCCCTTTTGCACTACAGGAATTAATCTAAAAACGTCAAAAATGGAACAGAGAAGATAATTTTTAATGTATCTTCTTATAGAATTGTAGCACAAGATAAAATAAATACCATATTACATATTTTTTTAAAGGACAAAGTATAGAAAAAACTAACAAAGCATAGAAAAATATAGAAATGCTGTGTACAGCTGTATTACATCATCTCAGAATATTGCCTGAGGGTGACAGACTGGAGCCATAAATAACATGTTTCAAAATCTTCTGTGGCAAATGACTTCAGTAAGTTGGCTGCAAAGTGAAGAAAATAGTACAGCTGAAAGACAATATAGTGGAGATGGAAATTGTCACCATATAAACAGATATTTAGGAACAAGTTCTTTACTCTGAGGGTGGTGGAGCACTGGAA
>BJBW01002550.1:22941-89281 GCA_004320125.1 Scolopax mira
CCTGGTCTAGTTGGGGGTGTCACTGTGACTGCAGGGGGGTCGGACTAGATGACCTTTGAAGGTCCCTTCCGGCCCAGATGATTCTATGATATTAACCTTCAAGCCAAATGAAATAATTTATCCTATGAATTTACTTATTTTTTTATAACAGGGAATACTTAATATATGAAACCAAAGGTTTTCTTTTGTTCTCCATCGACATTTGTGTGTGTTTACATCCTCCAAAGAAGAGGAAGAAGACCACCAAGTGCCGGCAGGTCTAGTGGTCCCTGTGTGGACCCTTCACAAGGTCCAGCTGTGTTGCTGTCACCATTTCAACTATAATTCATCTGACTGCAAATCAGTCATTCTAAGTCCCCTTTAAAGTCAGTGAGAAAACAGGCAGTTTTAAGCGTATCTTGATATAGCAATAGTCAGATGGCAAATTCTGGGACAGAAGCTGCACTCCTCAACAAACATCATGTTAACATGTGGACTAATGACAAAAATGTTTGCTAATGATATCTGTGCTCTGTTTAGAACTTGCTGAGCTCAAGTAGTCCTAAGTAGGTATCAGAGGTAAAGGATACTCCAAGGGGGCTGCAGATTAGAGGCATCTCTACTCCTAAATTATGGCTGGAGCAGTGAACACCCACGTTGAGAAAACAAAAGCTGCTGTTACAACTAATGACCTGGCTCAACACTTTTTGGAGAACTGCTACTCCACACTGAAGAGACATTGTTGGGAAATGAGTGGGAACCTAACACATACTAAGAGGGAAAGCAACTGCTTCTCTGAGTGTGAAAAATGTAACTTTATTTAGCATTTCAAGTGATGAAGTAATACAAATGTCCATATGAAATCATGGCATAGCCAGACACGGCAAAAAAAATATCAATCTGATAGTAACAAGGAGATGAGACTATATTAAGAATGTAAAGAAATTGACACGGCACTATCAGGGGAAATTAGCCTAAATATTTCATAAAAGGGCCCACAGACCACGGGCAGGCTCCACCCTGCACTCCAGGGGATGGACCACAGGGCTGTGCTGCACCCAGGCTAGAAGGAGGGTCACACGCTGTGGGGAGTCTGAGCAGGGCGATGCTGTGAAAGTCTCATGCCTCGGCACTTGGGACCAGGAGGTCTGTGCAATGTCATTTGCAACCACTACAAGGCCTCTTGGCACAGTTGTGCAAATAAGAACCAGACTCTTTGATTTCAAAATCGGTATTTTTCAAACGTAACAAAGAGGCTCTGTGGGAATGACTAAGTCCATGATAGCTGGGCTGTGGTAAACACAAGCTATTTTGAGTTATTGACTGCACAAACCCAAAGGAATATATCTATATTTTAAATAGATGTCACATCTCCAAGTAGCATAATGGTTCAGGAGAGTTCATTTTAATGATGTTCCATGTGGAAAATAAATTCACCCTGAGAGTGAGATTTAAGTATGGAGAGGACTAAGCAAGAGAGTGAAAAAATAAGAAAGACTCCTGTGATTTAACTCTGGGGTGATAGCTATAACCGTGTAATTAATTTACCTAATAAAATAAGAGATAAAATCCCATATACTTTTACCACCCAAAGATACAGCTTTATTGGTGTACCAAAGCCTGCACCACATATCTCAGTTTTCATGACTCAAATTTTGCCACACAGCCCAAAATGTGTGTGCCATTGCTAACATAGTGCTGGCAGAGATCACCTGAAGCAGAGGATCAAGGAAAAGAGGATGCTTTCCTTGTGAACAAGACTCTTCCTTCCAAGTACTCCAGGGAGGGTGCCCAACATAGCCTTCTTTTTTACCCTTTAAAGCAGATCAGAAATTAGTATCTCTGAAAGACCACATCCACTCAACATTTTACTGCTTAAAAAACCTGGCTGAACCAATTTTCAGTTGATCGAGGTTATTTTGTGGAAAATGGCAGCAGATTTTCTCCCATTTAAAGGATTAATTGCGTTTTTCCGCTTTCTGCACTGATGGCTTCTGGATGCCCCGTGAGTGGGTTATCAGGAGGCGTTCGCTTGCACTTGTCCATTCTGACAGTGTCCCAGCCACTTTCTATCTCCCCAAGTCAGGGCGGACAGGAAGGTGAGTCAGTAAGGCCATTACCATTAACCAGCAGCTTGTTCACTCACGATAAGTGCCATAGCAAAAAATGTAGGAGTGTTTTATTGCTCTCAGTATACAAATACACTGGTAGTAAATTAAGGACCATTGCTTCAGTTTGGCTTTTGTTGCCCAGGGTAGGCAGAATTTAGCCTGCAGTATTTTAGAGAAAAGAAACTACCAGAAAACTGTCTCCTTTACACACACAACTCTAATCAAACAAGTTAGTAGATACGTATTCAGATCAGCAGGAAAACTATTTCCTCTTCTTATGCCTATATATGACAAAGAAAAAATAATAATTTTAAGGCAGCATGGACCGAGACATATGAAAAAGGAGTTTAAATTTAAAACAGAATAGACCAGCAGTTAGCAAACAGTGGTTCATCTGGGGAAACACTGTCACCGACAGTATCTGGACTAAGATATAAAGATAAAAATTCCTGTAATGAACAATCCTTAATAGTGTACTTCCAGGGGAAGTGCCTTCCTGACCCTAAGTAGGAAGTGCCTGACTTTCATCCTGGAACATGAAGTTTTATGACCTCTTCCATGTCATTTTCTATTTAAGGTAGCAGCCGAAATTCTTATTTTACTCCTCCTAAAACTTTTGCCTCAGTAATGAGTTCTGAAAGTCTGTGTGCTTTTTGGAGAGACACATTTAATCAGTTTGAGGTGTACTGCCATTTTAACCTCACTGGGAACTGCCTTGAGCTCATGCTTTTGCAGAACCTGAGGAAAATTTTGCATATACCTACTCTATCATTCCTTGTTTGTTTCTTCACAGCATCTAATAGCCTGACCTTTCTGTCTCTGCCTCAGACAGCAGCCTATTTTTATTGCTTCTTCTAAACCTTTTTTTGCTCTATTCTTATTTCAGAGATGACCAGAGTTCAGTGTGGTGACTCCAGCTATATCACTTTCCAACAATGTTTTCTAAAACGTTGCTGGACATAGTCTCCCCTTCCACTAACACAAGATCCTTAGCAGACTGCAGGCAAGAGAAATGTGCCTGGAAAAGAGAAAAAGTGGTCTAAGAGGTGTGTGTAAGATGATATTGCAAGTTCTCTCTCTAACAGCCCACAAGCCTAGTCTTGTGGGTATTTGGGGGTTACTCTCATGGTACGAACAAATCTATCCCAGGAGAGACACTGACTGAGTCTCTAACAACGTAGTATCATAACATGGTCCACATTAGCCTTTAGCATTCTTGACGTAGCCCCACATCTTTTTGACACACGTCCTGCATAAAATGCCCCTGTAGGCTGAAATGTCAAAACACCTGATACTAGAATAAACATACATTCTTCAGCTATTTCACATTAAAATTCTTTAGTGAGAATATGGAAATTCTTCTTCCACTGAAATAAAATGTCTTCAGCAAGGCCGGCAGCCCTGAGAACAAGACCTAAAATCCCAAACAAACCATGATTTGTAGGAGGTTGTGAGGCTGGAGGAGTCTGATTGCTTCTCATAAAAATCCTTGAAGAAATAGGATGTCATCACTAAAAATATAAACATGCATTAAATGATTGGAACATAACTTTAGATAGGCAAAATAATCTTATCCCGTGTGCTGAGACAGATCTGTCTAGACTGCTTTCCTTATCTTGCGGCCAAACTGTTCTCCCTGTAGCAGTCAGTTATACCTTTCAGAAGGCTCTCTCTCCAGACACACAAAAATATCCAGGGGAGGAGCTCTGTAAACGTATATGTTCTGTTAGGCAAAAGCTGTTGCGACTGTGTCACCAGATAAAGATGATTTCTTTCAAGCACCTTGGGTTGGAGTGATTAATGAACATGCCATTGTGGCAGCAGCAGAACGAAATTAAAGAAAATAATCTTAAGTTTGAGAGTGGAACAAGTGAAAGTCTCAGAGGAGCTGAATCCCTGCAGAAATACAGAAGGCAACAAAAAAAGATTTATACGTTGCATCATTCTATATCTTCAGTCAGTAGGTGCCAGTGGAAAGAAAGATTTTTAAGGCGCCTATGTCTGACACTAGCCAAGATGAGCAGACTTGGTCTTTATCCATTCTCATTTAAAGTCAGAGGGAAGAAAAAAACATGGAATAGGAAAAAAAAAAAACAGAGGTGGGATGCACCGCACTGAAAATAAAACGTAAGAATAGTTCCTAAACCAAAGGTTACAAAAAATTATACCAAAATGTAAGGATCTGTGGCTGATCTAAGACTGAAGACACAATATCCTGGAAGAAAAGAGGAGAAAGAGTTAACCAAGTCTTAGATGACAGGCCACACTGTGACTAGAATCTGAAATGGGGGAAAAAACACATAAAACTTGTGCCTTTTACCAGGAAACACAAAATTAATGTTTTCCCAGACCCAGACATCTCAAATTTTGCATGAAACAAATTGCTCACTCCAGAATAATGTTTCTGTAGTAAGGACCATGCTTTAATACCCTCAGCAAGATGAAAACCCAAAACACTACATGAAAAGAGGTCTGAAGCAAACTATCTTTTTTCTTTTTAAGCATGACATTGATGCTCCACATTGATTACTGGTATGAAGAACACATATTTACACTTAAAAATTATGGAGAGGGAGAGAATTATGTAAGAAGCATTATAATAATGAAGTTACTATAGTTCTGAAGTTCCTATATATTATTTTAATAAATGCTCAGAACATTGAAGTACTTACCATAGAAAGAAAACAGTCATGAAGAAAATGTGTAAAAGATAATTGCTTGTGGGTTTGATGCCTATTTCTCAGACAGAAGTTTCAAACCACAGCTTTGCCCACAGGAAGTTCTGCTACATCCCTGATTTCATTTGTCCAAAAGAGAATCTCATCTGCAAACATGGACAGGTATTTCTTTTACAATCCAGGGTGAGACAGCGGTGGAACTCCCCAGAATGACACAAAGCTTAAGGGCTGTCTGCTGAGGCAAGAGGGTCATGCTGACTCTGTAGATTGCATCCCTCTGACTCTTCTCACTTGCTGGAGCCTTTGGAGTGGTCCTCTTCTACCCTGCGACAAACAGGGAGTGATTCCTAGAAGGGCAAAGATCATGAAGAAGAAATAAGATTTTATCTTTTTAAGCCATCATCAATATTTCAAAATGTGGGACCCCCATTTCCAAAGATAGGTCCCTTCGAGAAATGCAAGGCTGCTATAATTTGGGAGATCAGTGCACAAGAAATCTGCTCGAGTTATGATCACTGAACATTCTCATTGCTTGGATTCAAAGAACACTTCGAGTTATAAAATATCAAATAAAAGTTCAGACTATTTATTTTTATTCCTTTTTGTTTCTTATTTTTAATACTCTGTTAGGGAATATTTGACAGTTGTATATTTGTTTGTAGGAACATGAAAAAATAAACTATAGAAGCTGCTCACTTCTATAGCCAGTGGAGTTGAGTCTCCTGGGTTGCACAGAAGTATCTGCAGTAGTATTCAGAATCAACCACACACAAGGTTTAACTACCTACTACTGCTCCTGTTTGAAGTGTGTCGAAAGACTACAGGTTCCTTGGAAGAAAATTAAAGCAGAATTAAATAGTTTTCAGTGATGAACACAGGTATGGTGGGTCAGACCAAAGAGCAGTTCTTTGTAAAAGCCCAGCATCCTGTCTTCAGGAATGGACAACAGCAATGCAATGGGCAAATGCACAGTAATGCTTCTCCCCGATATTTTCCAATTTGTGGCTCAGAGACTCCAAAGCCAGAGGTGGTGTCTTTGTTTTTAATAGACCTTCATGGTATAGGCTATTCCCCTTCTTCATCCTGCCGAGCTCCAAACTTCTCTGAAGCAAATTCGATTGCATAAACCAAGTGACCAGCCAAATATTTCAGTTTTCCCAAGAGTCGTGTGTACATTAGCCAGTGCCATTCCTACCAAATGAGCATTGACCACACAAAAGCAAAATACCTATTCTCCAGGGGCAAAAATAAATTCACTTACAACACGTGATGATTAAAAGGAGGAAACTACAATTCCAACAACAATAAGGCCAGCTTCTACTGCTTGTAGCACTGAGTTGCCTTTGCTATTTCCTGCCACAGGAACCGATTGCCAGTTGCTTGACAGCGTTAACATTTCTGAGACACCTCATCAACTATGAGCTTTTTCCTAGCTTTTTCCTAGCACAGAACTTCAGAAAACAAGACTGTCCTTTGTGCTCATCCTTGGTTTGAAGATTTTTTCAATGGCTCCGTTATTCTGAAGCTAGTGAAGTATACTTGATTTCCACTGTCACAGAGTTTTTAGGTGCGAACAGTACTTGTCTAAACATACAGATGATGCTTTCACACCTTCTGGATACTTCATTTGGAAGAAAAAGACTTGAAATAAATATGAGAGGAACCAGCTTTCTGTGAGCCACCATGAAGCAGTTAAGTTCTTACAGAAAACCACAGAGAATGTCGGTGACATGCAAAATATTCAATCTTCTTGGGGAAAAAGAAAAAAAAAAAAAGAAAAAAAAAAAGAAAAAAAAACCACAGGAAAATCTGAATGAAGAGACTAATTAGTATTCCACAAGCACATTGAACTCAGGCTGTTATCTTGCCAGACAAGGACTTGCACTGAGAGGCCTTTTTACTGAACAAGCTCGAAATATACCCTTATGTGAAGAGGTTGATGAAAACTTTCTTCAACTTCTTTGTTTGCAAGCACAACATAAGCCTGGTATTTCAAAGGTCTGGAAAAAAAGAGTCACAGCAGAAACCCCAAACCCAGCATTTCAGGATGAGATAATGGAAATCTTGTGTTTCTCAAAATTCTCAAGTTAGAGGCAGAGCTGCTCAAATGGGAAAGGTAACTGCTCGACTCAATCAAAAAGTCCTAAACACGGTCAGCCCACCCTAAACTCTGCCGGGTACAGCTCTTTCACCAAAAGAAGGACAATCTTCCACACAATTCACACCTGAATCAAGGGATCCATCAGACAAAAGCTACCATTCATCCTGACAGCAAATCTGGAAACATCTAAACTGGGGAATGAAATTCTTGAATATTCAGGAAGGAAAAAGCTTCTAAATTAGTATGTACTGGTAACCTAGCCACTTAAATTCTGCACGAGCTTTTTAAGTCTTTCTGTTTCCATACAATTGATCTTTTAACATCTAACTTTTTGCCACGGTTTAAAAAAGAAGGCTACAAAAATATTTCAAACCAACTCAAGCAGGAAGCACAAATTCAAAGTATGCCTCTGGTAAACATTTTGATTACAACCAGGGCTGACTGGTTATTCAGTTTTATCTACAGCAAGCCAACTGTTAACTAGGAGATCACTAAAGACAGTTCAGAAATATCTCAGCTTACAAGGCCAAAACAAACATCAGCGTTTTTTTAAAAGTGATGAGGTCAATAAATATTGCTTTGTTGGTGTCTACAACTGCTTTAAGTGTCATTTCAAGGCAGTAGATAATATGAAATCATAGCTTTAATTCATGATGGGGAAATCGCTGTTCAACTACTGGCTGATTTCCACAAATAAAGATTTACAAAGTACAAAGTGACCAGTTTCGAGAATGTCAAGGTGAACACCATGGGTTGGAATTTTTCACCATTTGTATGTAGGGTTCTTGACTGAGATTTAGAAGCAATATGATATCAAGTCGTGTTGTATATATTTCCATTTTAAAAAGTAAGATAAATGAACTGGGAGTCTAAGCCATGTAGTTCCTCTTCCTGTGCATGTAATCCCTGACATTCCGTTTGGCAAATAAACATATTAGAAACTAAATGCCACACGATTAGAATGTTCTGTCAGCCAGGCTCCAGCTAATGTTTTGGAACCACATTTGAAAATTTTTGACTAATTAATTTTTTCTCATAAGAGTTTGGTTTAACTTAGCACCTGAACTTCTTAGGTGAACAATCTGCCATGCCTGTTCTTGTTGAGCAACATCCGATTCTGTAAGTAATCCCATTGAAATCAGTGGAATTTCTTCCAGAAAATGAGATGAATCAGTAAGCAGTGAAATGACAACTTCCAGCTATCCCCTGAATTTAACAAACTGCAACTTCCCCCAAATTCTTCATACTGTGTTAGCGTTACTTCTCTAAGGCAACAGTTGAATGGTTGAATTTTGTTCTCTCTGACTGGATTAGCATTTTCATCTATTTAATTCTCAAATTTATTTTGGTACCATCATTCTAAAATTTCAGCTGGTTTAATCCTGTCAGAGAATGACTTACTTCATCATCCATGTCCTGAAAAGCAGGTAAAGAAGCCAAAGAGTTGTGGATTTGTGTCTATTTAAGGTGTCCATCAGCATTTTGACAAAGGTATGCTAAAATATGTCATTTAACGAGTGTCAAAAAACAGTGATAAACAAGATAAACATGTATTACATGCCATTGCTAAATGCATTTTGAATTCTACTAGTTTGCCAAATTATGTGAAAACACAGCTGATCATATCCATTAAATCTCAGACTCCTTTTTCCCCACAAACATGTATTTTACCATTGAAATTAATCATGCACAGCATTAATCAAGCTTTGATTTTGATACATCATTCTGATATTAAAGTGGGATTTTTACAGTTCAAGTCTTTTCATACAAAGAAGAAACCAGCAAATAATTTATACTGTTCAGCAGCCTCTTTGAAAGCTATCTGGACAAACACGATGAGTGTTATGCAGCTAAGGTGAAGATGCAGTACGCCTAAGATGACACAATCATTGACTGACAGGAATCACTCAATTTTGTGATAATTGAGCTTTCAGCAATTTTTTACCAATATATCAAAATTAAACCTCACTCACCTTATAAACCTGCTACCATCTTGTAGCTTGTTTATTTCAGGGGAGCTATCTTCATGCATTAGTTACCTGTTGTAGAAAATAAACACTGGCTGCACTTCTTTAATTGTTTTGTATTATACACGCTCTACTTTTCTGGTAGAAGACAGCAGTGCTAGTGGTCTCATGGCTTTCATACTTCACAACCTGCTGCCTTTCTGGTCAATGAGACCACGCTAAATGTTCCTATTAGAGTTTTCAACTGAAGTTTGGATGATAAACCCGGTGGTACACAAGACACCGAAAAGCTTAATTGCAGGTCTGTGCAGATCTGCATTTGGCAAACAGTGCTTTTACAGGCTCGAGGAGCTCCACGTGACAACAGCAGAGTGGCCACTACCAAGCGGTCACCTTTCTCCCTTCTGGCACAAGTGAGCCACAAATTTGGCTGGAGATGTGAAGACAGGTCACTTGCTATGGAGGGGGGCACTGTGTGTAGAAGACTTGAACCCTCCAACTTAAGCCACATTGTTTTAACTTCAGAAGTGGAGGCTCTCCCCCTTTCCTGCAAGGATGGAGAGAATTGCAGAACTGTATCAAGTGACATGAATTTTAAAATTAGCATGAGTTGCCCAGTTCTGATCCCAGCTGCTATATTTCTACCTATTTTGCTGAGTAAATACAAATTAATGGAAACATGAAATAATGACTGTTGTAACACCAATTCTTCACAGTTCTCTGGAGACAGTACCTTTATTTGACTGAAGAAATGAGAGCCACAGAAGGGGTGCATTACTATAGAGTCAAAACTGTATTTAAGAACGTTCCTGATGAATTTATCTCCTCTCCTCCACTGGCTTTTGCTACAACATCAATTTTGTAAATGTTCATCATTAGCACTTGGATGTATATCTGGTATGATACTGTAAAGAAATTCTGTCTCCATGGGTCCTCCCAGGAAGTTCTGCAATGGATGAAAGCAAGAGCATTTGGTTAATCATCTAGAAGCAGCTGAGATCTGTATAGACAATTTGAACTCATAAATAATCCCAATCTAATTTAGTTTTGCTTTAGAAAAATCCATTTATGCACGAATCTCTAAAAAGAGATAAGGACATCACTATCTTGGTTCTCCCATGCCTCCCACCCACTTTTAATATTACTTGGAATAATCTTCAGGTGGATTTAATTGGTCTTTCAGCAGAAAATGGATTTTTATATACATGTATTTATATATATATGACCTAAAAAGGAAGGAAGGAGACAAATGACTGTGCCATGCAATGCAGACTTACATACCACCAGGACCAGTGTCTGGATATGGAGAAGAGTCCAAAACACTCTCATTTTTTCCTTGTTCCAGCTGTATGTCTGCACCCATACACCCAAAATATTGCACAGATTTCTTAATTTCACCTGCAACGGACATGAGGGAGCAGCACCCCTGGGAAGCAAGAAGTGGGTGTGAGGGATGCTCTCTCTCAGCGCTCTCAAGGCAGCAGGGCACAAACAATCAGTGCTGCATGCACCAACTCAAAACCGTATGGTCACAAAGCCAGTACCTGTGGCTACCTACAGTAAATGCCCATGGCCACCATCTCCGCTGCTGTTCCTGGCCCCACCACCATTAAAGAGTGGGTCCTGACAAAAGCAACTGTGGAAACCCTTTGCTGTATTCCACCAAAACTGTTGGCTAGTTCCGGAAACCCATATTGAAACAGGAATATGGTAGGAAAATCAGTGATCTCCTAACAGCTGCAATTGGCACAGATCTCCAGTTTTATGCCCCCGGATAATGCCACAAATGCTGTGCAGTGGCATTTGTTCAGCCCTGACTCATAGACAGATGAATGCCACTGAATGAATCACCAGCAGCACTTTCCGCAGTACCTAACGAGGTACCTCATCCAAATATTGATCGGGCCCAATTCTCTCTAGTTTTTGAGATCTAGTCTAGGACACTACCAGTGACCAGAGTTTTGGCAAGGGGGCCTACAGTGAGCAACCAAGATGGCAAAATATCAGTTGGTGCATCCTTTGTTGATAGGAGCTACTTTCTGCCCACCGTTAAGATATAAAAATGGTATGAACACAGCTGAAATGCAAGAAAGATAGCAACTTATTGACTTAATAACAGAGAACTTAAAGGCAAATTAACAAAATCCCTTTATGAAACATTTCATTCTGTTCAGTCCACTGCTGTAGAAGGTCATTAAGCCAAACATTGTAGTAAAATCATTTAAATCCATAACGGTTGAAAGGACAAACATTAAGCAAAGGATAATCACAAATCAGCATTCAGGACATCAGCTGAACATTGCAGGTGTTGAGGGATGATAGCTCTTCCCTGCATTAAGTGCCTGGAAAAGCTCATTTCTTCCCCTTTGCCCTCAGATGTCGGATGCTATGAGCCTGGGCACTGGGTGGGGGAACACCTGTGGTGCTCACAGACACTGAGGCTCCGCTTGGCCTCAGAGCAGGCAGGCTGAAATCCCTTTGACATTTGCTGTGCTAACAGCTGCCTCAGCACATAGGCAAGGGGCAGCCCTTCCTTACCTTTCATTCTGCCCAGCAAGTGCCCAACCTGGGCCAGGCCCAGTCACCAGGGCCAAGGCCAGGATTGAGTCCCAAGCCAAAGCCCTGTCCAGGCCTAAGACCAGGGCTAGGCCCAGGCACCAGAGCCTAGGTGAAGGTCCAGCTCCAAGCCAAAGTCAAGGCCAGGGTCAAACTCCAACCCAAAGCCAGCTCCAAATCCCCAGCCCCACACCTCTCCCAGCCCCACAGACACAGCCCCGCCCTCCCTTCAGGCCCCGCCCCCGGCCTCGTCATCCCCGCCCATAGCACTGACCCCTCCCCAACAAACGGCCCCCTCCCTCACAGAGAGCGCGTTCTGCGCAGGCGCACTGCGCTCCGGAGTCAACTGCCCCCTCGCGGCCCCTCCCAGCCCTCCACAAAGATGGCGGCCGCGCGGCGGCGGGCGAGGCTGCGAGGAGCGCTGAGGCGGCGAGGCGAAGGTGGCGGCAGCAGCAGCGGTGGCGGCGGCCGCGGGAGGCAGTGACAGGTGCGGGGCAGGGAGGAAAAGGCGGCGGAGCGGCGGCGGCCGAAGCGCAGGTACCTCGAGTGGGCGGGTAAAGGGGTGGGGGGAAGCGGCCGGCGCGGCGCCGCCCCTGCCTGAGCTGCGCCATCGGGGAACTCCCCTCCGCTCCCCGCCCTGGTGCCGCTGCCCGCCGGTGGCGGAGACCGAACCGTTAGCCGGGAGAGCCGGCGGGGCCATGGCGGTGAGTAGGTTCGCTGTCCGCCCGGAGGCGGGGTGGCAAACCGGCCTCCCCTTGCTTTCCCCTCAGCAGGGCGGGGAGAGGGGTGCGAAGGGACGGGAGCAGCCCCTCTACCTGCCCGCGGTGCCGGGCCCCTGAGGAGACAGCGATACCCCCCACCTGCCGGGGGAGGGCCGGGGAACCCCGAAACCCCGCTGAAGAAACTTTCCGTTTTCCTTCACGGGCTTCCTTCTCCGCCGCTCAGAGGTGCCTCTCCCGGCCGGGGCTGGGGGGTGTGGGGGGATCCTCCCGCTGTCAGCGGGGCTCCCCGGGCAGGGCTGCTGGGCGGCTGCCGCGGGAGGAGGAGGAGGAGGAGGAGGAGGAGGGCGGTTGTTCGGGGAGGAGAAAGAAGCAGATGCGAAGCGCGACCCGAACAGCTGAGAGCCGGCTGTGACAGGCAGGGAGGAGAAGGAAGTGGTGGTTTTCAACACCTCTTTCTTTTTTATTGCTGCTGTTGTTGTGCTCCTGCTAACCCGTGAAGGTTCCCTCGGAACTCTTAGCTAAAGGGATTGAGCGTGTGTTTCTGTATGTAGATAAATAATCTTTCTGAAAGCACTGCCATCGGCTTGCCGAGTGCTAGGCAGAGGCATTCTTTCAAGCGAGATTCACGCCTGATTCCTCCTTTCCTGAGTATTACCCAAGATCGGTTTTAAACAGAAACTTTTTTGTTGCTTCCAGACAACTAGAAAGTGAAACCAACCAGAAGCAAAAATGAAACTTTTCAGCTGATTTTTATTGTGCGGAGTGAAGAAAGTAAGCAGTAGAAACAAGGGAAATCATGTTTAGTAGGAGTAAATCCTGCTTTATGAGTGGCATATCAAGACATGCTGGTGATTTGTTTAACCTTGTCAAAGGAAATTTATTAGTTACATTGGATGTCAGGTGTTATTCCAGAACATTTCACATCATGAAGTAATTTCTGTGAAATGTTCTTTGGTTTTAGAATTTGAGTCTGCATTTGATCAAACACATACCTAGTTGTGAATGTCTTAAATTATCATGAAGACTTAAAATCTCTTAATTGTTTGCTGCTCAGTACATGGTAGCCTCTATCGTAGCAGGACTGGGACCTATAGCTTCTAAGCTTTGAGCTTAAAAGAAGCTGTTTGGTTGTTATGGCAATGGGTAACTTTCTGCTTTATGCAGCATAGAAATTTAACTGTAGCCATGATGTGAATCTGCATCCATAGATGTGTTTATATTCTGTATCTTGAAATAGTATGAATCACAGCAACTCAGCAGTCCTTGAAAATCGGAAAGTAGAATCAGTTAAATTTTTTCTGCTTTTTTTTTCTTTTAAGGAAATGGTCCCAAATAATTGTGACATTTAATCACATGATGAATGGGGAAGTGGCAAGCTTTCAGGTAGGCAGAGGGCTGTGCACATATGTCAAAGGTGGAAATATCTCAGTATCTATAGTGCTCAATGTTGCATGTGGGATAGAGTTCTTAAGAGCTGGTGTTCCTACCAAGTATGTGGGACCAGGAAGGGTGCTGGTCAAGTTTGCAAACACAACATCTAGTTCGAGATGCAGTCTGTGTGTGTATACAGAATGTAAGTTTTCGGGACCCATAGGGATTGAATCTGGGACTTGTTTTGGCAAACTACACCAGAATGGTTTTTCTGGTGACTTGAGGGAGGGAAACTGATGTGCTGAATTGGTTACGATGGAGCATCAAACACTGATTTTTAGCAGATGCATGCATGCTTAGTTAGGAGAGATGCAGGTCCTTGTCCTCAGAAGGGCCAGGACTCAGTGATCAGTTGCTTATGTCACTCGGTCAGGAGGAGAGCAATCTGCTTTCAGCAGAGTCACAGGCTGACTACTGTAGATTATTACGTTAAAACAGAATTAGAGTGTCTCGGGTTTTTCAGGGCAGATGAGATCTTCTGAGGCTTTCTGTGGTATGACAAGTCATAACTCTAGTATGAGTTACGTGAGGCTCGGGTTGTTACACACAACACTTAGGTTATCTGCCTTCAGTCCAGTAGTGGCATTTCTGTCTTTTTCAAGTTGGGGTTTTTACTAGCTGTGAACTTAAAAGTCAAAAGCCTTTGATTTTTATAGGCAATAATGTAATGGAATTGCAGAAACTTGAATTATGATTCAGACTAATAACTCATTTGCTTTGGGCTGTGAGTCCTCTGGATCTTAGGATGCTTTTGTTTATTCTTTGCCTTGTGGCCATTTAATTTTACTCAAGTTTGGACCTCTATCAGCTAACTCAGTGTTATGATGATGATCATCTTGGCTCAATATCTCAAAAAGATCCTTCATAATTGTTATTGCAACTTTAACTACTTAACTGAACATGCTACTGCAATGTTCTGTCTTAGGATTTACTGGGAAGCAAAATCTTTAAAGCCTGACTTCAGGAGAGGTACAATTTTTTTATCTTCATCATTACTTTCTCTTAAATGTTTTTAACTTCTAGATGCTCTAGGCAACACAGTAATTTACCTTCTTGGCAGGTTGCTTCTGAAACATTGTATGTTATTGTAAATGTGTTGATCTCTAGAACTACTGAATGCTTGGAAAGTGTTAAGTGCTGGTGTTCTGATTGTCTATTGACACCTCTGTGAAGGTGGCAAATGCTATAACCTAACCCAGTCCCCCTTTTTGGGTGGGTGGAGGGAACTGGCAAAGATGGAGTCTTGTTCATTCACAGTCACTACAGAAGACAGCTTTTGTGAGGCTTCAGGCCCACTTCCCAGTCAGTGTTATTGTCTGCAGCCATTGATGTTCATTGTCGGTGCCTCCTGGAACCTGGGGAATTCTTGTCTTCCTCCAGCATTGAACAACTCTGTACCTTTTTATGACCTCCAGCTTCTAACTTTTACAGGAGTTCAAGCTCTTGAACTTTTCTAGTTCAAGCTCTGCTAAAATGTCTACAGGTAACATGTCATGTTTCATCGGTGCATTTATGTAATCTAAAATATGAATTGGATTCTCTCTGTATCTGTCGATAACAGTTCTATGTTGTATCATCCATTTCTTTAAGACTTGGCTTGGGGAAATTCCCAGGCAATTTGTAGCAAAATTCAACTTGGCTGCAGTTTATAGTGCACGCGTTGAATCATGAGGCATTGCTTTTCCTGTAGGATCAGATCTAGTAAAAATAGATTTGACTTGGACTGTCAACTCTTTAGTTTAACTAAAAGATACTGTCTGTATCTCAGGAAAGTGATAATAGTTTGTAAAGAGTACATTGCTGCTTTTTCTGTTCAGCAAGCACATACAATGTTTATTTTGCTCGTGGGGCCAATGTTTCCTGAGCTACAGAAGTGACCATTTCTTGTCTCATTCTTTGCCATATACAGTAAACTTAGAGCTTCCTTAATGCTGATGTTCACTTGATGCCAGTAGAAAAACATTGTGGATAGACAAGTTTAAGAAAAAGGCTAATAAAGGTTAGTGGTTTTATGTCCAATAATAATATGTATTGTCATCTTGGGGTCTGTATTTTGTAGGGCTGATAGGGTAGAGGGATATTTAGAAAATGTCTGTAAAACTTAATAGTATTACATGTTTCTTGTTGGTTGTCATCTTTAATTGTTCCAATTAATTTACATGTAATTTCAGATGGAACAAATGTTTTGAAGTCGTCGTTGTTCCATCCCCCCTCCCCCCAGAGATCTGGTCCTATTCCAGCTGCTCATGTGCTCTTGAGTGTGTGACCAGTGAAAATATTGAGCCTTTTTTGCTAAGCTGTCGTAGGTGACTTTAAAAAATGGAAATGGAAATAGAATTTGCTGTGCCCTTTTGTCAGTAATTAGATTTTTTTTTTTAGCTGTTGTTTTGATGCTGGACTACCCTGTATAATGAGAAGTCTTTTTATACTCACCTGCTGGGTCATGAACCCTTTCTTGAGTGTATTAATCATCTGTTTTTGGTTAGAATATGTGCTGCAGAAACTGTTATTTTGATGGCACAACTGTGTAGAGGACTGTGCTACTAGTCTTCTTGGCTGTGTTGGCTTAGAATGCTTTTCTGTTTACAGTTTTAGTACCTCAGGACTGGAATACTCTTGTGTTTTCCAAACCCTTTATTAAAAAATTAACACCACATTCATGGTGGTGTCTTCATAGCACCTCTCAAATTGAGTTAGCCTGGACATACCTTGCCCTCTTTGTGTTCATGGCTCCAAATAAGCTTTCATGTTTAGGCAGGCACATTTTTTTGGTCTCAGACCTACCTGTGTATCTAGCACTTTGCTGAACGGAATTCCTATTTTTGCCTCCATGTAAGTTTTTGCATTTTCTGAATGCCTGGATGCTCTTCCGGTCATACAGTTCCACAGTCAAAGCATCACCTAGGTTAATACTGGTGCCCTCTCTTTCAGTTAAGTATCTTGGGTGCCAGACACCATCCCAACAGCAGTTTGCAGCAGTTAAGTAGGAGTGCTGAATATACCTGTAGTGTGCCTCCCCCCTGGCTTTGCTTCCAGGTTTGTATCAAAACATTTAGGACAGTTGAAAAGATACGCTGCAAAGCCTCTTTGTTTATAGGCAATGGAAAATGTTTTACCTTGTTATATATTTATTTACTTTGGGCATAAAGAGTTGTCAAAAATGAAAATACTTATGAGTTTTTAATCCCAGTTTAACTGGTAGACCTCATTTTTACCATCCATTAGTAAAAGAGAAGCACAACGCTTTCTTTGTAAGATGTGATAAGTGTCTTCTGCTTTCCAGAAGCACTAAAATAAGTCTTTGTACTTCCTGGCGACATAAAGGCTTCTGTAATGTAGTGTCGAAAAAACTGTTTCACAACTATGAAAATCTACAAAATTGAACCAATGCGCCCTATGATTTGAAAAAAACCTATTTATCAAAGTCTGGGAAATTGTCTGCAGGGAAAGCAACAAGGTCCAAAAGGATTTATGCTGAGACAGATATGGACTCAATTCAGTAACTGAGAGTGAAAAGCAATGTGTGGTGCACAAATGTTAACTTCACTTTCTGCGTGACAGTTCTTCTTGAATTGCTTTGGGGTTTTTTTTTGTACGTTGGTTGCATTTAAATCTGTGAAGCTCAGGTCTTAATGTCTTTTGATCTTGAATAACTTGAGGTGAAAATGGGCAAACCTAGAAGTTTATGTGCAGTATAGGGTAAAAAAACCCTGTAGTTCGCAAATGTAAATACTTCCTTGTAAATTCTATTTACAAGGAAGTTGGGAGTTTCCCAACTGTACAAATCCAATGCCTATGGTAAACAAAGCCCGAGCTCTACTTATGTAAGATCCTACAAGCATTGGCTGCTACTGAGCTGCTGTCTCTTCCCCTTGATCATGTAGGATACTCAATACCATGTTTTACTCCTTTGATTACAAAATAAAACCACCTCTGAGTTCCAGTTTTCAGGGTGTTTGTTGTTCAGAGTTTGATATTCTTTTATCTGGAAAAACTGGAGGACTTCACAAAAGGAAACTTGGACATAAGCAACAGAACCTCAACTAGATTAGTTTTATTTTGGGACAGAGAAACATGTTTTAGATGGTGGTAGCAAATCAAGTGTCAATGATGCTCAAAAAAATGTGCATGTAGCTGAAAACTAATCTGTAAACAAAAATTGAATGGATAAGAAGGTCTAACACAAAAACTTTGACTTGCAATGTCCTGGCAATGAGAGAGAAACATGACTGTAACTATTCACTAATATTTCGATATATCTATTGATAGGCTGTTAGGGGACTTTCTACATTCAGAGTAAATATCGTAAGCCCCAAGAGTTACCTTGCCTCTGCAAATCTTACGGGCTCTACTAAAAATGTAAATGGGGAAGACCACACTTGAAGAAAATTATTTCTTTACCCATTTAGTCTTGTATGAAGGTAGATGTTGAAACAAAGAACTGAAAGATGAGGACTAGAAGAAGCTGTGGAAGTGAATAGTGGCTGATGACAATGATCACTTAAATGCAGCTGAAATTTAATTTGTTTTAATTTCTTCAGCTTGCTAATAACTTGACTACCCACACATAACTATTAGTACACGTGCACATTCCGCTCAATGCCTTTTCAGTGGTGAGGGCAAATGACCATAATTCAAGTAATACATCTTAAAAGTACTTCAGTACATTTAATTGTGTACATCATGGCAACCCAGCTCCAAACAGATTAATTTCAGATTTTGTGGCTTTATTTTTGTTAATGAATTGACAACTATTCAATGTTGCAACTTCATATGTAAAACAGGTTGAGAACAGCTGAGAACAGCTTTGTTCTCTTGACTTGGTTAGGCAATCAAACTAGTTGGTCTCATGGTGTTTTAACTGACTAAAACTTTTGGATGATGGGGTGAAACCTTGGAGAAGGGAGTGCTCTTATCATCTGAGAAACCTGCTCTTGTTTTGCTCTCTTCCCCTTCTGCAGTTGCAGAGTCTCTTCCATTGGAGAGCTCTTGCATGACTAGCATATTTAGTTTTCAAGAGTTGCATTCAGCTTGAGATACTGTTTGCTTTAATTTTTTTTTTTTATATATAGTATGCAAGTATCTGCTTCAGTACCATTGTGACTAAGTTCAATATTAGGGAAGGGAAGCACCTGCCAGGGTGACTGTTTCTCAACCTTTTTTACTACTGTGGTCAGTAGCTTTATCAATACTGTTCATTGACACTGGAAAAAGCAGCTCCCCACTGTTTATTCCTATGCTTGGCATTCATTTGTGTATTTACATAAGTGAAATGTATCAGGCAACTGTTTTATGTTAAAACTGACCACTTTTTATAAGACTAACTTAAACTACATCTGTCCTTTGGTTTAATTTACTATATTGTTGACCAGTTGCTTACAGTGGTGCAAGTGGGAGCGGCTAGTATGATTTAGCAGAACAGACTTAACAGCTTTTTGAAAATCTTGGTAGAAGAACATCTTTCAAATGTGTTTATTAGGCCTCAAAACACTATCGATCCTATGTCATTTTGCATTTGGATAGCACAGTTTTCATTTTTTGGAATGAACAGAAAAAAGCTGTTTCATAAGGGTTCTTTAAAAGCTGCTTGTTCTGCTTGAATCGTGCACTCTTTGTAGCTCCAACACGGACAGCTGTCTCTGCAATAAATTTATCTCGCTGACCAGTTCCATCACATTAATAAAAATACATCTATGTTTTTAGTTTACCTTAAAGCCATCATATGAAAAATTATCTTGAAAGTTTGTCCTTGCTACTTAATAGCTACTGAAAAGAGGGAGTTGATATCAAATGAGGAAGTAGCTTGATTCTTGGTATTGAATTTGCTTGTTTTCTCAAAAAATAAGCTTGTTCTTAACCGTTACTCTTGCCTTCATTTCTGTTTAACAGGGGAAGGCCAAGTTGTTTTTGAACCCATGTGATTTTCAGAAAATAAACTGAAGGAAATCCAGTCCTGGCAGAAGCTTAGAAGAACCTAATTTAGCTGGTTTAAAACTAGCAGGACTTAAGGAAGTTCTTGAGAGTAACAAGAATGTAAAACAACACAGCCCCACAGTTCATATTCAATTGTATTGGAGTGGTGCAAAAAATATGCTATGTAGTTCACTTTCCTCATTTCTCTTTGAGAATGGTTCCCAAGAGCATCTAAAAGGAAGTAAACCAAAGGAGGCTACAGTGTGGGTCCCAAATAGTTTGTGAATTGGTGAATCAGATTGATGTACCTGCTAGAGACTAGGCATAAGTTTGCACCCAGGTGCTGACAGTTTACGCACCAATTTTTAAATTGTACACCATCAAATTAATTAGTTCGGAGTAAAATGAACACATTAATTCTGATTTGTGATATGGCTGCACATATCGCTTCCTAAAAGTTACAAAACCGGTTTAAGCTTCTTTTCTTTGAAGGTATAAGAGGGAGGGGCAAATAGTTGAGAAGTACTGAATTCTTCTTATGCAACAACTTGAAGTTATATGTACTTGATCCAGACAAGCACTGTAGATAGTGTTTTAAGAAGCTAATTATAATATTTAAAAGCAGAATGTGGTGTTTTCAGATATTATGTACAGTCAGGCATTTAATGATCATGCTGGACAAGATGAGGTATCCATAAACATATTGTGCCTTTCTGGATGACTAGTTTATCAGTGTCTAGTTCTTCTCTATTCTTCACCTTCAAAAGTTTAATTTTTTACATCAGCTACTAGTAAGAGCTCAGCCTCTTTGGCTCAGATTCAAAACCTGCTGGCTCATAAATGCAAATGTATTAAGCTTGAACAGCTGGAGTGTTTCCAGTTATCTGCTATGCATTCTCATATAGGTTATAGTACCCATAACATGAATACGTGAACTGCATTTGAAACTGCTCCTAAATCATTGCAGTTCACAATCTGGAGTATGAAGGTAACCTGAAGTAAGTATTGATTTACTGTAATATACATAACTCCTGCAATGCTGAGGTCTGCTGTTGCATGGCTTGGCCATTCTTGCTTTGAGAAGAACAGGTAAGAACTATTGGGAGTGAGTTGGATCCAGGAATTGTTTTGGCTGTTCAAGTGCAGCTCAAGTGCATTTGCCTGTCAATCAGTATTTTCTTCATAACAGTATTGCATTCCTTTCCCAGCTTTTAGTATTTGCCGCCCAGTGGTAACATAGTATGAACAGAGATGTGTATCACGTTTCTCAGACTTCTTTGAGAATTGTGTTTAGTGAGTGTCTGTGACACCACTTGAGAGCTACAGTTGAAATATTTCCATATTTATGGTAGAGGTTGTAGATTCTTTTTTCCTATAGGGAGTTCTGGTGTTTATTAAAACATTTTGCGTATCTTCTTTGTTTAACTATTTCAATTTATAATTTCTAGTGAATGTCAGACTTTGTTGATTTACTTTATGATACTATACTTTTTTCTAATTTTCCTGTATTGCCTATCTGCAACTTCAGTATTATGATCGATAGGACTGAAGGAAATAGCCATTTCTGTTTCCTTTTATTTAAAAGGAGGTTGTCCAATTAGTGAAATAGAAATGTTCCAGGGAGCATCTTTCTTCTAATAAAAAACCAAACCCAACACTTTCTCTCTTCTATTGGAAAATGTTTTAGCAAATTTTCTAGGAAACGCTTTTCTAAAACAGGAAAAATACTTGTAAATCTTCTAAATAAATTGTGTATCAATTGAAATAATTAGTGCAGAACTGAAAAAGATGCTATACCATAAATGCTACATCTGAAACTGACTAGAAATTACGTTAAATGTATGGAGGAAAAAAATTAAAATCATTCTATGCCACTCTGATTCTTAATAACAAACACAGAACTCTTCACGATGCTTCTTAACTTTAATAGCTCAGCTGCAACCTTATGGATCTCTGGGTAATTATATTCTAATATGCTTTTCCATCAGCTACATCGCTGCATCCAAGCTTTTTCCAGTAGTGCATTAAGTGCCATGACTAACATCTGTTGTATATACTTTATTCTTTCATCTTCACCCTATGGTGATTATTTTTTTTGATTGGTGGATTTTGTTACTAGAATTTTCCTCATTTTAGCATATTTGTACTCCTTGGGCACTTGTATTTGTCCACTCTTATGACTTCTGCACTGGATGGTTGATTTGACAGATTGCAAGGAATTGCAATAGTAATCTTTACAAGTCTCAAATTGGCAGGCAGGACATCTTTTAAGGACTATAGGAAATTGAGAATAAATTTATCTTGCAGTAGGCACTAAAGAATAGACATGTGAGTACTTCTAAAAACCTTAATTGTGTGAAAAGTTTAAATAGTAGCTTGTATCTTCTGAAGAGTCATTCAGATGTGAGGCTCTAATCTAAATAAAATAAGACTTTATTACTTCAGCTATCTGAAAGATATCTACCTGCTGTCTTCATGTTGGAGAAGGCAAAATTGAAGCATTTAATGAATTAGGATTGGGTAATGGTTTTTTGGTCTTTTTTGGTTCTGTAAGTTCATTGTTTAGTCTTTGGCAAAACCTAGAAAGCGTCGTTTCTTGTTCAGTGAAGCTTTTCCTTCTTACTAGAAGTTATTTGGATCTGAGGAGGAGCCTTGCCCTTGGTTCCTGGGGAAGCATAGCTGCAGGAGTAGCTGGGTGAAGGAGGAATGCACACCTGCTCTGCTCTACTGAGCCCGCTGGGAAAATACACCTTAGGGCAAGTTCAGATTGGCAGCTGTAATGTGCTACAGGCTGAAGCGTGTATGAAACTGCACTACTGACAAAAAAGTTGTGGAATAGCCCCGTTTTTGTCACTTCTCATGTTACAGCAACATGCAGTGTGGAAATATTTCATACTGATTTTGTTGAGCCTGTTCCTTACACCGTGCCTTTCTTTGTTAGGCCCTTTTGTCTTGTCACTGCTTAAACTTCTGTCATCATGTTTACTACTAGTATCAAGGCTCTTGTGAACACCTCTCTGTAATGTTAAATTTATTTGTATCTGTTGGTCACCAGATTTGACAGAATTAGGATGTGAAAGAGTACTAAGTTGCTGTTAAGTGTTATGATACTAATTAGGTAGGTAGAAAAAAAGCACTCAGTAGCAAAAACTGAGGAAAAAGCAGCAATGCAAATTTATCCTTCAGTAGGTGCCAGGAATACCACTGTGGAGTGTGGCCTTATTAAGTCCTCCAGTTGTGGGGGAAAACCAGTTAGCTGTATTTTGGATCAAACTCAATAACTAGAAGCAGTGAATCTTGACGAAAGGAATCCGCCTTAGTTGTTGTTGGTTGTGGGGTTTTTTTGTACACAGCATTATTAGCTATCACTACATTTATCATAGTAGTGCCTAGAGCCCAACTGAAAAGGAAAGCCTGGTTGTGTTGTGTGCTTCGTACAGAAATATAACTTTTAAATTTGTAATTATCCTTGAATGCAGCTTTCCTCCTTTTCTTGGGAGAAAGGCCAGAGTATAAAGTAATTCTGTTACAGACAATGCTGTGGCTGTGTCTTCCAAAGTTTGAACCTTAAGTCTGTGAGTCTGAGTTTTAGGACTATCATTATTACTTTGAAATTATGAATTCAGAGTCTGACAGTGTTTAAGAACTTGAGAGACAAACTGCTGTCTGGGTTCTGATCTACTGAAAGCCATTTAACTTTAGCATTACATGTAGTATTTTGATTTACTAATACTCTGGAATTCACAGAATTCTGCTCAGAAGGGGCCTTTGAAGATTGCCCTCTTCAGCCTTTTGTCAGGATCTTGCATGGTCAGGTTTTGACTTTCTACAGCAGTGGTCTTGAAGCTCTTTTGATCATGCACCCAATCAGTAAAGATACTTTAAGTGTGCAGTTCCAACATATGTACCTTTTGAATTATATGCACATGCTCCTGTAATAAAGTGTGTACACTATAAAGCTTAAGCAGAAAAAGGATGAGATAAAAATGAAAAATACAATTTTAAAATGTTGGGGGTTTATTTATCAATGTCAAAAAATATTTTTTCCCACACCCCAAAGGGTTGTTTTGTGTACCCCACTTTAGAGACCTACAGGACTGAAATTGTTGCAGCCTCTCAGGTCAACCTATGTGAGTGCTACACCACTCTCATTGTGATGATGTCTTTTTTTTTTTTTCCCCTTATGGTCTGACAGAATTTCCAGTGGTGCAGCAAGTGTCCATCACTTCTTGTACTTCTGCTGCATGTCTCCGAGAAGAGTTTGATTTAAGCTCTCAACAAGCATCCTTCAGGTAGCAGGATCCAGCCAGTAGGTGACATCCTGACTACTCTAGTGCTCTTAGCTTCTCCTTGTCTTTCGTGGGTCTAAGCCCAGATAACAGTATTTGTGGCATCTCTCTTGTACTGGGGAGGAGGAGGTGGCTGGGAAGAGCAAAACTGGAGGTGCTATTTGAGATACCACCTTATAAATGCTGAGTAGTGGGGACAGCCCATCGCCTGTGCTTCTCTGCTGGTACAGCCCCGTTAGCTGTTAGCCTTTGCTGCTACAAGGACACATGCTGCTGACTCATGTTGTTTTACCTTGGTGATCCAGCTGATTGAATGCTCAAGTGTTTTTCAGAGACCGTTGTTAAGATCAGCTGCTAGTCTCTTAGAGATGGAAATGCTGAGCCTTTGCATGTACAGAGCAGAGGAAACGCACTGTCCAATGATCTCAGCCTCACAATATTCTTTAACCCTTGATGAACAATTGACTGAGAGTTGTGTATGTCTTTAGAACATGACTGTAATGCCACAGAAACATTACAGGACCAAATCTGAAGGCATTAAGGTTGAGCGAAGTTGTCGATACAGTTCAGAGAGGCAAAATTTCTTTCGGAACTGTTGAGTGGAACTCGGTCTTTGAGCCTTAACATCATTTAGCTTTTTGGCTTGTTAGTGTAATCCATTCCTTAATGGTTCCTGTCTGGAGTCTCTAAACAAATCACGTCTAGTAAATGTAGATGCCTTCACTTTGTTTCATCTTTGATAGCCTTCAAGAAAATCTTTCAAAGTCTTTCAAATTCCTGTGATAAGGAAAATGAATAGTAGGTTAGTTGGGGGTAGTGAAGAATGGGTAGTTTGCTACCAAAGTCTCATTTACCTACACAACTTGGTTGAAATCTCAGGAGACCTCCTAGTTTCCTTGTATCCCAGAACAGACAGAATCTGAAAGAACAGTGAGCTGACTTAGCGACCCTGAGCTACACTTCGAATGTATACTACTAATTCAGGATATTTGGTAGCAAGACAAGAAGTGAGATAACTGTTCCTGCAGCAGTTGTTGCTGTGCATGAGTCAGTATAAATTTCTAAACAACCATGCCTTTAATGTGCCACCAGTAGAAAATTACTTCTTGGCTATTTCTGTGCTTAGCAACAGTGTATTACCTATCTATTCATCTAATGTGTCATCTTCCTTGTCTGGTCCCTTTTAATATGCCCACAAGAAGGGTGTAGTGAGTTGGCCTTAAATAAATCTTTCAGTTTACTCCATGTGTTGTTTTACCCTTTCTGAAGGCTGCTGCATCCATTAGTTTTCAGTGGTGCAGGAAATCTGGCTAGTGAATTGTTTGTAGTAGCTCTGCAGGCTGAGCCTTTACCTGTTGTCCAAATACAAGCTGCTTTTCTTATGTCCTTTTCAAGACCTCACAAGATCCTGAGTGGATTGGGAGGCTAGCTGGAGGTGGAAGACAGTAATATCAGCAGGAACAGTTTTATGTGGAGTAAGGCTGAAATTGTTATGCACATCCTTTGCTTTCAAGTATTTTCAGCGTGGAACAATATTTTTGACAAGTTTTAGTCAAAATTGTCACTACCTGTGCAAAAAAGTAGTAACGATTAAGTCAGTAAACTAGAGACAAAGCTTGTTACATTATTCCAGTAGAGATTGTAGCCATTTGCAGCCAGAGGCAAGGGAAAATATCCTCCTTGTTGCTAAGTGAGGAACACCTGTTGATATAACTGATACAGCCTTTCCGAGAGCTTGTGTTTGGCTGTCCGCCTCTTATCCTATTCTTTTCAGAATCAACTATTCACAGGATTGAATTCACTCTTGTTTTAGGAAGAATAGCTTTACCTTTACGTATTAAAACCTTTTGTTATGCCTAGCTTTTTAAGCTATTCATGCCATTTTAGTAGCTTAAAATGACTCAGTTTCTTATCACTGTCATGGTTTGTCATTTCCAGACTTCCTTCTGACTTCCCTTTTTTCCTTTTTTTTTTTCTTCTTTTATTTTTTTTCCTGATAACTGAGTTAAAAACATGTTCTGTAATGGGAAGCCAAGAACTGATACCTTCCCTTCCTATTGGAAACTCCTGTGTTCAACAACTCTGTATTTACTGTTAATATGTAAGGGCTGTGTCCAGTTTTAATCATGTAATATTTGTTCAGTAATTTTTATTGAAGAGACTTGTTGTGTATAAAGTTTAAGATTGTTTTTCCAGTTCTCTTACTAGTACTCTTATGAGCAATACCCGTCGCCGGAAGATTCTCATCAAGTTAATTGCATAAGCTTTTTTCCATCAATTATACTTTTAATTCTTTACAAATAACATCCAATGTCAACTATTAGCTTTCATTTGGTCTCAGATCACTGTTGACCAGCCAGCCTCGATTGTCCCATTTGCTTTTGCCCTTACATTTAATGCAAGAGTTTAAAGTTTTCTTCCAGACCTCTAAGACTTTCCCAGGACTCAAGTTATTTGTGAGTCTTTTTGAAAGATCTAGGTAGATCTCTTCATCCGGAAGTCTAGAATGCAAGCTGATCTTAAAAACTGTCTGTGCCTATTTGATATCCTTGCATCAAATGTAATATAATGACATTTATTCCATGATATGTTTATTGAGCCCTTCTGCTTATTTTAATTCCAGCTTCTTGTCCATTTTATCCTACTTCCCCTCCTTCTGCCACACAGTACTTCTACATTTTCAAATTCTTGTCCGTCTTTATTTGTCCTCATAGCTAAAAAGAAAAGGCACCTGCAGCTGGTGGACATACCATGTCTTACTGTCTGTCCAGATTAGTGCACTGACTAGTACAGATTGCTGCCCCTTGACTACTGATAGGGAAAAGGCTTTTAATGATATGTGTAGCATAGACCCACATTGGTGTGAAGTTTAAACCTTTAGTCTTCAATACTATTTCAGTGGCATTGCAGAGAAATCTAATATTGTATTGTCAAGAAAGCATCGATTTATTTTTTTCCCTTAGATTGATTACACAGTCTGACAGGTAGCGCTTTTATTATTGTTACAGAGGGTGTCAGGAATAACACTATACCTAGTACCTCCTGTCAGGGTTTATTGATGAGCAGCGTGCTTTGTCTCCAGAATAAATCGAACACGTGGATCTGGACATGGAATTTAGCTGTGTCCCAGTTAAGACACTGAAAGCTGTGTGCAAAGGTGACTACCCACCTAAGTACGCGGGTGCTTTTGGGAACCTAATTTTCATACAAATCAAATCATTAAACACCTGTGTGAGAGAATGAATGAACCTGAGACCAAATGTTATGTAGAGCCATTCCTATCTTGGAAGGGCTGAACAAGTCGTCCTGACAGTGTATTTGAGTCAGTTTGGGTTATGTTTAATTCTCACTGGTGTCCAATTTGATAGACGTGTTTTGATTTATGCCTAATAAATGGTGATAGCACTGACTGCATCGTAAGTCATGTATTCACTGAAAAGTAGTTGTGTGTTGTAAAGGAGGTTAGTGCTTTCTTATATAAAAGAGGCTAGTCATTAGCGTGGTGGCTTGGGAGTCGTGAGCCAGGTTCAACTTTAAACCTGGGGAAATTCAAGCCAGTTTAGTCTGGGAGTGTGTTGTGTTGTAGCTTGGAGTATTGGAATTCCCTTTCTGTCTGTGACACTGTAGATGGGAGCACAAATTATTTGGAGCTGTAAGAGCAAGAGGTGACAGAAGAGCAAGCCCGGTTGTAGCTATCATGGGAGGAGGGATACTTTTGATTCTAACCCATGCTTCCAGGCTGTGCATTCATTTTACATTAAATGACCATTGGATGATATCCTGGGAAGCTTACCATCAAACTTGCTAGCTTGAAAGATGATCCAAATAGCTTTCATCAGCCCTCTGCCACCTGTGAAAGTGGTGGGGACTGACTGTAGCTTGGAGGGTTTTTTGACAAGTGGAAAAGCTTTTAAAGTAAGGTAGGAATATAAAACTCTGTCCTCATTGCTTGGGAGACTAATTACTCTGGCTAAGCAGGTATAAATGACTTGGCATAAGCAGTGATGAATTCTTAAGTAATCACAGTTAGGTTTCGAAGTCTCTTAACCTAGAGGGATATTTTTCCCCAACTTTGATCTTTGCAGACTAGACCAGGAAAGCAAATGAAAAGTCTAGAATAATTTTAGAATACTTTTTTATTTCCAAGTTTGTGATTTTATATAGGACAACATTCAGCATGGGAATAGCTAAATCATACTATATATGTATAGCTGACTTATAGTGCTTTGTCAATGCATTTTCTAGAAAATGTGAAGTCTTTGTTCTGTGTGAGTCTTCTTGTGCCGACAGCACTGTATTACAGATTTCAACCCAAATACAAGTTTGCCTCTATAAGGTAGATGTTGTATATCTGTGTAAAAGCAGTCAGTTGGGTGGGATGGAGATAGTTTTGAAGAAAGCTTCTAAGTACTAAGCTGTAATAGCATCTCTTTAAATTAACCAAATATCATCTCTAGAACTTGGTACCGAGGTCAGTGTCATTAAGCTGACTTTATCACTCCTTGAATCTCATCAGGTATCTCTTCATTAAAGTAAGTTTTCTATGCTGTAAGCATTTCTGTTTGTGAGCAGACAGTATATCTATGTTGCAAGTTTAAAAGTGCTTGTAGAGTTTCATTAGCCAGATGATATCAAGGCAGAACTTTAAAAGTCTGTAGCATTACTGTCAGGCTGTGTAACTTTTAAAATTGCACCCACCTATTTTCACCAGCCTACTGTAAGTCCTGTCTAAGAGAAAGGCAGTTCTGCTTTAGAAATGCTGTACAAGCTTATTATCAGCTTAATCTTTATGCCTAAGATTGATGTTACAAGCACTTTTTTCAGATGAAAAATGTGATTAACTTGTGGGAATTCTGAATGTACCATTCACTTCTAGTGAATTCTTTTTGTCTTTTTGTTAAGAAATACTGATTTCTCAATTATTGTTGATCTAATTACTTTATTTTTTTATTTTCCCAAAAGTTAAGTGTATGGAGTCTGGTTGGGATGGAGTTAAGACCAGTAAACTAAACCAGTTTAGTAATTTAGTGATTTCTTTTTTTTTTTTTTTTTGTAACAAGATGAAATACAGTTCCAAAAGCAGTTTGTTAGACTTGCAATATGTTTTTCCAGCATGGAAAAGTGGTAATTTTCAACTTTTCTAGTCTTAATTCTTCCATCCAGTCTTCATTTAGTGCTAACGCACAAAATATCAGAAAACGCATTATTTCTGGCTTGTTAATATAATTGAAAGGAACCTCTGCTGAATCTTGCTTTCTGTTATGCTGTTATCTGACACTCATCAGAGTTGAAGTGGATCACTGCTTTCATGGGCCTCTTGCCTGGATGCCTTTTTTTCTTGTCATCAGATTTCACGTACCTTTACAGTGTGTGCTAACAAGGGCTTTTTCATAGTATAGAGAATTGTAACAAGCATTACCTCTTTTCCCATCCCCCAAGTTTTGGCTGCTGGTAAAGCTACTAAAGAGCCACAGGTTATCAAAATGACACAGCTTTAATTCTGGGTCTAATACATTTTTAAAGAAAAGAAATGTCAGATTGTGCAGAAGATTATTTTTTTTATTCATGTGTCTCACTAGAACATTTCCTAGTAACTAGTTGTTACTAAAATGAGCGTCTAAATCATTATAATAGTAGAAAAAGTGGGTTGGTGATTTAAGGAAAAAAAGTAAAAGAAAAGGAGGGGGTAGTGGTAGGGGAGAAAGTGTCTCTGTTCATAGATCTCAGTTTTTTACCAGTTTCATATAAAAAGGAACACTATGCATATAACTTCTAAGGCAAATGTACTTTTTCCCCCCATTTTTTCTAGTAGGCATTTTTTCAGAAGTTCCAACCAAAATATTTTGTTTGATAACCAAAGTTAAAGATTCAGGTTTGCTTGCTGCAAGGCTGTGATGTATCTTCTAAGGTTCAGCCGCTAGAGGGGGTCTGAACCTACCCTCTATATAAATAAGGCTCATACTGGCTGGCAAAATACATCAATTTCATATGATTGCTGGAATGTTGTGGAAATGTGCTTTCTAAAGGGATCTAACTTAATTTCTTTTTTTAAAGTGAGGCACTTTTTAAGGGTGATTCTTCAGAAATATTTATATAGTTTAACCATTTGTGTAACTTCTCTTTGCAGGTGATCTTGTGAATTAGCGTACCATCAATGATGGCAGAACATCCACCGTTACTGGATAGCACTTCGATTATAAGTAGTGAAATCCCTCTTCTAACTTCCCCTATCGTTAGTGGGGATGGAGCACAGCAGGTAAGGAAACTTCAATAATTATTTCTTTTTTATGGTTTTTCTTTTCTTCCAACAGCATCACTAACACTGTAAAAGATAGTAAGCCTTCACACGGAATATTTTTGTGCAGCCCTGGTTATGCATGTTTTTTAGAGATGGAGGTGAAGGTGTAGAACTGATGCAGAGAAGAGATTTTTAAGGACTATGAAGCAGAAAATGTATCCTGTGAAAGAACATCACTGAAGAGCTGCCAAGCTGCCCAACCATGCTTGAGTCTTAATTTGGAAGCTATATATTTGCATTATTACATGACCTCGTTAAGGTTAATAAATCTTCCCCTATGGTAGAGCTTACTAGCTCAGGTACAAAATGTGCTAACAACTCTATGGTCTCTGGACTGACAGTTGGTTATAACTGGGTTCTTGAATGGTGGGACTTACTTTTGTATGTTAGTGTCTGACCAGTTATTTGTTTTTAATAAACAAAACCAGTCAAGGTGATATAAAAACTTACAATTTCAGAACACTTAAAGGTCAGCTCCAGTGAGGAAGAAGTGTTGGCAAAACACATGTCCATATCTTTAACCTAAAAAGAGTATTTTAAGCCCCAGATAAGCACAGTTCTGGTAACTTCCAATGGGAGAAAAGGAATGGAAAATTAAGTTAAATGGATTGAAGTATCTGAATGGATTGTGAAGAGACTGCATTTCATGATCTACCATTCCCATGCTTGATCTTATGCAGAATAAATACTTATTTATCATAACAAGGAATTAATCTGTGGATAAAATAACAGAAAAAAGCTCTAAAATAAGACTGGAGAATGAATTGCAATAGTTCATAGATAAGGTTTGGGCTGCAGTGAGATCTTTACAATATAGGCAAAGTTTAAATACAGAGAAGGAGACGATAAATCTGTTTTAATGAATGTATAGACAAAACATTCTAGAAAAAGGGAAAAAACAATATCCAAAGTTGCTTTCTCTTCCAGTTCTTCTTTCAAAACATTTATAAGCAGTAATCTGTAACATGAAAAAGGAGAACTGTTATTGCTTCTTTAAAATTGAACTTTTCAAGGCAGAACATTTAAAGCCTTGCTAACAAAACAGTAAGCGTGCCTAGGCAAAGTTAAACATACCACTGCTGTTTCTTTTCTCTGTCCAATTGTGAGTATTCTTTCTTTTTACTATTGTTTAAAAAAATCATATAGATGTATTATAGAACCCTTGAGGTTGGAAGAGACCTCTGGAGATGACGTAGTTCTGTTTTCCCCACTCAAAGCAGGGTCAACTACAGCATGTTGCCGAGGACCACTTCCAGTTGGCTTTTGTGTATTTCCAGGGGTCAGAGATTCCACAGCCTCTCTGTCAGGCTGTTCCCCAATATTCAAACCACCCTCACAGTTAAATAACTTCTTACATTTTAATGGAATTTCTTTAGCTCTTTATTTCAGTTTGTGTGCGTGGCCTGTTTCTCCTTTCACTGGACACTGCTGAGAAGTCTGGCTCATCTTTGTTTATTCCCCACACCTTCAGGTATTCATGTACACTGCTAGTAAGATCTCCCCTGGTACATCTCTTCTCCAGGCTGAGCTGTCCCAGCTCTCTCAGTCTCTCCTCACATATCAGGTGCTCCAGTCTCTTCATCATCTCTGTGGTCCTTTGCTGGACTCCCTTCAGTATGTCCATGCCCTTTTTGTAGCAGGAAGCCCAGGTCTGGACCCAGAACTCCAGATGTCTTACCAGGTGGAGGGATCGCCTCCATTGACCTGCTGGCAATGTTCTTCCTAATGCCACGTAGGATGCTGTTGGCATTGTTCACTCAAGGGTACTTTGCTGACTCACTTGCAGCTTGTTGTCTGCCATTCCTTTTCTGTAATGTTATTTTTGAGTCAGCCAGCCCCCCATATGTACGGGTGCATGGGATTATTCCTTCTCAGGTACAGGTCTTAGCATTTTCCTGTGTTGGTCGTCATGAGGGTCCTGCTGCCCATTTCTTTTGCTGCCAAGGTCCCTCTGGATGGCAGTGCAGCTGTCTTGTGCATCAGCCAATCCTCACAACTTTGTATCACTTGCAAAATTGTTGATGGTGCACTCTGTCTTTAAAGGAGATAGTAAACATAATCTGTCCCAGTAACAATCACCGAGGTGGATGACTAGCTAATGGTCTCCTGCTGGACTTTGCACTGCTGATCACAACCTGTTGAGCGAGGTTTCGGTCCAGCTCAGTGCCAATGTTCAATCTGTACCTCAACAGTTGCTGTGTGAGGATGTTATGCTAGACAGTGTCTAACCTGTTATAGTTGTGATAAGCAGTATCTGCTGCTCTTCCCTCATTCAACAAGCTAGTAATTTCATTGGAGAAGCCCATCCTGCTTACTCTGTCAAGGTTGCCCAATTAAAAAAAGGTCAGGCAGGCCACCACTATTTATAAGATTCTTACAATTATTTGTTGTTTGCTTTATATGGTACACTAATGAAAAGGGTATATATACTTTCAAATAAAGTGGGATGAATTCAAGTACAACATACTGTAATTCTGAGCCTTTTTCATATTTTTTGAAAAATATTTTAACCAGAATATTACTTATGGTATTCCTTCTTTTTTTAGTAACTTTGAAGCTACAAGAAGTGCGAAGGCTTTTGCCTTGATGATGGAGTTGCTCATTTTTCTGAAAGTCTCCTATTTTCTTAACTACAATACATTCTTTAGGGGTTACTTCCTTAGAATATGAAAACTACTTTTCCAGTTTCTTTTGTAACATCGTTTTGGTGTTGGATTGAATCATCTATAACATAATCTGTAGTACTGACAGAATTTAATTGTGTTCCTACAATCAAAATTCAGAGCTATTTTGTCTGTGTAAATAAATGTATATTTTCCTTCTGTCTTTGTAGTGTGTAGGTTGGACTGCAGCTGTTGTAATTTAGTCAGTTCTGACTGAAAAAAAGTATTGAAAACGGGTAGAAATTTCTTTATTTAAATATTTTCTTTATATGTTGGTATTTCTTATGCTAGACTAGTTAACTTACAAGTTTATGTTCAGCTGTAAAAATATCTGAGGATGTTTTTAATTAATTCCACCCTCCTTGCATCTTACCAGAATTAACTATTACAATTATTGTGACTTATGTTGTATATACTGTATAACTGAGTTACCAAATGGGTATAGACCATTCAGTACTTTTCTGGAACAGTTTGCGTTTTCAGGATAATCTGTTTCAAATACTTGAAATTCTGCTAGCAGTTTAAATGTGGAATAGCAGTACAAATATTTGAACATGGTATGATGAAAGGTCATGTGCTTCAAACAGTGGGAAGTGTCCAATCAGGTTAAAGCTGTAGCTTTTTACCACGTTTTAAAACAAAACAATCCAGGAAATTAGAGGAATGTGTGTGTTCATGCCAAAAACATGGGAAACTTAAACTGTGTGGATGTTCATATGTTACTCAGTGTGCTGCTGTGGGAGACTACCTTGTTCTGTGTCCCATAGAACAAGGGACTACTGTTAGCTTCATAGGACAAAACTAAGGAAAGCAAAAAGCAAAGACCAAGTCCATTAGGTCTTTCTCTCGAAGCACAGAGGTGCTGCTTTTGCACCTCTCATCGCTGTGTACAAATGTGAGTGAGTAATATACTCCTTGTATCTTGATGGCAAGTAGGGTTGCAGATGAAGTATGGAGAATATCCATAGGAGTTGATAGAGACTGTGACTCCACAAAAACATGCTAGAAGGGCTTGAGGGTTTTTCACATAAGGGTAACTACCCCAGTGAGGCTTTACTTCTTGATTACTGCTGAAGCTGGACAGGAAGGATGTGTTTTGATTATGGGAGTCCTGATTTGATGGGGGGGGAATCACGATTGAGAGGAAAATGAGGAGGCAAGAGTTCAAACTACTTTCTTTAACAGACACTTTGTTCTCCTGATATTAGACTGATGTTGAATTGTTTTGGAAAGTTTCTATGGTACCCGGTCCTGTTCCAAGACCAATCAATAAACTGCTGACATAAGTTAGTAGCAACCCTGGAGTTCTGGATCCTCTCTGCGCCTTCCCACTAAAGCTAACAGTTGCAAAGTGACACATGTCTATATAACCCTGGTGTCCTTTATTACCAGAAAGGTAGATAGCACTCCCAAAGTAGCCCAATACCTGTTAAGCATTTCCTTTTCTTTGGGGAATGGGACACATAGTGTTTGACCTTCAGTCTTTATTTCTCAACAAGGTATAGTGATAATACTTCTGGCTTAGCAAGTTGGTTGCTTTCCTCCAAGTTTTATTCAGAAGCTTAGATGCTTAGTGGGTTTTACAAAAATCCCACTCTGTGTATATTTATATGTAGTATGTGTCTGTGTATATACGTAATACGTTGTGTATGTATATATATATGTACTGTATGTGAGTTTAAGTGCCAATTCCTTGGAACTGAAATAAATATTTAGTATCAAATCTACAAGCTGATATTTCTAAGCCAATTTCAAACCTCTGATCTTAAAAGTTATTAATCTGTTATCATAGGAGTAAGTCTTCAGTCAGCAGAGTAATAGATGGCTAAAAAACCAAATTAAATAATTCTGAGAACCCCCTTTTTAGGCTTCCAGATTGTTTACACGTGTGGAGTCACAGCAGAAATGTAATGGTGAAGATGTAAACTAGATTACTAAATGCTTTTCTTCAATTTTAGTTCTGACACTTCTGTTTCTGAAAAGCATATAGTACACTATCAAGTTGCAGCTTGCTTTGGTTTTGCCTTGCTCCTGAAAATGAAGCCTAGAACTGCCTATGTTTCATGGCATTTTCTTCTACAAGAAAAAAATCCATGTTAAAAGTTGCTTAACAACATACATTGTTATATCTGTTTTCACTGCCTTCCATATTGTGCTGTTTTACTTTCCTTTGTGTTTTTATTTTATAGAGTACAGAGTAAATGCATGGCTGCTTCTATCTTTTTTTTTTTTGGTTGAGTTTTTTTAGTGTATTTTGTTTTGGGGGCCTGGGTTTGTGTTTTGTTGGGGTTTTTTTTTACTCCCCCTTTTTGCTCTAATGAATTAACAGATGTGTGTAGCTTTTCCTTTTGGAGATTCATTAAAGTCTTAGTTGACAATTATTCTTCCATCCTTCAGTGACTTGATAGCATTGAAGCGTACCAGAACTGTGTTCACTGGAACCATCGGAACTCTTCTGTATGTAATGCTGCAGTGCCAACTTATGGAAGCTGATTATCAAGCTGTAATTTTTCCAGGATTGATTAGTGCTTTTGTGTGCCAACCATCACTGGAAAATACATAATCAAATTTATAGAGGACACTCTGTATACAAAAGATCTTTTCCATAAAATTTTTTAGCTGGTTGGTGGCTATGATTCTTTAAAAAACACCCACCATAAAAAAGCAAGCTATGAGGATGTGAGTTTTGATGCCTCAAGGTTATTTGATCCTTTCTTTACCTGTGTTAATCGTGTTTTTGGTCAGGAAGAGTAAAGTTTTGTCTCAGTTAAGTATAAATTTTTTTTTTGCCTTTGAGATCAGAATTTTCTCTAATGTATTTAAACTACATCTTTGAATTTGAAAATTGCTTTAAATTTCCTAGAAGTTGCCATCATCCTCAGCAGAAGGTGAGGATTTAAAATTCTTTGGTATATAATTATGTATGAATACTGTACTGCTTTTTTGTAGCAGTGAGCAGTATCAGAGTTACTGCACAATTTATACTAGCATCCAAATATATTTATTTTAATGTTTGCTGTCTGAAAATAGATGTAAAAACAAGAGTGAAGGCTGTTCATTTCAGAGCTTTTCCAACTAGTATTTAGCGTGAAAAATCATGGCATGAAATATCCTTATAAAACTTCTCTGAGTAATGTTTCTCTCTAAAATGTCTGTTTTCATTTGCGTGATATGACTCCTAGATTAATTTTGGTCTCTGATACAGTAGATTCCTCCCAAGATACTTGAGGCAAGATTCAAGATTTCCCCAGTTAAATGAATCTCTTCAGAAACTGACATTTGGGATAATTGGATGACATGTGAAAATCAGATTTGAAGTCAGTTAGTCACTGTAGGTTGCTAATGTAGTCAGTGGGGAGAAATCAGCATGTCCAGAAGATGATATCTTTCATGTTTTAGGAAGGTGACTAAAGATCTCTGTGGGGGTTTTTTTGTTGTTTTTTAAATGACGAGAGGAGGCACAAGTTGCCTGGAGCTATAGGTAAGCATGGAAGTAACCGGTTCTTCTCCACTGGTTCCTGAGACTGCTCCTCTGTCAGTAAGGTTTGGAAGGGTACAGTTACGTCCAAGTAGTGTCCTGGACTCAGCCACGTTCCTTTGATCCCCTGATCTCCCCTTCTCAGCTCAGTGGGACAGACATTTAATGCTGATTAAGCCAAGCCCTGAATGCCATAATTGAAGACCTACAAAGTCACCCTATTGCTTACATATGTTTCCTCAGAAGACAGCTATTGTAATCTCTGTAAGTTTTGACAAAAATATAACTGCTTTGCAAAGTCTTACTTTTAACTACAGAACCACCACTCTTAAAATATGTGAGAATTACATGCTTTGCAAACAAATAATCTGAAGTACCTCCCCTGCTAGCTGAAGCCTGGTTTTTGTCCCCTGGTGATTGAGATATTTCTTTATTTATAACTGGGCAAAGTCCATCTAACCCTCTGTGTATTACAGAATTACACACTTTATAGACTCAGGTTTACACACCATAGCGAAAACACCCCTTGACTTTAATTTTTCTCCCTTTCTTTTTTGGAAATAAAGTAGAAAATACATGCGAGAGGCTTGGGGTTGTAGAGATTTCTCCCACTATCCCCTTGGACCAGTACTGGTGAGCCTTCCCGACTTGATGAAATTGAGGACATAGCCTTTAATTCTTCTTCCAGCTCAGGTTTGTCACACAGTGATACACAGCTTTATGTAGATCTGGCTATTGAAACTCCTGGAATTCTAATTTTTTTTTTTTTTAAGAAATGCTTATTTGAATAACTGGAGAGTACAGTTCTCTGCCACTGCTGCACAGTCAGAGTGAGCTCAGCTGCTGCAGGTTTGGTGAAGATCTCCACCAGTAACCTGCTGTTCCTGGCACTGACTGATTGTAGGGGAGAGAAAGTGTCTGTCCTGCTTGCTGTGTCCTCTTCTTGTACTTGAGAAGGGTGAAGGAAGTCAGGATAAGGGCCAAAAGGGCTCTGCCTCAGCCTGCAGAAGGAGAATCAATTGTAGCTTTATGGCCTTTCTGAAATAATGTATTCAGCTGTTAGGTCAAAGGTTGATCACGACTGCTTTATAATGTTGTATATTGTTTCTTGGTGAATGCCTAACTGGTTGGACACAGTTGCAGACATATCCAGATATTACTGACAAAGAAATTCTTCGAAGTAAACTGCCATTGATTGATGTCATCATTAACAAATCTGTTAACGGTCTACCTCACTTTGTTCATTTTGGCTAGCTTTCATAATTTTTGTAAGATACTTTCTTTTGTTTGTTTATTTATCAGTAGATAGGAAGGAAAGGGCTAGCAAAACTAACAGTTGCACAACTGTTGAGCTTTTTTCAAGTGTATGCTAGCCAGCAAACCAATTTTTCCCTTCTTTTCAACATTAAGATCTTCACAACAGGTTCGGAGATTGGTAGTAAGCAATCTTCGCAAGTGTTTTGTTTTGGTTTTTGCATAGGGAAACGCCAAATAATACCTATTTGACATAAAGTATTTTACGTGGTACAGCTTGTAGCCAAAGAATGGGAATTACTAAGTACATACAGTTGAAATACAGCTAGAAAGCTGAAAGTCTTCAGCTTTTATGCTCAATTGCAATAATTGCAAGGGTGTTTTGATTCCACAAGTCTTGTAAAGAAGACAGGGTTATTACAGGAATAGAAGATTATCATTTTTTTATTTCTTCTAAATACAATATCTAAAAAACTGTTGTGAATCTTCAAAGTGATTTCTTTGAACAGTGACACATGTAGCACTTTACAGCACTTTTAGATTTTTTTTTTTAATTTATTTTTTAGAAATAAGGTTTTTGATTCTCTCAATATTTAGTAGTCTCTTAAGCAACTGGGGGTTTGGGGTTGTAATTGTAATTTTCACTTCATATAACCTTTGTTAAATTACTTAGTTTTCAAAAATTAAATTGCCAGTCTTATACCTTTCAGTGCATCTATATACAACTTACATGAAGGTTTACGTCCTGGTTTTATTTTGGAGTGTTGCAGATGTACAGATTGATCAAGGAAGGTGCTACTGAGGGGACTGGCCCTTGCAGAGTAGCACCTGGAAGCTTTGCCCTTGCTACTGCTTTGCTGTGCTGTACGAGCTCACTCTCAGCTAGTTTTGTTTAGCATTGTAAAGCTAAAGTCCTGTGGACTTTAAACAACAAGTCATCATGAAATGAGAGTAATCTGGATGAAGTCTTCCAGTTTTTATTTATAGCTTGATGTGTATACCCGCTGTCAGTGACCAGATGCCTCAGAAAGTTCCAGAGTTCAGTGTCTGTCCCTAACACCGCTTCCTTCTGTAAAACCAGGGGTAGCTTAAATTTTGAATCACATTTGAAGCACAAGTATTTGTCTATTGCATTATACAGATCCTTTGAAACACTTCTGTTACTCTTATGTTTATACTTTTACTGATTTGAAGATGCAATAGTGGGATTATTTTAAGCAGTAAATTTTCTGCTAGCGCTGTCTGCTAACCACAGGCTGTGTCAGTGCTAAGGAAACAGATTGGGTTTGCTGTAAATGAGACAAATAGAGCTTTGCTTAGCCAAGTTGTGAGAACTGAGAATGCAAAAGAGAAGAGACAAAGCAGAAACAAGTAAATCAAAATTGTGAGTATTTCTCAATAATAAAGAATGAGACAGACACACTTACAGAAAATATACTGATTGATGCTGTTATGTGTGGACACTGATAAGTCTTGAGCATTTGTCGGTGACAATAGATGCAGATTTTAACATTTATCCTTTACTGGTTCTTTTCAGAAAAATTTGTTTTTACAAAACAAAGGTCCAAAGCGTGTTTTTTTTTCTTTCTTTACCTGCTCCCACCTGTTGTCAGCTTTCTACTGATCGTCTTTCACATGAAGAGAAGGGGGGAAACATGAGTACAGTAAGAATTTAAAAAAAACTTTCCTAAGTAAAATAATTTTATTTGCTAAAATAAAAGAAGAATAATCACCAATTTTTCAGTTCTTTTCAAACCCGCCTTTCTACAAAAAGCAGTGAAAGCTTATTGAAATCTATAGTTTTTGAATGTCAGTGCCACTGAACAGTCTAGTCATCTTTCTAACCTCCCTGTTTCCAGTCTCTTCTAGGGATATTCTATGGTCTTAGTGCATTCAGTGATGCTGATGGTATCTTGTAGCAGTGGTTAAAGATAAAATGTTTGCTGATTTTATTATGTCAGCTGCAGTTTAGAAAAATGATGCGGAGTTACTTGCTCTCCTGAAAATATACATAGATCTTAGGAGCATGTCAATGAAAAGGTGGATTCTCTCTTACTTTCTTCAGGACGTGGTGTCTAAGCTGAAACAGTTTGGATTGTGTTTAGTTTTTTTGAAATCCCAAACATGTAAAGTGTTACTGCAACATATTACATAGTATTTACTTAATTCTGTATGGTCTTCATGCCTAGTCCTCAAAACAAAGATTTATTCATGGTCTTCACTACCCGGATCTTTTCTGCTATTCATTAGGAAAGTGTTAATCTCCATATATGGAGCAGTTAGGTACCTCTAGATTATCAGCCAGTAGTAGTATATGATAGGGTGTACAATTGTGTAGTTGTGAGAAACATGCAAATTGGAATTTGCCCAAATAAAAAAGAGAAAATTTTAGAACTTTAGTGTTGTGTTGCATTGTGTTACCTGGACAAAGATCAATGTCCAGGCCACTTTAAAATAACAGAACACTTAACAATAACAATGAGAAGCCTCTTTTCTTCTATCTTTCATACTAAAAACCAGAAGATAATTTAAGGCAAAAAATAAGATTCAAACGTTACTTCTCCTTATAGATACAATAGAAATGTATGGCTATAGGTACACACAATAGAAAAGTATGCTTAGTCTTCTGTGAATTGTGTACAGTTCAGCCTGAAGTTTTCAGAACTCTTTATTGGTTACCAGCCAACATAAATGGGGAGGGAAGAAGTCTTTAAGAAGTCTGAAAGAAAATGAAGATACAAAAATCTTAAGAAAGATGATTTTAAGAAAGAGAATTAGTTGGAAATAACATTTTTCACATCCATTAAATTCTTAAATTGTTTTAAATTGCCAAAGGCTTAAGACACAGTTTTAATTTAGCTTTTATTACTGATGTGTCAGCTGTTCCTATTAATAATCTTATGCTCTCTCTCTGTAATACCTATTACATGGATCTTTTGCATTTTTCCATTTAATCTGTTTTCTAAATGTTAGTGGGTTTGATTGTGGAAAAGAGTAGCTCATAGCCTCATTAGCATCATTATGATATGAACAGCAGATTTTGAACAACACAATCAATGGAAAAACAACTTGTGCTGTGTTTGTAACTGACATCACCTTAGCTGGACCACAGATGTGATTCCATCTGCCAATTCCTGTGCTGCTAATGAATAACAACACTCAAATCTTGCAGTGTTCTTTAATCAGTAGTTTTTGGGATTGTACAAGCTCTGTTGTACTTGTCCTACAAACAGGGAAACTCTGGCATAGGTGAGGTGACAAACACACAAATCACAGCAAGTCTGAGTTAGCATATTGAGTCTCTGTCCACTCTTCCCTGTTCACTGGACCACACTGTGGAGCCAACCTAGATGTAATGATTTTCATTATAACAAAAGACTGTATGTGGATGGAAAAACAGCTGCTTTGAAAACAAAATGTTTTCAATAATAAAATGATATGAATATATGAATATGAATAACTGCTACCTTGAGCCGATAAAGCTTTTACTTGATAAAAAATTTCATGCTGATCAAATGTTAGAAATATGACTTGAAGTTAAAATTTGAAAGTGAAAGTTACTCTTTTGTTATAAGTAGGCTGTAGGTTTGGGTCCTTTTACATAAGTGTGTATGTACACTTGCTTATTACCTTTGAAGACGTGATTTTCAAAGTAATTTTTTTTTGGCATCAAGTAACATTTAATCAGTAATCCAGTGTTGTCACATTCCAGATGTGAAGTTGGTACAAAGCAATTTCATATCTCTTATCTTCTTGGGTTAGGAGTTAAGCATCACCCCTTTATGTCATATATGAAGTAATTTCTCACAAGAAGGGAGGGATGCGTGTTTTGTCCCACGTAGCCATCTTTCCACGAGTGAGGGTATGCCAGTGGGCCCCTGCTGTGGTTGGGATTAAAGACCACAGATGGGAGATTGCCAGAAACTGATACTGGATGTTTTCCTTTCAGCTCTTTAGTGGTGACTAATAGGGGGAAATCATCTTTGTCAGCCCTCTGAAATATCTTAAATATTGATATTGAGTAAAAATTATTTCTGGTTATAGTATTATTTAGGGCAGAAGTATGTAAATTATAATGAAATATTGGGAAACACTTCTTTCTTTTTGCGTCTCTAAATGTACCTAATAAATGCACAGTGTAGAGTAACACAGAATTTAAGAAAAAGCGTGGTACAATGCAGTTGATTATTTTTCTGCTTTATCTTTTTTTTTTCCTCATGTTGAGGTTTTTTTCCTCTCTCCTTTCTTATTTGCAAGCTGAAGTCATGAGCTGCATCATAGATTCAAGTATAAAGTCAGAAGTTGGTTCGTTTTGAGCTCATATATCCTATCTGGGGATCGGGAGGCTAAATTAAAAATGCAGTTATAAAATGGCATATATTTGGAAGCTTTGTTCTCTTAAACCCGAACCTTCTGTTGACTGACGTTAGATGATCCAGAAGCAGATGCTGCAGCAGCTATTTGTTGATTTAGTTGCTATGGTGACATGATACATTCGTGTACAGCAGGAAGCTCACTGTACGTTGGCTAATTTGATAGGAAGGAAGGCTTGAGGTAGGTATTGCTGACTATATTGTTAATTGATCCTACCTTTCCACATCCTGCTTCCACATGCTTTGTGGATGCACAGCTACAGAGGACGGGAAAGGGAGATACTCCACCGTGGCGTTTAGGTTAAGGTGCCCTGTTTTAAAGAAGGGGGAGGCAGTGCCCAGCACATCTGCGAAGATTACCTCAGTATTAAGTGAATGGAACAGATTGAAGCAGCCGGAGTGGTGCCTGTTGAATCTTCCTTCATCCTTTGTCACTGTGGTAGCGCCAGTTGAATGAAAGAAATAAAAGGAATAAAAGGATGCGAGCAACAGTAAGTCAAAGTGCTAAGGCTTTTGAAATGGGTTAGGAGATAAAGCATGTCACTAATTAACATCTTGATTGGAGCTATTAGTGGAGAAAAATGTAATTGTTTTGAATACGTGCCCTAATGACAGAGCAGAAATGTGGCTCTGCCTGGAAGTTATGTTGTATTATATTCACCCTTTTCCAGAAATACACCCTTTTTAAATCTTGTTGCAGACAGACTGTTAAAGATACAGTGTACATCTTAGAAAAGGCTTGGCTATACCCCACTCTTAACAGGTTGAGTGGTTTAAAGATTTTTCAAGTCAGAATGGCCAAAAGCATTAGCTATAGTGTTTTCCTAAATTCGTTAAATATTCAAAAATTAATTTACTTTTGTCCTTTTGGTGAAAAATAATTCTCGTCAGTGCTGCCGAGCTAATTTCAGTTGCAGTATTTTTAAACAAACCACCGCTGCCTTTTTTTTTTTATGTTGATGTATATTACTAGTGCACTTAGAAATATGATTTTGGTGAAGTCTTCCCATTATTTGTGGGTTTTGCTGACAATCATTTGCTACTGATTCAGCACCTATAACCATATAACACTAAATAAAGGTTTATAATAACTTGTTTTCAGGTTAATAAGAAACAAAACAAAACAAAAACCTAACCCAAATCCTGAAGTTCTCATCTTTTTCCTATTAAAACCTCTCAGAAAAGAACACTGTTTCTGCTAGTGTTGAAATGGATTGTGATTTGATTCTCTTTAAATTATGGTTTCAAGGGTTCAGGGAAATGTTTTGGAACGCTTTACCCTCTTAGTTCCTAGGAAGTTTGGTTGGAGGAGAAAAACCCAAAATGCCCTACAACCCCCAAAAGTGTGCACATCCCCCAAAACCATTCCAGAATGACAGAAAAAGCACAACTGTGCTTTTTGGTAGTATTGTATTGCTCCAATTTATAAACTCTCTTGTTGTACAGAAACAGTCTCTTACTATGTTATTTAAGTATGTTTCAACCATATTTGTAATAAACATAATTTTATTTCTTCATATTATATATAATTTTAGCAATGGATAAAATTAGTGTAATATACCCTAGCTTTCCCATACACACGCTTTCTCCTTGCTGCCTTACTTCCCCACATTTTTTAGTGTAGCAGAGTATGAATTGAGTTTGGTGCTAAAAGGTTGCTTGCTCTTTTTTGCTGTTGTTATGCTATATTTAGTGGTGCATCAATTAGCATTCTTCTTACATTTACTCGGAGGTTTTTATCTTGTTTGGAAAACTTGTTCCAGATTTCAGTCATTCTGGAAAAATATGTAAATTCACGAAGCGTAACTAACTTCTTTTGGAGGGAGATATCAAGTAACTCATTCAGTTCCTTTTCCCTTCGGTGGGAGGGTGGCTGGGGAGAGGGGAGGATTCCAAATATCCTTTTACACTGAAATTCAATCCGGTTCGTTTGGTTTTCCTGCCTTTGTGGCAGCAGACAGTGCTAGCCTGTGGAGAGAGTAGAGTGCCAGTTCTCACATGGGTTTATCCCACAACTTCACAGATGACACAAAGTATTTCATGTATTTTGGTTTCTTTAGCCTCAGTCAGGATTAAAAGTTGTAACCTTTTTCTGTTCCCGTTCAAAAGAGTGAAAGTCCTTGATACTAAAGAATGTGTTTGGGAGCGAAGATATTTTGGAGAGGCAGAGAGACCTTGATGTTTGTGAATTTTTCTTTAATGCAAATACAAAAATATTTCTTTTGTTTTAGTCTTTCAGCTAGATTTTGCTGGTTAGAAATAAACCCACGGGTATCGGGAAAACCAAATCTTTTAAAATGATGACTTGTATTCATTAGATAACAACTTTTTCTACAGAGAAAGCTTTTCTACAGAAAGGCTTTTAGGTATAAAAGCATTTATTTGGGCAATGTAATTTGTTACTTGCTACAAAAGACTTGAAAACGTGGTTTGTGAATACCAAACTTGTAAACAAAATGTTACTGTATCAGAACAGAATCTCTTGCTGTTTGTGTTTGCTTAGAAGTGTTAGAAACTGCATTTCAGTCAGTCTTGTCCTTTTAGAAATACAGGTATTATTTGAACTGCTACTTTAAAAGCATAATACTTGGATCATCCTTACGTGGTAAAGATAAGCTAAACTCCCTTCCACAAACCTTATTCAAGTCTGGTCTGCAAAATTTGTCCCAAATTAGGTAGGTCTTCATACTTTTATGGAGCAGGAGAAGGGTAGCAACTGTCTTAATTCTGGATTTGGTCTGTGAATATGAGCAATCATCTAGTATAGATCTAATAATTTGTTGTTTGGGGTTGTTATTTTGGTTTGGTTTTTATTTTTTTACTTCAGACTAAGTTTAAGCTTCTAGAACCTAAACAATAAATTTAAAATATTTTCTCCGTATATATGATACAATAGCAATAATACTTTGCATATGTAGCTTTTTCAAGTAAAATCTCTTTTGCCTTGCAGATCCACTGCATATATGTATTTGATAGAAATGGCAAAGTATTTTTGAGGCACTGGTTTTTGGCTGCTGACATTGTCCACCTATGTGTGTATTTGGGGAGAGAGCCTTGTTCTTTAGCCTTTGAGTTTTATTCAGAGCACTGCTTTTGCATGTGAGTAATGATGGGTGAAAAAAGAAAAATGTGTCAAACTTGCTACGAGAATTTTTTTATTAAGTTAGCTTTTTAGAGCTCATTGACTTATTTCAGGCTTCCCTTAGTGTTTTGGTTTTTTTTTTTCCCATTCATAGGAACAGAAATACTTCGGGCTTCTAATTGTATTTACGTTTGTTACTTTAAAACAGTGAAGTAGCATGCTTGTGAGTTAGTCCTCAGGTTTTTTGTTTTCCTGTGCTGCCAATCTTTCACCTGGTTTAGACCTCTTATCAGGATGAATTAAATTTGGGTATTGCTACTTCACAGTAATATCCGTAGGTTTGGTGTTGCTTACTAACCACCTGATTGAGAACAGCTATTAATTGTGCAAGCCTATTTATAGTTTATCATTATGTTTTGTGTGACTGAGAGCATTGGGAAAACTTTTCCCTGCAGGTAGTAACGTAAGTACGCATCTGTGATGACACAAGTTTAATGCTGCCTTTCTTTCCTGTCAGCTAGCTGAAATGACTGTGAAACCTGGTGATCTGCTAATGCATCACTTCTGATATTAGGGTGGAAGGAGAAGTAGAGATATGGAAACATGGATCATAGTGACAGAAGCAGGGGTTGTTGGTAGTTGTTTTTTCAGTGTAATCAATGGGCTTTTTGGCCTTAATATTGTGTAAACGAACATATTCAAAGCAGGATTAGCTAGCTCTGTATTTTAAATTCCATTCTGTCCCTCGCTGGTGCTGCATATTAGCCTGCATTATGTGACTGCTTAAGAACGTATTCTGTATCCATGAAGACAAGGATTAGTGAAATATAAATCAGCTGTGTTTGTATTGTTGCCAGTCTGCCTTTAAAGACATTGCTGTGAACATATTTGTGGTGCAAAGTAACTCTAAGAAACTTATTTTGGCTTCTGCAGCCTCTGCTGATAGCTTCTCCTCTTACTTCTAGACGTCTCTGGAGACAAGGGGTAACATTTGGCCTTAAGTTTTCCCTTTTTTGGAGCAGTCCTCCTCAGTGGCTGCAGTTCTGTCTTACACAGATTTCCCTTCCGCTCTCTGCTGTTTGTATCCTTAGTCTTTTTTTTTTTTTTTACTTCATCCATTTTTATCAAATTTCATTTCTTCAGTGTTAGAAATAGACTATAAGACTTGAAAAAACATTCAGCTCCTTTGCTGGTTGAGTCTGCAGAAACATCGTATAGTTTCTGGCAAATAGTTAAGAGTTCACTGAATAGAAATAAATACTGAGCATTCTCCTCTTTGAATGTTCATACTGTCTTTTATTCTTTAGATGTAAAATCAGAATACTTTATTATCCTACTCACGCTGATGTAGTAAAGCTAAATAATATATGAGATCTTCATATGAAATTATTGTGAAGTTATTATCTCTATTGATAGTAGTATGTCAAAGTCAATGTTGCATGTCTCTGTAGGATGTGATCATACTACTTGAGCTACAATAAAACTATATTTTCATTTGGAATTTTTCAGGGAGATAAATATTATAAAATAGGTTTATATAGAATTGTATTTTAAGAGTGTATTCATTATATAAGATCAGCTCAAATTATGATTAAGGTGAAGAATAGATTTTCAAAGCTAATTAAGAAAGTGCCCCTTAACTAATCATTCAAAAAGACAAACATTGTAATGCTTCTTGAGGTGACTGTTGGGCAGTGTTTATATACTAGTAATTTAAGTGTGCTCAAGCATGTTCCTAAAGACTGAGGCTAAATGCAATGGAACATGCAGTGCTGTAGTAAACTCTCTCTTCCTCCAGAAAGAGTGTCTGTGTGCAGACTGCCTGTTAAGAGTGGTCTCTGGAGTAGAGCCCAGTATTGTCTGGGAAAAGACTGCTCGTTGGCATTGGCCTGTGCTGTGCTCAGGATTAGTATAGTATTCCAGGTGATGTTCCCAAGCACTGCTTGCTTTGCTAATATAAACATGGTTTTAGGTCCCACTGCCATGGGCAAGGGGATGAAGCAGTTCTCCTAGGAGAGATTAGACTCCCCAGAGGGGGAAATTGCTCAAGTTTAAAAAATAATTAAGGAGGCGCATGTAACTTACTCAGAACTCTTCCTCAGCAAATCCCATAGCATAGGAACTAGGGGGGCAATTATTTAGTAGATGCCTTTTAAATGTCTACAAGGTGAACTTGAGGAACTTGCTGCTATAGGAGGTTGTGGGGGCAATTCATAGTGTAAGTGCACTCAAAGAATTTAGGTGAATTCACGCACAATGTGAAAGATGGGCTGCAGAAAGTAGCCCAGCTCGCTTGCTCTCCCTAAATAGCATCTCCAATTGATATATTAGAGGCAAAGTACTGGGCTAGATGAACTGCTGACCTAGACTGCTGACCCAGACCATGAGGATATTTCTTATGTTTGTTCTTACTTGGCTCGAGCAGCTGCCTGAGTTTAAACAGCAATTTCAAGAAAATCCTATTGGGGTTTCTAATATGTTGCATGATTCAGTTTTGTTAGGAAGCTGGTCTTGCTGATCTGGGCTATGTATCTTGAACTTAGAGTGAATGGGCAGTGAAGTAAAAGTTCTAATTTCAGGGAAAATGTCAAGTATTCCATGTGAAGGCAGGGGTTTAATGAATTACTGTTCCTTTTTGCAATACTTTTTATGGTTTTAGGATGGATTTTGCTTTTAATACTCTGCTAAGAAAAAACCTCTGTAATCCATACCTATTTAATTAAACTACAACAAGGCATAGTATGTTGTTCATTTGATCTAGGTTTATCTTCTAAAATATCTTTTGTAGAATAAATTAAGTACTGTTAAAAAGTATGAAATTTCAGTGTTCAAACTGACAATCTCTGGCAACTATGGTTTTGGAGTTTCAAACTTTAGTCATGTGCTGTTAATTTTGTTTTATTTGTGCAAGAACCATTTTTAGGAAAATTAAATAGCTACAATATTGTATTGTCAACTTATATGCTATTCTCTGAGAAGTGATTCTCTACTGTTTTTCATCAGGAAATGTATTGAGGTTATGTGGATCATCATTAAATAACTGTTTAAAGAAACAATTGATAGTTCCAGTGAAACTTACACAAATCTAGTTGTTGACTTAATACTTCCATTTCTTAATAGCAATGTCTTAGCATATTTTGAGCTTGATAGAAAAATATGTTGAGTCAAAGTTGTTAGCATTGAGAAATTACACTTTTAAATTTTATTAGGTTCTGTTGTAGTTGATCATGCTTTAAAAGTGCTTGTAGGATTCTAGAGCTCATATCAAGGCCTCAGTGTCTTAAGTTCACATTATTTTGTTAAGCTTAATTTGTGTGTTGTTCATATAGAAAGAGAAATGGCATTTGAAATGTGGCTGAAACATGCCTCCCACTGAGATTGACACATCACAAATGAGTTTTTTCATATTATAATAAATTATCTTAGAGGAGCAGGCAATGGAAATCCGTAAGAGTAATGCATGTGAGCCTTTGGGTAGCAGAGCTTTAGATACTGTGAGAAAGCAACAGGACTTGTCACAAAAAGATTGAGGCATGGGAAAAGAGGTCAAATCATCAGATTTTTCCAAAGCTTTTCACTTAGTTCCAGGCAACACTAATGTTTTGCACAGAAGAGGAAGGAAATCAAGGTCTAGAATATTCGGTATGAAAGAGGAAGGCTTTGGTTTTCATAAGTACTGATGTCAGGGTTCATGAAGTAGCATGTTGGACAATGAGATGTGCAAGCTTGTACAAAGCCACCTAGAAGGAGATGAGAGAGCTATAAATACTAAGCAACCTTTAGATTTTATTTGCTTAACAGATGATGTTGTGAAAGATCCGTGTTACCTTTTCCTTTAGAGACATTTTCTTGCATCTTTGATTATGTGCAGGAGACTTTTACTGGATAAGAGGGAATCCCTGTGAGTGATGGGGTGTCTTTGGTAATATCTCTTCTGACCAAAAAGGTGTCGCTCTCTATCTCTGTGCATAGCTTTAATTTTTCTTATTTCAAATTGCATCTACTGAAATGCTGAATGAGTATCAAAAATGTTCTTCTCAAAGCAGTGGTTACTCTATAGGGGTTCAGCAACAAGTGCTGGTCACACTGACACATGTTATCCCAACACAAATACTTCTGAAGCCAGCAGTTTTTGAAACTTCTGAATTACTTCAGTCCCAATTTAGATGGACTCTATTTCGGCATGCTTGGCAACAATTGCAGCCTATCTTGGAACACTTGTAAAATACAAATGTGAATGTACAATATAAAAGCAAGGCTGAAAGTGGGAGCTGGTGAAATAAATACACAGTCCAGCATCAAGCGCACTAATAGTCCATTGACAAAAAGGCTGTATTTCATGTTTCTGGGAACTGAGTATCTAATTAAGCTCTGGCAACACAATGTTTTCTGAAGATCTGTAAGTCTTATTTGAAGTTCATGTCTAAAATCCTCGTTTCTAAGTTTAGGTTCTATTATGAATGGTCACTTACTGAATTTTATATTCAGATACACTTGAGAAGATCTGGAAAATTTCTTCATATAACAAAATGTAAATAGGGACTATAATTCATTGTTGGTTTTGTTGTTGTTGTGTTTTGGGTTTTTTTTTTTAAGGAACCTAAAGCTTCTGTAGACATCTTTTTCCAGTAATAGCACTGTACCACAAGAAACAACTTATAGTATGTTTGAAATGAATGCTCAAAACTGAACTAAATCAGTATTGAATCACTTGGCCTAAGTTTGAAAATGTGAATATCCATCAAATCTCATCAAAGTTTCAGCTATGTTAGAGTAGGACTTCCCATATTTTCATTAATTTGTAAAGTTGTTTTACCAGAGGGGAGGAATTTATATGATCTCTGTATTTTGCTTACGCTTTCCTTTCTCTTCAGTATTCCTAAAATGAGTAACGCTCAAGTTTCCTGTTCTTTTTTTTGTAAACAAGAGTGATTTTATTTTCTTTAAACACAGTTCATTTTTTGGCCATAATATTGAAGAGCTGGGTATACAAAGACCTGTCTCTCTCTGATTCACAGCAGGAGGAGGACATACACTCTATTTAGACATGTACTGAAGAAAGATGTGTCCAGGAAGGAAATTATGAAATGCACCTGCCATTCTAGTTTTTTCCTTTGTTCATAATTTTGGCTCAGTTCTTCGTGGTTACAAACTCTTTCTCAGAAAGGCAGGTTTCAAATGAGAATATATAAGTCTAGAATGGTAACAGGCTTCTGCTTTGGTACGTGTCAGACTTCCTCTTGTTTGTCCTGGTTGATAACTGTGCTTTGCTATCAATTCTGCATTGCTTGGGCTTATAAAATCATGATAAACATCTCTCCACAAATAAAACTATACATATCATTTCATGCTGTGCATCTGGTCCACTTACTTTGTCATGACTTCTAATAATGTTTTATTATTAATGAAAGTACAAACATGCTTGGATTGTGTAAAGAAGGAAATGACACAGTATTTCCCTTATGTTGAATACTGTTTGCCACGTGGTTATGATGAAAACTCAAACCATGGGAATTCTGGGCTTCCTTCTGAAACTTTATGTAATAGTTTGATTAATATTGAAGTAGATGTAATTTGTTGAAATAATTTAAGCTGTACGTATAGCTTTTTAATAAACAGTTGAGAAAATAAAATTTGTACAGGTACTGTTTTACTGAGTTGTTACTCTCAGTTCTTTGAAAAATGTTAGCTTAAAAATATATGTACTTGTTCTTATCTCATTTTTTCTTTGTGAAATGAAGGCAGGAAGCAGTGTGAAGTGAAAAAAACCATATTTACTAACCAGAAAAAAAGTTGTTTTTTCCCAGTAATGCTTTTTTTTTTTGCACATACCAGACTTCTGTACCATATACCTGTGTAACGGTTGTAAACGCTCTTTTATTTTTAAGGTTATTCTTGTGCAAGTTAATCCAGGGGAAGCATTTACAATAAGAAGAGAAGATGGACAGTTTCAGTGCATTACAGGTAAAGCTGATGAATTTATTTTAATATTTCCTGAATCTGCATCAGGATAAATAAAAGGCAATTTGTGGTGTTGAAAGTAAAAGACTGACAAATTATTTTAAATACAAGAGCAGTTTAAAGACCAAAAAGATTAGCTGTGAAAGATCATTGGATTTAGATTTCACTGCCATAGATTACTTTTTTCTTATATTAGATTTGTTTTGGGAGGGAAAGTTGAGGGAACATTTTCAGTTTGCAAAGTTAACCGCAAAGTGCTGTTGTAGCAACTTCTGACTGACTTCATTTATTACACAGACCTCAAACTAAAAGCTGCAGTTGTTAATTTGCTTTGAGTATTTATTTTTTATTCCTTGCTGTCATGTGACATTGTTTGCCTGTCCCAACAGTAGCTCTGTTATCCCACTATTAGTTTTTCACTATCTCTAGGGGCCAAATTGTGTCCTTTCTGAGTTCTAGCAAGTTGCACCTTCACAATACAAATGCTTCATATATGCGTAGCATCCCTGTATGCAGTAGTCAGTTTGGCTGTCATTTTCTATTCTGAATGAAAATAGCTACCAGTTAAGCCTGTCTACAGCTGCAAGAAATAAGCAGTCAGATACTGCTGCTGTTTAGAATACCGCTTTACTGTTATAAGAGGGTATCCACAGCTTCAGCTATGAGGTTACTTTTTTTTTTCTCCTTGTTATCTGCTGGACCAATGAATCCCACCTTCTTTTTTTTCTGGATTTTGGCCCAACTTCTGGGAAGTTGAAGTAAGTATTTTCCAGCTCCTTTCCTCTCTTTCCCAAATGTGAGAACAGACAAAAGGTCTGGTTTCCAGTGTCGTAGGCAGGTCCTTGGACTACAAAATAACTGATTAAAGGAGGCCTTGGATTGTAATTAAGTTTATATTGACAATTGTTGATGTGTCCATTAGCACCATTTTTCAAAACTTTGTGCTGGTTGCATAGTGCTGTTGCTTCCTTTGAGCTACCAATAGATCTGTGTTGTAGCTCACAGTTCTGTAGGACTTATTTGAAACTTAGCTGTGTAGCAGTTACTGTATCTAAGGGAACATAGTGATTTTTGTCTTGCTGTTTAAGTTGAAGAACAGATAAGATGTAGTTTTCTTCTGTTGCACGGAATAGTGAGGAGAATGGCATGCATTGCATTTTTGCTTTTAATTTTGATTTATAAGGTAGGGCTTAGTTGAGGGGCGGAATGAATTAATGCTTTTCTTGCATGATCATCTTGAATACAGGAAGTGTTGCTCAGTGAGAGGACATGAGGAAATGGGCACAAACTCAAGTATAAGAAGTTCCACCTAAACATAAGGAGGAATTTCTTTACTGTGAGAATGGTAGAGCACTAGAACAGGCTGCCCAGAGAAGTGGGGGAGTCCCCTCTGGAGACATTCAAAACCTGCCTGGACAAGTTCCTGTGCAATCTGCTTTAGGTAGACCCACTCCAGCAGGGGGGTTGGACTAGGTCTCCAGAGGTCCCTTCCAACCCCATATGATTCTATGATTCTAAGTGTGTGAAGAACTGCAAAAACATTGAGATCATACCTTTATCTATAAAGTTCTGACCTCTCATGGGACAGCTTTTATCCTTATCTAGTCTCTTGTGTTCTGAGCAGACAGCTCACTGTTGTGATTTGATTCAGTTGCTGCTTTCTTTATGCTTTAAATATGAAAGTGAGTATGAGCAGTTATTAGGCAATTGTTCCTGGATCTCACCAAGTGTAAACTCGGATATGGTCTTAACTTCCTGAAAAGTGGCCCTGGCAATCTAGGAACCTAAATCGTAAAGCAGGTCCACAACTTTTGCAAATCTCCTGTCATATAAACATTCTTCTTGTCTTTCCCCCTTCCACAACATGGAAATGTGGCTTATAGTTGGTAGTAAAACACAGGGCATAGAGGTTTTTTATATCTGTACATTCACTGATCTTAGGACAGAATCTGAGTTGGCCATCATCTTATATATGTTGCCTTTCTGGTCTATTCCTGCTACTTCTGAGACATTTCTCTGTTATAAGAGTGCTATGCCAATGGATCTTTCTACTGCTTGGTCTGTATTCCCTTAGTAATGCTGTGCCTTTTGTATGTGTTGCCACTAACAAGGAATGTTTACTTTCCTTTCTGTGTATGGATTTATATAAAGTGAATAATTTTGGGTGGTGTAATTTGGTATTGATGGTCCTTTTTGCTTTGCCACAACTTCTCAAATGTAGTTTGCCCTTGGCCTTGCTACAAAATGGATGACCTGTCCCCAAAATGAGTTACAGCCACAGAAGACTCTTGCATTGGCTCTAAAGAAAGAAAGCTCGCATCAATTCCCTCTCCTTTTCTTCACTGCATGCACTCAGTCGTTAGGTCAAATCAAAGTTAAAAATGCAGAAATGCATAATGAGTATGGTTAGAGGAAACCTTATAAATGTGCAGAGATGCTTATTTCAAAAAAGTCACAAAGAAAATGAAGATGGTTGAAATTCAGTGGAAATGCAATCAGCAGGAAGTTAATTTAGTTATAATGTTTCCTAATACTTTTTTCCAGTCTGTTTTTTTTTTTTTGTAAATATTTACCCTTCTTTATATTCTTTTCTGACTGACTTAAAAGTCTCTGTAAAGAATACATGTTTAGCTTTTTCTGTGATGTACTATGTAAAAAGAGGTAGCATTACATACATTAAAAATGTGTATCTGTATATTACTTTGCAAAACCACAACATATATTGCCCACAGGAAAAATTATAATTATGTACAACAAGTATATTGTGTATTGCAATTAATACATTTTTCATCTTGTTTCACACTCAGAATCCACCTGGAGGAAAAGTATTAGTACAAGCAAAGATTTTTCATTAAATGCACTTAGTACTTTATGGCAGACATTCCCTTATCCCTTCCAAAATGTGGCTTATAAAGCTTGCATGTAGAATTCACAACACTTACTTATTTGTGATAGAATGGTAAGTAACCACCAAACAAATATCTCTTTGTTTATGATATTTACTTTCTAGAATGAAATAGTTCTAAGAACTTAATTTCCTTCACATTTTGTGGTATGTTCAATATTCTACAAATAACAAGGACTTGAGTTCTATATTGAACATAGTACAATTTTATTAAAGGAACATAAAATTTTCAAGTACTATTTTTCTAAGTCTGTATTCTAATTTATACTTAACATATGTTAGCCACCGTTTTGCTGTCTCTTTGGAGTGAAGTCTTACCAAGAGATATCCAAGAAAAAGGAGGAAAAAGATACTGATATTACAAATAATAATAATTTTTTTTAATATTACACATTGACAGAAGATGAAAATGATAATATGTAAATTCCGGTTCTTTGCAAGGAAAGTTGCATGGGCATATGTTTAAACAGAAATTATATAATACTAAAATGAAAGAGCAGAAGTTGAGAGATAGCGAGCTGCTTCTGGATGGGTTGCCAGGAAGTATAGATATGCAGATGCCATAGTTTGGGTGATTTGGTAAGTCACTGTTCCTTGTGTGATTCTAGATCTCTCTTGCGCTTTATTGCTGGTCAGTTCACCTTGAGGCTGCACTGTCTGCTGAAGTCAATGTGGAATGTTTATAAATCTAACCATAATGTTAATTGTATTTTCTTGTATCATATCCTTGTCTTTTGAGATGCTCCATTAATCTTTGTGCTGCTCTTGTCATTGTTATTTTATTTGTAAAGAGGACTGTCCTTACTTTGGATACTCTGTACACAGAGTAGAACTTCTCAACCTGAAAACAAGGGGAGTCAGTGTCTCTTCAGGAGAAAGGAGAGGTGTGAATGAAGTCACTATTTTAGAGCTATCCTTGAATCAATGAAGTAACGAAAACTTGAAGCACCAATTAATAGTGAAGCACACAGTGGTTTTTCTGTGAACTAAGCTTCTGAAGAAAATGCTGCATTTATACCCAAATCTCTGTACTAACTGACTGACTGGAACTCTTGTAGATGATCTGTAAAGTTTTGACTGGTCTGGACCTATGATAAGTGGGAAATGGCTTCTTAATGTGGGCCTCTTCTATAGCAATTAAGATTGCTATAGGTGTGATTGCTAAGGGTGAAAAAGACTCTTAAGAGACTTCAAACCAGGAAATAAGATTGGCAAAAGAGCAGTGAGTGTTAAGGGACCTTTCCTCCTTGCTGAATCCCGTTCTTTTTATAATAATGTGCATATTTTATTATTGATGTCTTACATTTATATTTCTGTAAAATAAGAAGTGTGGTTGCTTTGTATTTCTGCAGTCTTGGCTCTTAGTTGTATTTCTTTTATACATATTTTGACTTAAATACAGCTTCAAATCAGCCCTTCTGTGTGCCAATGGCATCTTTCTGGTTTTATAAAATATTTTCTTTGGCTGCCTACTGGTTTGTCTGATAGCAATGAATTCTGCCCCCTCTTGATGCAACTTCAATTTCGACCATTTGTCAGTCTCTTACTTTTCAAAGACACTTGCTGGTAGATATGAAGATATCTGTGTATCCACGTGTTAGACCAAAATGTTTATTTTCAGAAGAACTCTTTTAAATCTGTGAAACTTCTCACATAGACTTCTGTGGAAACTTTCCTTAAGCCAAAATTTTCTTCTATTAAAGTGAAATAATCAGCTACATTACAGTGATTCAGAAAACCAGGTTTGAAATGTATGAATAGGCTCTCTTTGTAGAAGTGAATTACTGCAGATCATTCATTCATGAATTCTTCCTATTGCAGAATAAATGAATGAAGATGACTCATCTTGAGCACATTTTGTAGCAGTCCCAAGTTACAGCTAAGGGCTATTAAATGTTCCTTGCCATAATAAGAGAGACCATGTTCTATATGTCTGTGCAAAGGAGAATTGCCATTTTCATAATAAAATAAGAAAACTTATGTAAATTAGAATGAGTCATAAATACTTCATGCTTTGAAATAAAATGAAGTATCAGTGTTAAGGTTAGTCTCTGGGATAAAAGTTAAACAATCATAACCTTATTTTTTCCCCTTTAAAATAAGGAATATAATACTTCTGGAAAGTGTTTTCAAGGAAGCCAAGAGGAAAAGAAGATCACAAATTCTAAGACTACAGCAGTGAAAGAAAAATCTTTAGTTCATTCTAAGATTAACTTCAGCTTTGCAACACCAAACCTGCCCATTACCCAGAATACTGTGGAGAAAAAAAATCCCTTTTATAGAATCATAGATTCTGCACTAAAGATTATCAAGTTCCAACCCCCCTGCTCTGAGCAGGTTTCCCACTAGACCGGGTTGCTCAAACCCCATCCAGCCTGGCACTGAACACCTCTAGCCAGGGATGGTTTATCCACAACTTCTCTGGGTGACCAGAGAAGTCTCACCGCCAGTGTCTCACTGCCATCATCATAAAAAATTTCTTTCTTACGTCCAATCTAAACCTACCCTCTTTCAGTTTAAAACCATTGCCCCTTGTCCTGTCACAACAAGCCCTGGTGAAAAGTCTCTGTCTTTCTTACAGACTTTCTTTGTAAATTGAAAGGTCACAATAAGATCTCCCTGGCGCTTTCTTTTCTCCAGGCTGAACAACCCAAACTCTCTCAGCCTGTCCTGATAGGAGAGGAGCTTCATCCCTCTGATCATCTTTGTGGCCCTCCTCTGGAACTGTTCCAACAGGTCTTTATCTTTAATGTGCCGAGGGCCCTGGAGCTGGGCATAGTACTCCAGGTAGAGAGCAGAGTGGAGGGGCCTCTCTTGACCTGCTGGCCATGCTTCTTTTCATGCAACGTATGGTTGGCCTTCTGACCTGTGAGTGCACATTGTCAGCTCATGTCCAGCTTTTTATCCTCCAGTACCCTGTAGGTATTCTATAGTCCTCTGTAAGACTGCTCTCAATCTGTTATCTTCTGGAAGGTCTCATGTGGTTTTGGTTGTTTTCAGAGAGCGTTAGAGCAACCAAGCTGAACATCTTAAAATCCAAATGTAGCTGCAATTTAAGCACATGAACAAAAAGAACCCTAGGTTTATCTTGTTCTCATTATCATCTGGTGCTTTGGTGTTGAGTATTATTTAAGACTAATTTATTAATATTAGAAGTTAAAGACCCATCATAAATTCTGTACAAATTGCTGCAAATGCCTCTGAAGGGACTTTGTTAGTTGCTAATTGGAAGATACCTCTTTCACAAGAAGACCACAGCTTATTATCAAATCCTAAACCCACTGTGTTAGGTGAAGAGAGTGTTCGCTGTCATTCTGTGGGAATTTTGGAATATACTAGGATATCTGGCATTGCAGTAGTGATCCCATATATTGGCTTTAAGGGCAGCATCACTTATAGAAACCACAGAATCACAGAATATCTCAAATTGGAAGGGACCCATTAAGATCATCAAGGCCACCTCCCTGCTATACAGGACCACCTAAAACTATACCGTATGACTAAGAGTATCATCCAGATGCTTCTTGAACTCTGACAGGCTTTGTGCTGTGACTATGGGAGAGCCTGTTCAAGTGCCAAACCAGCCTCTCAGTGAAGAACCTTTTCCTCAATTCCAACCTGAACTTCCCCTGGTGCAGCTCCGTTCTGTTCCCTTGTGTCCTATCATCTGAGAGAAGAAATCGTACTGTATCTTGTTTGTTAAATTGCTCAGTATCCGCCTTAGCACTGGGTAAATTTAGGAATAAAAGAATATTTATTTAAATACATAGATCTGTAGTAATGGGATAAACTAGCAAAACCAATAAAACACTAAAACCAAGAATTCTCTTCTTGAGCATCTCTAGTCTCCTAGGTAGCTTAAGACCCTGGATAATGAAAACTTACAAGTAAACAGAGATGCATATTACAAAATGTAGTGCTCTAGTTTTCCTGCTCCCATTATGAACAGCTTACTGGAGCCATACAGTGAAGCTGCTCTGGGTGGTCTTTTCTTTCTGTAGGCCAAGAAGAAAATAATCATCATCCTTGCTTCCATTTACCTGTTTCTCACTTCTAAATGCTGAAATGTTACATGACAACCTGTGTGAGTTTGTTTTCCTTGCTTTTTGTCTTCAAGGATGCCTTACAGCTTTTCTCTGCTGTAGCATTCTGAAGGCACAGATGTAAGCTTTTATGCATCAGTTCATTTTAAGAAAAACAAAAAAACCAAACCAAAACAAAACCAGTACAAACCAACCCTACCCTAAATAATTTCAGTTGTCTTTCCATTCCTTTTGTGTGAGTACTGTAGAAGACTGAACGTGATATGTGAGGCTGAAATGGGATATTGATACTTAGATTAACATCCTCTTCCACATGTTAATTTTAGAATTTCTGTCGGAAGTATTTAGAGGGCCTTCATAAAAGGCACTGAGGAAAGCAAAGTTGTCTGGAAGTATGAGGTCATAAAAAACTACAGTGACTTAAAGCCACTTAATTCTTGAGTGAGGGTGTCCATATAGAGTTTCAGAGCTGAGTCTAGGAGTAGCTTAACTTCAAAACATCTCTGTTAGGAAACGACCTTCGATATACACATTTTAAATTGTGTATATTTATACACAATAAGAACATCGGTATTGGTCAGCTCTGCAGGAGTATAATGCAGAGGAAACTTTATTCTCTTCTGTGTTGCAACAAGATGATGAGGAGGGTGGCCACAAAGTGTGGTTGTAGCAGCTTGATTTGGAGCTATCTCATTCAAAAATATTTTTAAGTAGGAGCTGCTCTTTTTATAGCTTAGGGTACTAAACAGAGTACATGGATGCCCTGGCAAATTTTGTCAAACAGACTTGCCCTCCTGCCTTTTACACGTAGGTTAGCATAAAAATTGGATGGAGATATGGCAAATATCTTTCTGATAAGGTAAAGAAAAAATGATGGATTTAAGCCCTTCACCAATCATGATGAATGTAGAATGCTCGTGTATTGGCTTTGACACATAAGAGAAATTCAGTCCACAATTCAAGTACTACTGGCAGGTAAAACTTGCCTGTAAGCCCTGCTGCTGCAGCTTTTCTAGTACCACTACTGTGCTGAATTAAAGCTAGCTCCAGGTATGTCTATTTGATTCTCTAGTCCCTTTTGCAGTAAGGCAGAGACTGTCTTCACTCTTTTCAGAGTCATCTCTCAAATTTGTTTTAGTAACTCAAAAAACCTTGCAAAACAGTGCAAGGTCATTCCCCTGACCAGAATAAAATACAACAATTCAGAACTGTTGTTTAGATCTGGCTCTTTTTGCTCTGAGAATGGCCATGAAAATTAGCTTCATAACAGAGCTTCCTCAGCCTTCTCTGGGATCTGCCTGACCTTCTCCTCAGTTAAATCTGATAACTGACCAAATCTTGGTGGTCCCAGTGTCCTCCAGCCTTTAAAGAAGCAGTCAGGGATGATACAAGAAACTGTTGCTGTAGAAGCTTACTTTATTCTGCTGCTTTTTCTGCCAGAGCTGCTTGCATTAACTGTTGTGCTTACTTTGTTAGGATTATAAATACTAGATTTCTAAAACATGCTATTCCCAAAATAAACTAAACTTGGCAAAAGTTTTATTAAAAAGCAAAGTAGACCTGTTTTATCACCTTCTGTAGCAGCAGCTACAGATTAAGAGAGAAATGCATTGATTCAGATCTCTTTCAGAGTGTTGTAAAACACAGCGTGTTTTAGGGAAAACTTAATTTTTCTGTCATTGATTTCTGTTTTAAATCTAATATCATTATTTTCTTATCCTTCTGTTAGATATTTGTCTCACTTTTATTCTTATTTAACACCTTTTGAGATGTGAATGAGTTCATAGCTTACTATATTTATTATAAGGTATTCAGTCAGGTTCTCCCTTTCCTGTATATTCTGACCAATTAATCTTCCTTTTTATCTTCTCTAATTTCCTCCTTTATTCCCTGTTTTCACTACACTGCAAGCTCCATACTGTAAAACCAGCCTGACTGTAGGAAGGTTCTGGAGACGCTGGTTTGAAATATCAATGCTTCAGCTGCATGCTGAAGACATCTAATTTTAGGTGACTAAATGTGTGTTTCTATATGTGGCCTTGGATCTAAGCTCCCATTATAACCAGTGAAGATTTAGTCACTAGGTATAGTACAGTCAGTGCTTTTCAGCTGACATCAGTTTGTGCTGAATAGCTCTCCAGGCTCCACTGTCTGTACCGACTAGATCTCCACTTGCTATAATGGGAGTTTAAAGTCCTAACTTGCATGCAGACACGTAATTTTAGATACCTAAATGAGATGTCTCCATTCTGGAACCAAAGTCTGGCTATTATGAGCTGAAATAAATAAGGCTACATCCTGAAAACATCTCATTTTAGTGTGTTGTTTCTCAGTTGTACCCACAGTGAATGTCTCTGTCCTCAGGCATCTGAACTCATTGAACTCATCCATTTCCATTAGCATCTAACATCTCACATTTTACAAGGAAGGTAACAGTATTGGAGGCACATGTTGGGAATGGAGTTACAGCCCTAAGTTGCAGCTAGAGAATGGCCTTAAAATTTAATTTCCATGACTGTAGTCAGTCAACTCTAGCCCACAAGGCTGTGAAGTATTCATTCAAACCACCGAGATTCAGATGCTACTGTGGGCTCAGTCTGGAGTCAGTTGGATGAGTCTTGTATGAGGCACGTTAAGCTTGGCAGGTCTGAGTCTGGCAATATCATAGTAGTCCCCTGGCCCTACAGACAGTTCATATGTTTTCTCCCCTGACTGTGATGTTGATGGGAAAGAAATAGCCTCGTGCTACTTGCTTTATGGGGAGAAGATTTAGGTAGGATCTCTTCTTGGTTTCTAATGTAAGTAGAAAGTTTGTCTAGTATAAGTAGTTAGCAGTTTGAAGTAAATCAAAGATCAGAGATGCAGGCAGAAAAGTTTGAAAAATATTTTACTTAGTATTTTCACTTGATATCCTAACATTTAGAATGACTTCTGCAGATAGCTTCTTCTGCATCTTAATTGGATACAATCTGACTGATTGAAATAATATTTCGTGAAGATTGCTGGCATATTAAATAGAGAAAGAAGCTTCTCAATTTCACTTATTAATTCCTTTTTTAAAAATAATGCTTTTATTTTATAGAAACTTAAACTTAGTGCTTTTAAGTTGACTTTGCACTGGGTTTCATAAAAATGGAAAGGCTAGAACTCTGTGCATCAAGGACTTTTGTAAAATCCTCTTTTACCACATGTACAGTATGAATACAGGCTGATGTGTCCTCTGTTGGAAAATGATACAGATTGTTAGATAAGACCCCAGGAAATTTCTTTATCATTCTACCCTGTGAGATTCAAGTTGTTTTGTTGCATCCTTGATTTATAGTTGTAGCTTTGAAAACATTCGGACTTCTATCCAAGAATTACTGTTAATGAAGAAATAGCTTTTAATTACTTTTGATTTACTTTGCTTTTCTAAAAAGTAGTCACGGCTGCCTTATCTTGTGGACCACTGTCAGGCACGTGGTAGTTGTGAAGGGTGGCAGAGCAGGAAACCAAAATCTCTGTGGGTGTTACCTTTCCAGAGTTCACCACAACAGACCAAGCTCCAGACTTGTGTGGACAGAGCATGGCCAGGCTACCACAGCCATACCAGCAGCTTATAAGGCCTGATGTTGCTCTGCCTCCATGCTTTCTTCTTTGAGGCTTAAAATTATTGTGTAGACAGGGCCAAGGTAACAAAAGAAAAAGACCAGGACGTTAGTGTCCCTTTCTTTCATTTTCACCAGTGCAAGGCTACTGTATTGTCTGAGTAGATCCAAGTACGCTTCTCTTGTCAGAATGTGGTATCTAGCTGAATGTTGCAACTTTCAATCCAGGGATTTTTTTTTTATTCTGTTCTTAGTCTTTTTTTTTTCTAATGGATGAATCAGTAGCGCATGGCTTGATAGATATGGCTGTGCATATGTTATTAATAGTAAACAATTATAGCTGTCTTTTTTTGACTGTCTGTTAAATGACTGAGGTTTTGTCAGCTTGCATGACTTACATGACCATGACACTCTTCAACTTCATTAAAATCATGGTAATATAACTTCCCTTCCCCTTCTGCCTTTTGCAGACATTCAGCAATCTGTTTTACATCTAAAGCAGTTTATTATCCAAATGAGGGAAAGGAAGAGGAACAAGATAACAAGGTCATTACAAACATATATAAACAAATATAAACAGCTACCGTGTAATGTGAGTTAAAGACCAATTACAAGCATTGAAGTTCAGCCATTTAAAGCCATTAAGAAGCACCGTAATTACATGGAGTTTCAAACAAAGTTGGAAGGGCCAAATTCACTGGTAGTAAATACAGCTATCCACAGTGCTGTTCTTGTTTTCTTTTTGCTAAAGAGAAGCTCTTTCTCGCACTGCGAAGAGCTTTCTAGAAAATGCAGTTGTCCGGAGCAGGAGCTCAAGGACACCATCCAAAGAGCCTCAGATTTTTTCAAGGGGTCGTATAGCACCCAATAACTTGTAGATGGGTCTCAAGTTAATGATATTAGAGCTGGTAGAAAAGCTGACTACATCTTCCTTTCCTTTTGATTAATCAGCTGTTCTTTTATTGTATGGTTTAATCTCCTGTACTCGTTATCAAATTGTTTTTCCAGTAGCCTATTTTCCAGCAGTTTCATTATTCCTTTCCTTTTGGTGCCCTACATATGGGCCATGTTCATAGGTACCGTGTATATTGTGTTTCCCTTGGATAACCTTGACATTTGTATTCAAAAGTAGAAGGGACGGGCCTTCCAAAGCAACCAAAGAAAGAGCTGCAATAAGAACTATGAATGCCAAACCGATAGTCTGTATTACTGCTTCATTAATAATTCTTAAAAGGAGTTAATATGAAGTTAATTGTAGTTTCAATAAGATGTGAAGAAGTTATGAAGAAGTTATTGTGAGGAGGATAGTGAGTATTTCTCACAATGCCCACTTCGTAATGAAGTATTGCATCAACCCTAGAAAAATCTTATGAATACGGGCAGGCCATTTAAAGTAGGAGGACTGTGCTGTGCAAAGACCACAACAGGACCACAGGCTGAAACAAAGTCCCAAAGCGGGGGAAGCACTACTTGTAAAATGCAGCTTTAGCGAGGTGGTTCCAAAAACCAACCCAAAACCAAGCTACTAAAGCAAGCAATAAATATGCAGGAAGAGGACAGGGAAGGAAGTTAGGTCCAGGAGCTGTGACTTTATGATGCTGCAGCATTCTCTTCTAAGAATCAGAGTGAAAGTTGAAGATGACAGAAGGAGAAAGATGTGTCTACAGAGAGTCATCTCCTCTTCTCTGTTTTTCCCATGAGTTGCATTTAAGGTAGTCTCTTGAAACATAGCATTTAAGTGAAGTGCTACTGTGTTACATCCTCAACTGCTTTAGCCTTGAAGGAGTTGTGCTGTGAAAGGCACTGCTCTCTTGACAGAGTTAGCTCTTACTGTTTATGCCAAGAGACCTCTTAGTAAAACTATTTAAGTAGCAGGTAGGTTTAGAAAATTATATGAAACATACTTAAGTTTGCATTTATTCTTTCTTTTTGTTATGCTTTCCATGTATTTTTTTTCTATTTGTGATGTCACTAAATTGTTTTGTTTCATTTAAAAAAAAAAACAACAAGTAAGATTAATCTTACCTAGCTTTTAAATTCAGATTTAAATCTGAATTCTCATCTGACTTTTTACTCTTATTTTCCAAAAGATAGTACATACAAATAACACTGTCTTGTAGGCAGATCCTTGGAGTGCCTAGAGCCCAAGATGAGTTTGGGTATTTGAGAAGCTAAACTATTTTTTTTAAGAGATTTTTTTTTTTTTTCTAAATTGGATAGTAAGGGGTCAAAAGCAGAGTTACTACCTCTGGTTTAGTGTGACACTACTGGCAGTCCAGTTTTGGGGAGCATCTGGTGACTAAGCAATGCATCAACGAGTGAGTGTACTTAGTTAAGTTACAAGGGCAGTGTGAGCAACTGGAACCAGTTAAAAGTTCTTCCAGCATGGATGGGTTTTAAAAATCACCTGCTAAGAGAGCTGAAAAATAAAAGTGAATATCAGCAAAAGCTGAACATAGATGCAGAGGACTGGCTGCTGTAAGCCTAACTTCACAGAATCACAGAATCTTCTAGGTTGGAAGGGACTTTAAAGATCATCTTGTCCAACTGTCAAACTAACTGACAAAAATAGACACCCACACAACAAAAAATGAAGATCACCATCACTAAACCATACCTCCCAGCACTACATCAATCCACTACTACAATTTCCACTTGTTTATCCGATTTGTACTGCAAGTGGGTACAAGAGGACTGCCAAGCATGAGGTTTTGATGGTTTGATCACTTTTTACTGTGGACTTCTACTGGTGTGTGTTAAAACAGTGCTTTTCTACACAGGTTTTAGATCTGACATGATGTGTATGTAGCCTTTTCAGAAAACTATTTGTAAAAGGTGTGCTTTTATGCTTACTGCAGTCTTCTAATTCTTACACAAAGATTGCATAAAAAGGAGGAAAATATACCCTGGAAATACCGTATCTTTCTTGTAATTGCAGCTATATGCACTCTCAAGTTTTCTTGCATTCCTTTCCAGCAAAAACATGACAAATACTAGAACCAGACTAGGAGTCTTATTCGTATGCCCACACAGCGTTATCTCTAGGTTGTTTCCCAAATTTGTCCTCTGACAGGTCTTTAAAATTCCATCCAGAGCACTGATTTGCTCATAATAGCCATCCAACTGTCCATTATGTTAATAGAATTTCAGTATGTTGTCATTCTTTTTCAGACACCAAGCCTTATCCTCTCATTTGAAAAATAGATTCATTATTTTTGATGGGAAAGAGTCTAGTCTCATGTTGACAACAGTTAAATAGAAGGGTGTTGGGGTTTGGATTCTTTTCAGCGTCATGTAAATGTACGTTGGTGGATCTTCTTATTGTATGGTGGCGTTGTGCTGCTGTGTCTGGATATTGGCAGGTAAACGTACCTGTGCAGCTTCAGAGAGCTGAATGGGAGGTCTCAAGCGCCTGGGAACGTGCTACATAGAAAAAGGAGGTAAGGTTATATCTTTGGAGGACATAGCTTTGGGGGATATGAAGGCCAGTGGGAAGTAACTAGGGCGACAAGAGAATGCAGTTGTAAAGAATTGCGGGTATGCAGTGGAGTCTTGAGGCCAGATACTTGTATGTTGCCTGTCTCCATGCTGTAAAATTCAAAGCATAGTTCAGAATGTTTTTTCCTCTCTATCTCTAAGGAGCTTCAACAGAGTCAATGTAACCTTAATCAGGTTTTTTTATGTTCTAAATTGTGAATGAAATAGGAAAGGATTGAATGCTAAAACATGATGCACAGCTAGCCTAGAATGTAAATATATCCCTTCTTAATCACTCAGTGACCAGTTCACTCAGGTATCTTTCAGCTTACGGGATATTCTAGAAACACTTTGCATTTCAGCAAAGCAGATCATCCAAACAACTCCAGTGGCATAGAAAATGTGGATTCTGGAAGTCGTAAAAAGATCAATAGAACATGCATTGGCTGTCTAAAGGATTGTTGTTTGAATTATACGCTTGAACCAGGTGAAATACAGTTATATACAATGCAAGGTCAAGGCATAACATTAATAAATTATAAATGGGGATCTCCTCACTTGAAACTTGAGGAGGAGGAAGCAGGCAAGCTATGTGCCTAGGTAAGTATTATCTCTAGTGTAATGTATCTGGAAAGGTTATTGTGATCATAAAATGCATCTGGGCAGTTGTTGCTAGTACAGCTTGAGACATTTAGTAGCATTTTACAGGATTCTGCTGAGACCTCAACTGTAATTTTATGATTTATGTTCACAAAAGATGACATGAAGCTGATTCCAGGTGTTGTAGGAAAGAGCTATTAAGATATTCAGGAGAATGAGGAGCTTCTTTTATAAAAAGAGAGTAGAAGAGCTTGGTTTGTTAGGCTAAAAATAAGTTTAGAATCATAGAATGGGTTGGGTTGGAAGGGACCTTAGAAATCATCTAGTTCCAATGCCCCTGCCATGGGCAGGGACACCTCCCACCGGAGCAGGTTGCTCAAAGCCCCATCCAGCCTGGCCTTGAACATCTCCAGGGATGGGGCATCCACGACTTCCCGGGGTAACCTGTGCCAGTGCCTCACCACCCTCACTGGAAAGAATTTATTTATGGTATCTAATCTAAATGTCCCCTCTTCCAATTTAAAACCGTTAGCCCTTGTCCTGTCACTACACTTTCTCACAAAGAGTCCTTCTCTGGCTCTCCTATAGGCTCCTGTCAGATATTGATACGCCGTTGTAAGGTCTTCCCAGAGCCGCCTTCTCCAGGCTGAACAACCCCAGCTCTCTCAGCCTGTCCTCATAGGGGAGGAAAGGCTCCCTCCATCCCTCCAGTCATCTTCATGGCCTTCCACTGGACCTGTTCCAAGAGGTCCGTGTTCTTTCTGTGTTGAGGACTCCAAAGTTGGACACAGTACTCCAGGTGGGGTCTCATGAGCGCAGAGTAGAGGGGCAGAATCACCTCCTGTGACTTGCTGGCCAGACTTCTCTTGATG
>BJBW01002550.1:89346-118388 GCA_004320125.1 Scolopax mira
AAAAAAAAAAAAAAAAAAAAAAGGAAAAAGAAAAAAAGTTAATGCCAGAGCTGGTTTAGAGTCCAGCTGGATGTCAAATGGCTATGCATAACTTTAATTTCCAGAAACCTCCTGGCTGCATGGGAAAGTTGTGCTCTAGAACAGCTCTCCAGTGGGAGATGTATGGGTAAAAGAAATGACTGTTTTAAGATTGGTCTTGATGCTTTTATGTAGGTTCCATTTATGATGGATCTTGATGTATGATAACAGAGGAGAGAAACGAAGCAGCAATTACAGGTGAATAGACTTGATTCATTAGGTCTTTTTCAGTCCTTGAGCCCTGACAGTCCAGCAATGGAAAATTTAAATCTCCTGCATCCAGACAGTAGTGAAGCAATAAATAGGTTTCGGCACAAAGGACACGTTTACTTTCCAGCTATTAAGCAATTTTCTTGTCTCACCTCCTTAGTAGAGGGATATATTAATCCATACATAATGTATGGTAAGGAGCTGCACTGTATGCATGTGTCTTTTTTCCCTTTCTTTTGGTTTGGAATGACAACTTCTATATGTCTGAGCCAAGTTAGTTGTTTCATCCCTGGCCCCTTGTTTGGCACAGGTAAGTAGATTCTTTACATAGTTCTTTCTGGCTCAGAGTTCATTTTGGCTGCCAAAGCAGTGGGTATATTACTTTCTAAAATGTATTTGGTTACAGAGCAAATTGAATTTGGAGAGCCTATGCAACAGCATAGGCTTATCTTTGTGTCTGGTCCCTGTTTACTGCTTTACCAGATACTTTCTTTCTGATAATACATATTTATTAGTGTTGTTGAAAGCTTTTTATCAACAGCAACCTTTGTCACAGATGCTCTTAATGTTTGAGCTTACATACTTGTCCTGTGTGATAACTTGCTTGGGATTTGGAGAAAATTATTCCTTGTTGAAAGCATCTGTAGAGAGTTCATTGTGAAGAATCAAGGAGCCTTTGTCACATAAAACACCCAAAAGACCAAATTTCAAATGCTAAAATAAGTTTAAAAGATAAAAATAAATTTCTAAAAAGCCTTTATTAGTTAGCCTCTGGGGAATTTTTTTCAGCTAAGCCATACCCTGAAAAAAACTTTCAGACTGCTTTCAACAGTAAAACATGAGGTTTGCAGTGGGAATTGGTTGAAGGTGTTTAGTAATCTGTACAATAGTAGAAATATTTCACTACAGAAGAGGCTGCATGTGTCAATAGTAAGGCTGGTGCCTTTCTGTGTTGCAAAGTCTGAGAACATCAGGGCTTTTTATGTGTACCCTGATTTTGGGTTAATTAATTGGGGACCAAGCTTTTTGAACGTGCAAGTTCTTGTGTGTTGACCTTAAGTCATCAGCAGAATTGGAAGTCTTAATCTAAATATTTAAGTTATTTATCATGTCAGGTGCAATGTTACTAAGAATTTTCAAGATCAGTAGTTTTTCAGTACAACCTTTATTTCCACTGTCTTCAGAACGTTCCCTATTGTAGCTGCCTTCATAGGCTTGTCATGTTATTGGTGAAAAGATAGAAAAAGTATGTCTCTGTGATGGATTGTAATCACAAAGGGTCACATTGAGAGTGTCTGGATTCCACCTTAGTTCTAACTTGCAGCTTTTAGCTGCAAAAGTCTTAGACACAGCCCAGGTCACCCGCTGCATCATTACCTAATCCCAGTAAGCACATTGAATCCATTGCTTCTCCCGTTCTCACCACTACTTGACCATGGCATTCTCTACATGCCTGTAATTGTACAAAACATGAGGTCGTGGGGGGACAGACAGAGGCTAGCCATCAAAACCAGGCCAGAATAGAGACAACAGAGACAGTATATAAATGTTGCCTTTCTCTCTCCCCAAAAAAAGAAAGATAGGCTCTTTGTTTACTGAGGCTATATTAAGTTTATCCCCAAAGGCAAACAGTATCAGCAGCTAAAGCACTTGCCCAGAGTTGAGATCTGAGGTTTTTAGCTCTATGAGGTACCACAGAATCTGGATCTGTAGCTCCCAATTGCAGCAATGTCCCCTAGCCATAAGGCAATGGGGTATTCCTAGTTTAGACTTTTTTTCATGTCAACTTTAGGAGATGGTCATTTTCATCTCATAGAAAGATAAGATTCCAGAGGAAAACATGAGAAGGCAGTCTCCTTTTTTGCTCTCAATGTAATAGGGATTCCTGCGTGGTTTAGTTGAATCCTGCATTCTGATTCCTGTTTAAGAGGCTGGCTCTTTATTTCCCATTTAGAAGTTCTTGTATTAAAGAAGCTAAGCATCTCCAACATGGACAAGAGCTTAATGTATTGTGTTTGAGTTTCAAGTGGTCCATCTTCAGCACCAGTGGCCCAGATTAGTCCATTGTCTGGTGTTCTCCTAGATTGGGGCAAGGTGTGGGATTAATCTACTTGAGCATAGCACAGAATTTAGCCTACCTACCAACTGAATAGGAAGACCTTCTTTTCCTGACTAGAAATCTACTCTCAGAAAACTTGATCTATTCTACTGAAATGGGACAGAAGAGTGACTGGAGCAGGCCTGAACCAGATATTTACTTGAGGACATGCTGTCTGTACTTAATGATTTGTGTCATTTGGTATGAGGTGGCTCTCTGATAAATGTGCAGAAGCACAGAGCTGTCCTCTGGAGGCAGCCAGTGAATCATCCTGCTGAAGCCAAGTGTTTCCTTTAGATGCTATAAAGTGTAAGGTGTGTAGCATCAGGTGTTTTCAGTTTGGTCTTATGTCTCATTTTTGTTGTGAAGATTGTGAAATTTGCTTGGGGCTTCTTCCCTACAGTTTGTGTCGTGACAGAAGGATTTCGCATTACCAAATCTCACCTTTTGAATTGTCGGCTTCAGGGATTGTTTTCTTCACTAATGATGTGAAACAAAACTGTGCAATAAAGTGTTACTTCAAAATTTATTTCATAGTTTAGAAACCTACATCTGAACATTTGTTTGTGGAACTGCAATGTTTGTAGAATCTTTGTTGGTGGACACAAGTGAATGCCTCTAATGTAGAGATAAAAAATAATTGTATGTGGTGAGTGTGAAGAGAGGAAGTCCTGTAGGACTGAAGTCTCTCCATTTCTTAGTATCGTTACAGAAGACCTTTTAATCTCCAGAACAGCAAACTTACTTACCTAATGCAAGAATTACATCTAAGATATCTAGTGGGACAGAACTGTTGAGTGTGAGGGGGTTTGGTTTTTGGGGTTTTGTTTTGGTTTTTCTAATCGATACATTAGTATTGATTACATACGTACAGTTATCATTAACCTTTTACCTTTACTGAGAACAGCATTTAGTCCTGGTTTTGCACATTAGAACTCTAGTTGTGAAGCCAATATTTACCTAGCTTTCCCTGTCTCTGCTAAATCACATCAAATCTTGGATTATGAGATGCCTGGAAAGCTGAGACATCTCATGTCCTGCTAACTTAGTTCTATGTTTTGCAGTTAGAAATTACCAATCCCAAAGTGGTTCCTTTAAAGAAAGAAGTGTGTGGTATTTATTTTAGATATTAGAAGGACTTCAGCTGCTTATAATCGTAATAATTTTTCTTCTTCTTTGGTTTTATTTTAAATGGACCATCTGAATTTGCGTTGTTTTTGTTTATATAATTAGCTGGAAGCCTAAACAGCTTGGAGGTTTTCAAATTAAAGTACATGTTATTAGTAGATTCCAGGAATTCAGAGTAGTACATCTTTAGAGGTGTCTAAGATAGAAATAAACATTTGAGTTGGGCACCAAATTTTCTCTTGGCAGCCTTTTCTGGTATTAATTTCTTGCTTGAACTTCTGACACTGTATGTGTTGTAATACTCAATTACAGTTTGCACAAACAAGTCTTTTATATCTACAGAGCCTTCTGTGTATTTTTATCCATAGTTTCAAAATACTTTACCCTAGAATTTGGTAACATTGTTTCAGCATTTATATGTATGATATTAATTTTCTTAATGTATCATAATCCTATAAGTAATATTCAGTAAGTCGTATTCAAGCTATAGTCTGTATGTAGATTATATATATACACATGCACACATATGTATAATATGTATAATAATTTGAGGGAGCAATATTAAGAAATTTGCACAAAAGAGGGGGGACTTCTCTGTACAGAAGCTCTGAGACAGCAGAACATGCCAGATAATTTTACACTCTAGTTTCAAATCAATGTAGCCAGGTAAGTATGCACAGAAAAAATAATTCATTAGTGTAATAAATTGAATATAATGATGACAAAAAGGCCTTTACAAGTAATTATACTACATAATTTCATTTTTGGCACAACCCCCAGGCGGGAGTGGGAAGTAGAAGTTGAAGTTAGTGCTTGTTCCCTTCAAGATCTCTGTTCTCTGAATCAACATGCTCTTTTGTAGAAGCCACTGTATACACACCAAAAACTGCCAGCTGTTGAGACTCATTTGCATTGTTCATCTCTTCGCCACAACCAGCTATGAGTAGGAATGCTTAACTTTATGAACTTTCCGCTCTGCAGTGTTATATGGCTAAAAAAATAATTCCATTTAGAAAAGCCCAAATTCTAGTGGTAATAACTGTTACGTGATTAAATTGTAGTTCATTGTGAGTGTTGTGAATCAAATGGAACATGATTAAGCAGTATGCACAAATATTAAATATTAGTCTGAAAAAGTCATGGATCAATACTGCTTAGCGTAAGTGCTGGGAAATTAGGCTCTCCTTGAGGAAAAAAATACGCAAATACACAATGCAGTTAGATTAGGAGTACAGATTATTTTTCCTGCTAAGGATAAAAACATTTTCATCAAAGCTTCTCTTGTGTTAAGAATGGTATATCACATTTGACTCCCTTTGAAATGCAATGATTTATGGTTCACCTGATATTTAAATTGGAAGACTTCAAGGGAGAGAGAACAGTTTTTTTGACATAACTCTTCCGCAGAGTTACTAAATAATTACCTTAAGTCTAAACTTAAAACAGCAAACAAAATGGAGCAACGTAACAATCTCTGTTGCAGAGTACAAAGTCTGTGTTGTATTCCCCCATGAACATCTTTGATTCATTGGTACTTTTTGTTAACAAAGCAGGATAGAGTTGATCACTGTGCCACACAATTGCTTCTTCAGAAACTTCAACAACACATGTTTTAATCTGTCTCAACAGACTAAAATCATCCTTCTGCAAGCTCCTAAGTTTAACTTCTCATATTGGTGAAGCTGCTCTAAGATGTGGAGTTGTAGTCTTTTTAAATCACAAAATTGCACAACGGTCGTTGTTCAGAAACAAGTGAAATGAAAGTACATTTAACATTTAAACATAGAAACCATTGTCACCTTTTTCCTTTGAACATAGGTGAGGCCATTATAAAAGAAAACCGATAGCTGTAGTAATGATAAAGTGGTATAGGAACCTGTCATCCCTCCACTTTGTCTGAGAAGAGACTTTACATCCTTTTTTTTTTTTTCCCCTGAATACATATGTATGGTTTCATGGGAAAGATCAGGATCTCATTAGGATGTAATCTTTAGAAATACTGTAGTTAGGCTTTGTAGCTTTCTGCTCTTTTATCCATTATTCCAAAGTCTCTGTGGAGGAAACTGATGCTTTTTTTCCCCTTTTAAAAGAAACTATGTGACTGTGTTACCTTCAGTTTTCCCTTGCATTTGCCAGCCTGCAGTCTACTGATAGATTTTTGTAGCCAATTAATGTATTTAAATTGATGTTGCAGCTTTGTCGGCTGCTTTTCCCCAGCCTTGATGGCAAAAGTAGACAGATGGATGGGGGAAGGGATTGTTTTGTCAGGATGATTTTAGAGCATAAGGAATATGTTAAATTGACAGCCTTGTGAACTGAAGTTCTTGCAGCATCTCACTCTTCCTTCTTGTGCTCCTTCCCCAGCTCGGGCCTAGCAGTAAGTTCTGTGTTTGCTTTTCTTCTTTCTTATTACTCACCTCGATTATGTCGTACCTAATTAATGTAAAGCTGCTGATTCTTTTTGACAGGTTTTTTTTTTTTTTTTTCTTTAGTGCCTGTTAACCCCAATAACTGCGCAGTATTTTCCAGGCGCAGCTTACAAGACAAATGCAGACCAATTGATGCGGTGCTGGTTGTTACTGGGGTTTTTTTTGTAACGAATTGTAGCTGCTGGGAGCCCAAAATAAAACTTTTGAAGTCTCAGCCGTTATGTAAAAGACACGAGTGGTGCAACTATTTGTGGCATCTGGGACTATTGATTTACTGCCGCCCGTCCGTGTTGGAGGGGTGGGCTGCTACGTCAGCCCCGCGCTCTATTGTTTCAGCCGCCGTGGCCTTTGTGTTTGCTCCTGTCAGCGCTTGCGTCAGTGATGCATATCATCGCCGGCGTGATGTCAAAGTGTGGGTGTTCGCTTATAGAGCCATAGTTAACCTAATGTGCCGCAGTAAATCCCCAATGCTGTTTCCTCCTGGGGAGAGCAGTGATTCATCGCCCTTCACATTAGACTAATGCTAAGTATAGCCGCGTTCCTGAGCCGCAGCAGCCACATAGATTAGTATCAAAGTCGCTGCAGCTTTTCGGAAAGGCCATGCCAAAAAGTGCCTGTTTGGAGCTGCGTGTGCGTGGCTCCTTCCTCAGGTGTAAACTGCTTAGCAGTTCAGCCAGAGGTAAATCCTTCCGAAGGATCGGGCCTGGAGTAATCCCTTTATACCTTAATTATGCTAATTAACGTAAAAGCTTTCCGCTAAAGAACTTGGATGGCATCAACCAATGACCATCGGTAGGCTCCGGTCACGGCCGGAGCGGCGCTCCTGCGGGATGGCGAAGGAAGCCACCCTGGCCGGGGATGTCGCCCCCTCACAACCCTCCCTGCCCGCTCCTTGAAGCCCCGCGGCCGCCTTGTGCCCAGGGGTCTGTTAGGCCCGGGTCTCCGCCGCGGCCCGGCCCGGGCAGGGCGGAGCGGGCCGCGGGGCGGAGCGGAACGGCGCGGAGCGGAGCGGAGCGGAGCAGGCAGCCACGCACCTGAGGGAGCTGCCTCCGCCCCGCCTGCCGCCCAGCAGCCGCCCGGCCCCGGCCCCGGCCCGCTGCCCAGCCCGAAATGAGCGGTAAGGTCTCCCCGGTGCAAGACAAGAGCGGGGCGCGGCACCGTGGCGGACGGGGAAAGAGCTGCGGTGGCTGGAAATAAAATAAAATAAAACAAAACGCGGGGGGAATCCGAGCGCCGCTAAAGCCCGCTCTCGGTGATGAGCGGTAGGGGGGTGGGGGGAAGGGCGGGCCGCCCGGGCCGGGGGCGAGGTGCGGTGGCTCAAGCGGGGGGAAAGGAGCGGCGGGGCTGCGGGCTGGGAGGCCATGGCGAGCCCAGGTTTTATAAGAGCGGGGCGATGGGCGGTGACTGCCCCGGAAGAGCATCGGCTCCCGGGCGGGGAGCGCTCGGTGAGCTCCTCGCTCCGGTTTGGCGGGGAGCGGTGCTTAATGGTTAAAATAGAAGGAAATCATGTGTCGGTGAGGCGGGCGGTGGCGGCATCCTCCTCATGTTGTCAGGAGTTACCGTGTTGACATCGGTTCCTCGCCATCCTAGCGATTGCACGGCGCTTAATTGTGCTGCGTGTTTATGGAGGGAGGTTTTTACAGTCTGCTCAAATAGGCGTGTTGAGAACTTCACCTGCTGCTGGGGCCCGGGGGAAGGTATTCCTCCCGTTGTTTGGATATTTATTTTATTTGTCTTTCTTGTTTCAGGACGCGTATTCCAAGTTTTATGTCATCTTCCATAGGCACCTTGATTTTTTATTTTTAAACTTGGAACGAAATGCTTCCATAGACACTTTGTTCCATAGATACTTCCATAGACACAGTTTTCCCTTTTATAGTCGTGAAATAGCAAATTGCAGGACAACAATAAACTGAGTGTGGTGAAACATCTGTTTCTTGGGTTCTTGGAGCAGAGAACTAAATAAGCCTTTACTGTGTCTGAGTAATATTTCAAGAATAAAGTATGAAACACAGCTCAGTGTTTTGTCTCCCACAATACTTTTCCACTTCTAATGTGAGAGAACTTGTATACTTGAAACTATATAGAAGATTCGAGACCTCCTTTTACAACAGTTAAAGCATCAACATTCATAATGTAATGATTTGGAGAAAGTCAATTCAATTTATGTGCAATATAGAAAATTAGATGTTTGCTTAATGTGAATTCCTGATGCTGCTGTTTGATGGTACTTCACGATCAGGCTCACCTCACAGTAAAACACATTGGCTCTGTTGTGCACCAGCCTAGCTGATACCTAAAAGCATGAAAGTTCCTCTTGCAGTGTATTTCACTGAAGTAGAGCCAAGATCTTCACTTTAGTTGTTTTTAAAAGGAAAAAGATAATTATTTGTTTTATAGCATATTAGTATTTTATCTTTAGGTAGGAGAAAGCTCTTTTAATTTTTGCAGTTAGTAATATGTTTTCTGTCAAGAAATCAGTAATTTCACTGGGAAAACCCTATGTTCACTAAAATATATAAAGTGCCAACTTTTTTCCTATGCTTTCCATTTTCATGAATGTTCCTCTGCAACCTAACTTCGTTCCAGAGCCACTTGGAAATCTAATCAGAAGTAAATTAGAGTTCACCCTTACGTCTTGAATATTAAAAATATATTTTTCTTAGTTCTGGAACTGTAAGATGCTAAAGATGGGATGCAGATTTTCAAACTACTAATTTGACTGTTCTAATACTGCAGTAATTTTTCAGGTTCATACGTGGCCTTTATGTCTTTATTTTTGTGTCTGCTAGATTATGGGTGTACTGAAAATGACTGTGCATCAACCTTTGTACTTGGTTGGTGATAACAGCTTTTTTTTGTTTGTTTGTCAGAGAGATTAAAGCACTAAATATGTGAGCTTTCAAAAGATTGTTAAACAATATTATTTAGATGATTAAAACAAAACAGTAAAGCCAAACACACCAGTACCCACCTGTTCACAAAGAAACAGGCTGTTCACGTTAGGGATCCTTCATCCCCTGAAGACATTGAGTTTGCTGTAAAAAGTTCAAGTAACTGTGATCTTAATCCTCAATTTATTGGAAACATATAATTTAAAATTGTCAGTTTAATAAAAGTGTCAGTCTTTTGTATTCATGATGGAAAAACTATAAGTAAGCAGTACAAGATATAAGCTGTGTAAAATCCACCCTCTTGTAAGAGTTGAAACCATTATTTGGTTGAATTGCAATTTATGATAAATATGCTTCCATTACTGTTTACATTTTGAATTTATTGTAAGTTAACACTTTAAAGCTTCTGGTTTTTGCTGCTTTTCACTTCACTTTCATGTCTTTTTAGAAAGGAAATATATCTACTTTCTCCTGAATATATCTATATTTTCTTGAATGAAACTTCCACTGAAACGTTTTTGAGCTTCATCTGGGTAAAAAATATATAACTTACTGTAGTCCTTATATTTTTGCTGTTACTTAGTTCAGTTAATCTTTCAATTAAGACCTTGTTCATTAAGAGACTCTTTCCCTTCTCCCCCAGCTGTGGGTTAACACTTAATCTATAATAAAGCTGTGATTCTTTTTAGGTAATACATTTCAAAACTTTTGTATCTTAGTCTGAAGAAGTCCGTATGGTATGTGTAATCCAGTTGTTACACGCTGCTTTTTAAAAGCCTGCTCTTTGTTTCTTTTCCCTCATCTTGGCACTGGGACATAGTTATCTTTATTTTTCTGTCGAGTTCATACTTATCAGAATGAGGTATGCTAATCTTATATACCGTACTTTGCATTTACTTAGTATTTTCCATTTGCAGATCTTAAATGAGTTTATAAAACATTTATATGGAACTATGAACACCCTTTCAGAAGTATTATTGAAACTTCACTAAGAGTTGGATCAGTGTTTTTGTTAGCCTGACTACACTGAATTGGAAATTTGGAGAATGTGGCTTGGAGTGTCTGAATCTCAACCCTATGCACTTGGCATAGGACCTGGTCAGACGATACTGTGTTTAATTATTAAAGAAAAACTGAAACTTCAGCAATTGTTGTCTTGTGTATTCTAAACAAGAATGTAAGGGTGTCTGTAGGCAGTCCCTCTTGAAGCTTGTGTCAGTGTGCTTTTTCTGGTAGAGGCCACTGTCAAATACTAAAGAGGAGAGCATATAGCTTTCTTAGCTTCCTGAACCAAAAGTAATACTTGTAATTTTTACAGCTCTTAACAGATTACCTCTCTCAATTTGTTCAATTTCTTCTGAACCTAGCCTTTAGTTTCCACAATGGTCTTGAAGCAAGGAGTTAAACAATTTATCTGTACCTTTCATGAAAAATTCCTTTATTTGTTTTAAACTATTTACATGGTGATTTAATTTAATATCTCTGGTTCTTGCACATGAGAAACTGTAAATGATGTATCTTCCAATTTTTAGGCAGTTTATGGGGTTTTTTAATAGGTCTTTTGCTATGGCTCTGCTGCTAGTCCTTTTACATTTTAATCATCTTCAGATGGAAGAATTCAAGGCTCTAATCTTTCTGATAAGCAGGTAGAAAGCTACTGTAAACTGCTCTTTTTCTTTTTTTTCTTATGTCCTTTTCTAGTTTTGTGTGTTGTTTTTGAAAGATGTGTAACCTTGCACATAGCACTCAAGATATTGAACTAACACATGAATTTAGAGCATAGTATAATAATGTTTTCTGCTTGTTCTCAGTTCTGTTAATAATGATTTTTAATGTTCTTTCTGTGAATGCCACTGAACAACAATCAGCTGGTATTTCCTTAGAAATATATTTAGTATCTCCATAGTCTGTTTATTTACAGCTAATTTATGGTTTATCACTGCAAATAAATACCTCTGGTTTTGTCCGGGTGTATTGCTTTGCCTGTATCAACACTTTCTTTTGCTTATTGAGCGCTGTGAGATCCTTTGCAGCTCTCTGAGAGCATACCAAAGATTTGCCACCTTGCTGTTCGTCTCCTTTTCCAGAAGGTTTGTTAATACATGGAACAGGTTCTTCTTTGCGTGCCTGTGGGACTCCTTTGGTCACTCCAGGCACTTTGAAAGCTGATCACTTCTTCTCTTTGTTTCCTGTTCTTAAGCCAGCTAGTTATTCATGAGAAGCCCTTTTCCCAGTTTAACCAAAGGCAGTATTACTTCTTTAAGAGTCTTTGAGAAAGATTGTCAAAAGCTTTTTGAAAATCCAAGTATGTCACAGCACCCCTGTGCTCTTTGAAGGTATCACATTTTCCAGGCAGTACTTTATCTCCAAGTGCCACCTTAACACCTCCCCATTGTGTCATATTTATCTAAGTGTCTGAACTCTTTTTTCCGGTTTGCACAGTACAAGGATCACCACCATATCACAACTTTTCCCATTAGTAAGACTAGACTTACTGGTTTGTAATACATTGGCCTTCCCCTGGGACCTTTACTTAGTGTCCTGTTTGCCATCTCCCACTCCCTAGTACTGAGACCCCTTTAGGTGATAAGACCATAGTAATAGAGCAGCAATTTTGTAAGTAATTTTCTTTACAGCTCTTAATGCTGTACGCTATCTGGTTTCAGCAGTTTGTTTCAAATACTTGTTTTGGGTTGTTTCTGTTTTAAATAAGTCACATCTGTTGTCTTTTCATCTTGGGACACTTCTGTTGACTTGCCACCTGTCAAGAAGTTTTGACATAAGCTATTCTATGAGCTTACTGACAGTAAAGGGGAGAGATACCCGCTGGTGAATTTCTTTTAAATTTTGTTTCTGGGTTTGTTAGTTGAGGTTTTTTTCTGTTTCTTAAGTTTCTATGGGTGGCCTGTGCTATAATTTTATCTGTACAGTTCATTGCTTTGTTTATCCATGTTATCTTGTATATTTTTCAGAGAGACTTTGCAGTTCAGTATGTTCTTTGAACTTTCCTTGCTGCTGTACTGATTATTTCTGTAACCCATTCAGGTCCTGCTCAGGTTCCAATGATGTCCCCAAATGGTTCAGTGCCTACTATTTATGTGCCTCCTGGATATGCCCCACAGGTATGTGTCTTTTGATTCTTTCTTTATTTCTTTTCGTGCAAGTTACATGAGTAGAACCTCAATATCTAATAGCTAATTCAATAAATTGGTCAAGCAAGTAAATAAGAGGAGATGTCCTGTGGTATCTTGGTGATAGGAGACTTGTCATGATGTATATGTTTAGTTATATATTAACTACTTACATGACAATAACAAGCACAGTTCCTTGTTGAATTCAGAATCCTAATGTACTCAGTGCCCTCTGAACATAAAACACAATCATGACCCAAATAGCTCATTTTGCAGGACCTGAATTCTGGGTTAGTAAGTGTTTTCTCTTGGCACCAATATAATTTTATGTATATACATAGTTCATGTTGGGAAGCTACCTGCAGGTAAGGAGTAAAACAGATCAATTAGAAAAAGTGTAGCAAACAATGTGGAAAAAATGTCAACTGTCCATTGGGGATAAATTGTCATATAATACATGTTTCCACAGCTTATCTTAAAACAGGGCTCTGATTTTCTCATTGCTGTGTGATTCCTAATTTAGGTGCCTGAAAATTAAAAGTGAGCTACATAACCTGGAGGTTCTTTGAAGCAGATTAAAAGGATTATTCCTTTCAGCTATTTTGGACTCTTGTATTATACTGAGATGTGTGGCTTTTTAGATGGTGTCTCTTTCTTTCCCTCAACGGTAAAACAAGCCCAGGGGTCAGTAAGTCAGACTTGGAAGTTAGAGAGATGAATACCACTCCCCCTAATGCATGTCTTTCTCATGATATTCTGTTATTGTGACCAGTCTACCTCTGACTCATCATGCACCCCATAGTGTACACTCAAAATAGACTACAACACGTAAAATACAATCAAAAAACCCAGTGTCCAGCAGATGTTGGACTAATTATCTGAACTGCATAAAAATTGTCATCGAGCCAAAAAGAGTTAGGTTAGGCAGACTAATACCTAACATCTCCATGGTATTACCTTTCATGTGTTGAAAGTTAGCTGGTAAGTTGATTATGTATCCTTCATAGCTGTGTTCCCAAACAGGCAGAAGAAACATGAATTAAAAATAATCAGGAAAGTCCATTTATCCTTAGGTCATAGTAAAAAGTCTTGATTCCTGTTAGAATTCATTTTTAAAGAGCTGGAAATGTTTTTTGAGTTTACTGAATTGTGAATTTTTACCATACTTTCAGTTGATGAGTACTTAATGTTTAAAAAGTTGTGTAACCTGTGACAGTCTGAGTGATCTATATGAAATTCACTTATCCTTCCTTTGAGGACAGCTTGCAGTGGACAGGCTGCAGGACTGGGCCTTGATGAGGCACACTCGTTAGCCTTTCATTGGAGCTTGTTAGTGCAAGAAGTGTTGGGCTAACACAGCTCTCTGGAATTGAAGGTGCCTCACATCTATCCAGCTCAGAGAACAGGTAGAATGAGCTCATGTCTGCTTTTTTCATCTGAGTAGAAGTATCATAGCCCAGGAAAACCTGTCGTTTGTAGGGCTTCTGAAGTATTTACTGCTAACAAAACATACCAGCCGTTGTGGTTTATGATGGAATTCCTGTTACAAGCTGGAAGGTTTGATGGTGGTCTTGCAGATAGGAAAGTCTAATACTATTGAACTAAGAGTTATCCCAGATTTAACACAGCCCCAGCAAAGTAACTTACATGGCTTCTTCAGGTATAGTATATTTTCAAATGTCAGGAACTGCAGATTTTGAGAAAATGGAAACCAGCTAAATGTCTAAATCTGTCAGCCTGGAAGAACAGCTTCAGCATAGCCATTTTTTGTCTATCTATTTTCATTTAGTTTTGTTATGCCTCTGCTTGCTTCAATTCCTGTTGTACAGTAATACAGCATACTGTCCTGTGCTGGAAGTTGGGGGAACCATAGAATAAAGAATATTTATTTTTCTCATATCACATAAATAAGAAGCGACTCCTAAGTTGATTTACTTCTCCCTTTCTCTTCTTTTGGGGCTGCAGTTCTAAAACTCTGAAAGAAAACAAATATCGTAGAATGGTTTGGATTGAAAGGGACCTTAAAGATCATCTTGTTACGACCCCCCTTTCACTGGAACAGATTGAGAAAGCCCCATCCAGCCTGGCCTTGAACACTTCCATGGATGGGGCATCCACAGTTTCTCAAGGCAACCCGTTCCAGTGTCTCACCACCCTCACAGTAAAGAATTTCTTCCTTATATCTAATGTAAATCTACCCCCCTCCTAGTTTAAAACCATTACGTTCTACAGTTCCTGATAAAGAGTCCCTCCCCATCCTTACTGTGGGGCGTGCTTAGGTACTGGAAAGCTGCTATAAGGTCTACCTGGAGCCTACTCCATATCATCTTTATTCATCTTCTTCAAGCTGTCTGTAGTGAGTTTTCCAGTGATGTTTGGTTGGTTCACTCAACCAAACAGGCCTACGCCGGAACTGTTTTCCTAGCACGATTAGGATAATAGATGACTTGTTTATTTTTTAACTTAAGATGATGTACTTGACATGGTGCACTTAGTGCTTCTTGTGGAGGGTTTTTGTGATGTTGCCTGGTAGAGGCTTACCATTGAGTTGATGTTTGATTTAGAGACACAGTTACAGACTTGTCAAACTCTTCATTTTACACTATTAAACTTAAGGTTCCTATTGCTATGAATTGGTTATCTATTTCTGAGTTACTTTAGGCTGTTAGCAGACCCAAGAAAACAAATAAATTATAAACTAAGTAGCCCGTTGGTTTGGGTTGTTTTATGGAAGCTGCTCCTCTGTAATCTGAATCTGCTCATAAAATCATGATAAATTGCAAGTTTTTTGTGTAAGCAAAAAGGACTTAAATAATTAAAACTATGTTTCACTGTTTAGAGAATTTCATTGGACAGCAGAAGTTTTAGTCATATTTACTGCTGTGAATATATCCTGCCTTTAGATGCCACACTGCTATGGTTGCACAGATAGGAAGACTGTTGTCTTTAGTGAAATTACTCTTTCCTGATAAGGGACAAATTTGTATACTGAAAAGAGTTGGCCCATTTTTTAAAGTCACACAGTATGTATGTATTTTATAGTTGTGTTCACTTAGGTCATTTATATTAATTTCCAGCTTTATTTTTTTACATAAGGTGGAATCAGCTCTGCTGTGTACATACTTTTATGTCTTCTGAATGTTATTGCATATGCGTAGAGATCTTCATTCTACCATTACACTGGAAGCATACAGCTCTGTCTACATAGCTGTTTTTCTCAGAACAGTGAAGTTTTGAAATAATTTCCTAGTCCAACCTCACTTACTTGCATTGGGACAGTTTTGGGGTGTACAAATTAGATGTCTGTCAGAGAAAACAAAAGCAGAAGCTGTGTTCCAGAGGTACCAGATACACACTAACCCCTAATGGAGACACAGTAAAACCAGTGATTGATCCTCCAAGCAGCTTCCTATTATGGACTTGATGGAAGTATTCACACCAGGGCATGAGACTAAATCAAGCCAAGTATAATACCCTTAAGCTTAAACAGTGGAGTTGAAAGCAGCTTAGCACTAAGTGCTTTGATGTATTGATCTGCTGCTGTTGCACCAAGTTAACTCATTGGTGTGTGTGTGCATGTCCCCACCTTGTTTCAAAGGTCAGTGAAAACTTAAGTCACAGGGTGCATTGTCCCCTGCTTTTCAATACAGTCATTCTATATTCCTTTCTTATTCTCACCCTTTTCTGCATGTTTCATCCAAGAATTTAGATTGCAGTCCCTGCTGTGGCATTATTTTACTAGAAAGTGGAGAACAGTTTGTTCATTAGCATTCCAGACACTAAAGTTATTGACGCCATGATATGTACAAGGTAAACTATGTCAAGATCATCTCTAGATATTACCAACAGTCGTGTATTTTTGTGAATTTAACATTAGTCAGACAAACATCTAGAGAGGGTCATGATGGCAGCCTACCCTGTTTATGATACGCTTCAGGGAGGGACCCCTGTTTCTGGTCCAGTGGATGATTGACCCTTGTTTAGTGAAGAGGATTTTTTGCTTCAGTACTTTGTGCCTACTCTCCACCCAACCCCTGCACCCACCAAATCACTTCTAGGGAGCAATCTGTACTGTAGAACCAACCACAGGATCAGTGTAGTGGAAACAGGACCCCTGGGGGGCGAAGTTAGGCTCATGCTATACCCGGTTGTTTGTAAGATGTTGTTGCAGTCAGATTTTTTTAACAGTAGTTTTCCTCGTCACATTGAGAAATTATTGGCATTACTGCAGTTAATACACTGTAAAAGAACAGAAATTGCCCTTTAATAGTCCTGTTTTTCCTTAGACTCTCGTGTTTTTCTTTCCTCAAATTTAAAGGTTTATCACAACTAGCTTTGTCTAAGTATCTATAGAAATATGCATTTCAGTCTGTCATTCCAAACACATTAGTTCTTTTGCTTGTTACTAAGCATTTCTCGTTTTCGGTGTGCGGTGTCTCTCCCTGCACAGGTTATTGAGGATAATGGTGTTCGAAGGGTTGTGGTGGTCCCCCAGGCTCCAGAATTTCATCCTGGTGGTCATGCAGTGATACACAGGCCTCCGCATCCCCCACTGCCTGGCTTCCTTCCTCTTCCAGCCATGATACCCCCTCCACCACGTCATATGTATTCACCTGTGACCGGAGCCGGTGACATGGCAACACAGTACATTCCACAGTACCACACCTCACAAGTGTATGGCGACATGGGTAAGTAGCTTGCTGAATATTGCAGGTTCTGTCAAAGGAAATAATGCCCTACTCGTTTCTAGCGTCTGTTATGCTGATGTATGGCCTTTATCAAGGAAGTTCTTTATAGCTTGAGTGGAAGCAATACACAAAAGTTTCGAGAGGATGCCATTCTTTCTTTTACTGAAGCTTATTATTCTAGAAGCTCTTTTCATTAATTTCACTTGTCTGTTCACTAATCCATGAAAAATACAGGTTATTTCTTATGTGTATCAGTTACAAGTTTACCCGGAAAAGCAATGTGGGAAAGGGTTGTAGGGATTCAGTTGATGTCTTTCCCTGAGATTAAACATTTAAACCCATACCTGAGCACTGTTCTGAGATCTCGTGTCTTGCAGGTATCCTCTTTGAAGCATGAAACAGGAGTTTTTAATATTGATTATGAAAAAAAGATTGCTTTTTTTCATAAAACTGTATGCATTTAGTATTGAGGGCCAACTTGAGTAATCAGGTGGCACCAACCTAAACTCAGAACTGTAGTTGAAGTTGTCTTTGGCAGTGCTATTGACATCTGCCTTTAATGCTGTTTAGTGGCAAAGCGTATGTATCTGCTAACTCAGGGGTTGGGTTCTTAGACTAATATTTACATTTCTGGTAGACTTGCTTTTCTTCAGATAAACTTCTGCTGTAAAGCAGGTGCTGACCTTGAAAGACTTTCAGAGATCAGTGCCAGGTTACTGTTTTTAGAGAAAGAAGCTAGAAGCTGCCGGAGGAGAGACTAAACACAGCTTTGTCACGTCGCTGTAGATATGTAGGTTCTCAGTGTTCTGTACTACTACTAAAATCATCTAAACATGTCCTCTATACTGTCAATGTGCTTAAAAAGTCATCAGCTAAGAATATAGTGTTGTCTTGATCTTGCTGACAGTGTTTGTATATTCTTAAGCTGTACTGTATTTCTTTCTTGCACTACTTTGGTAACAGTACATAATTAGATGCTCTTTGGATGCTTATAGATATTTTTATTAATTTCTTGGAGATGAAATTTCCTGGAGATGGCATTTGTTTTCTTTTAGCTTGCTAAATTAAGAGATTGGAGTATGATAATTAAATGCATAAAAGACAAAGGATAATTCAGAGTGGAATAATATTTTTTTAGATTTATGCTGCTAGGTTATATCCCTTTAAATATGAATTTATTTCAACGCTTTCACCGTTTATCATAGATCAGGTTACACTGAGGGAAGAGTTGGTGCCGTGAGGTGCACTGTTTTAAAGTGATGAGTCAGTAAGCTGGTCCTAAGCTGTCGTGGTTTAAACCCAGCTCACAGCCACTTGCTCACTGTGCCCCCCGCTGCCTCCTGTGGGGAGGAGAATTTGGGGAAAAAAAAGTGAAACTCACAGGTTGAGATAAAGACATTTTAATAGGACAGCAAAGGTAGAGAGAATAATAATTAATATATACATACCAAGCAAGTGATGTACAGTGCAATTGCTTACTACCCTCTGACCGATGCCCAGCCCATCCCCAAGCACTGATCACCCATCTGCTCGGCCAACTGCACCCCAGTTTGTATCCTGAGCATGACATCACGTTGTATGGAATATCCCTTTGGCCAGTTTGGGTCATCTGTCCTGGTTATGCTCCCTCACAGCTTCTTGTGCACCTCCTTGCTGGCAGAGTGTGGGAAGCTGAAAAATCCTTGACTTAGTAAGCACTACTCAGCAACAACTAAAACATCAGTGTGTTATCAACATTATTCTCGTACTAAATCAAAAGCACAGCACTATACCAGCTACTAGGAATAAAATTAATTATTTCAGTTGAAACCAGGACATAAGCATGAAGTTGAAATGGATAAAAATAGTAGAATTGGACAGAAAAGTTCACCAATCTGCAGTTTAATTTTTTCATTACATTTTTCATGACATTTTTCCAAAGCCACGTTTTGACTTAGAGATAGGACTTTGGTGATACTGCAGCAATGCCTCGGATTACTGGATAATGTACTTACAAGATGTAGCCATACAATCTTCAGTCCTTTCGTGTCTTTCAGTTTCCCTATGCTTTTGTGGGGCTTTTCCCTGTTGATTTCTGCTGAAGCACCATTAAAGTAAGAGCTCTAGTTGCATTCCAAAACTTAAAACTTCTGTATTTTTTGTTCAGCGTTAGAGCAAACCTCCTTCCATGTAATAAAGTAGCACTTTTTTGTGTGTGTTGGCTTTATCCTGTGCCTTACAGCTCGGGGAAGATTATAGAAACATTTTAAGAATAGTTTTTAAGTGGAAAAAAGATGCACCAAGGAAAGATTGCACTTACTTCCCTAATACGTCATTAACGTCCAGTTAGTGTTGGACGTTTCAGTTTTACAGTAGGAGCAGAGATGTAATTTTACACACAAGTGTGCACTTAATGCGCATAGCATTTTTAAGTAGATTTTTAATTATATTCTGTTCTTAATGATTATTTAAAATTTTTTTCTTCTTTACTTTCATTTAGATACATTGCCTGGTCATGGAAGATCCAACTTCAGAGATGAAAGGTCTAGTAAAACGTATGAAAGGTTACAAAAAAAATTAAAAGATCGACATGGAACTCAGAAGGATAAGTTAAACAGTCCTCCATCATCTCCTCAGAAATGTCCATCTCCTACAAGTGAACATAATGGACTTACAAAAGGACAGGATGCAGCTGGTATAAGCACAGGTTCTACCAAAAGCAAGTCTTTGGGTAAAGGAAAAAACAATTCTCAGACAGAGGCAGAAGTAGAAGGTAAGTGTCAACAAAGATAATATATATATATTATGCAAGTCTAGTGTCTGGCTGAGCATAGCGTTTGTAGATAGCACACTAGACTTTGACAATCTTGGAGTTGAGTAGTAGCCCATAACTGCCCTTACTTACAGAGAATGGAGGCAAGGGCAATCAGCCTGCTCATCACATGGGAACAATGAGCCTAAGACAACAAAGGTTGCTGACATGCAAGTGTCTATATAGATTTGAGCAAATCTTATTAGTCATACTTCATAACACTGTTTAAAGAAATATCTGTGCTTTGTCCAAAGTTATTGGTGCTTACATTTTAAGGAATCACTGAATATTGATGGCCTGCTTGATATTGCAGAAAACATGGAAAGAACCAGGTGTCTGATACAGGAAGTGTACGTTCAACTCATTAAAGAGGAGTATTTTGTAAAAGAGAACTGTTGTTACATGAAATTCACATAACACCCGTCTCTATCAAGTCATTCTTGAAAGGCCTTCGTAGAAAATGAGCGGTGCTCACGCTAGTTTGTGTGAGTTCATGTTTTCTAAGACACTACCATAGGAACTGTGTTTCTTATTAATACCTTTATTTCACTGGAAAGCCTGTGATCTCATAAATGGACTGAATTCACTCAGTCTTGGCCATGCAGATGTTGAATCTGATGATGTGTCGCTATGCAGTTTTCAGGTCACTGACATTGCACTTCAGATTCAGAACATAACGTCAAAGCCTTGTCATCAGCCAAGTACAATTTTCTTAGAACAGGGATCTGTAACTAGAGATGCTGAGGGAAATAGACTATGATTTTCTCAGCTCATTAAAGTTTGCTTTGAAGTGATTATTTAGTGCCACTGTATATTCAATTGATGTAAACCAAAAGGATTGTGAAGAAAGTATGTCTAACCAAGACCAGAAAATCTCAACCTACAAGAGCTGTTTAAAATCATGTAGATGGTACCCTCTGAAAGTTTAGTACCAAGGGATACTAAATTCAGAAGTTGGGAACTACTACTCCTCTGAACTAGAATACTTGTCACTGTAGTTCTAGAGTGGCATTTTTCTTGGCTTCTGTTTACTTTCTGTTAGTTGGTATTTATCTGTAAGCTAACTTTACCAAGGCACAGGTGATAAAATGTAGTGTTGCTTACATAAGTTACAAAAATTATGTTAATGGTTCCTTAGAAGCATTTTATATGAAAAATTTAAACTACTGTAACTTGACTGCGTCTGCATCCAAAAAGAAATCTATAGGAAATATCTCACCTAAGAGCTTAAGTTCTCCACAGCAGTAGTTTGTTTAAAGTTATACATTAATAAAATATAATCGGGCTTTCTGTGTTCCATAAATCATAGAACAGATTTAGAAATAGTTTTATATGAGCAACTTCTTTGGGAGTTTTTTTGGTTTATGTTGCCCTAGATGAATGCAAGTGGCACGGTGTACTGTTTTAGAAATACTTTAGTCTACATGCAATTGTTGAATTTGAGCACCTATTTTACTCTAAAGTCAGTGAACAATATTCATGGGTACTTCTTGTTTGTTTCGATTTTGTTTTTTAAGAAAAGGATGAAGAAACAAAAGCACTTGAAGCACTTCTTTCTAACATAGCCAAGCCGGTGGTAAGTAAATAAAGCTTTCCATAGAATCAGAGTGTAGCTGTTCCTATTTTACACAGTTAGAACTTCTTTTCTCTCTCCAAGTTCAAAGGATCTTTAACTTCCCTCACTAAAGAAAACTCGCTTAACTTACAGTCACTGAAATGTAAATGACCAAGGTAATTTTTAGTATATTGACATTTATTAAGCTAAAATTGTCTTGACACTTATTATGTGGAACTCTTATGGGCCACTCTGTGAAATATCAATACGTTGCCAGTAATATCGTGGTGATGCTTAACATCATCTCTTACCATAAAATTTGTTCTCAATTTCTGATAACATTGTTTAATTTTAACTGTTCAGGCAACAATTTTACACACCGGATATCTCTAGCGATGAGAGATATTTGGTGAGGTTTTGGAAAACTTTATTTGAAAAGTAAGCAAGAATTATGACAGATTTCTCCTTAAGAATCTCTGACACCTCCAGGAAAGAGACATCAAATTCTCCAAGGAAGGTGGTTGTCAGTAGTGGGCTTCTGACTTGCTTGCTTGAAGAGCTTGAAAAGCAAGCTGTTTGTTATTTTTACAAGCAGAGTGATAATGAAAGGGTGATGGGAGTCTGAATGTCTTGTTGGTAAGACTTGGAGTGGTAAGGATAGTGGGCAGTGGTAGCAAAAGACTGACACCACGTGAGAAAGATGAAGATTGGTGAGGCAAGGATACCAGAACTTTCTTGAGAGACTAAAGGGCTGAAGTCTGGGGTGGAGTAAATGAGGAACACAGACCAGAATGAAGAACTGTTGATTAGGACCAGACTTTGAGAAACTGGAGAAAAGGGGTCAGAAGGGGTTATGGCTGTAAGAAATGAATGTAAGTCTACATCTGATAGCACTGACTTTTTTCCAGGACCTGGAAAGTAATCCAGCTTTCCCACATCTCATCTTTCTTCTGACAGCAAGTATCTGCAAAGTCCTACCGGCAGAGGTTTTGTTTTGCTGCCTGTTGTTTCTCTGCCCAGCTCTGCATCTTGTCTCCACAGATGTTAGCAAACACCTACTGCTATCACTCTGATACATCAAGCAGTAGAGATTTGTGCAATGTATCTGAAGGCGCCAGGATGATGACAAAAAGAATTGCAGGGAGTCATTTGCTATTCAAAAAATATAAATGTGTGTATATATATAGATAAATATATAAAATATAAATAAGATGTATACACACACATATTCTAGAAAAATACACATCAAAATACTGTTAGAAGAATTCTATTCTGTTCTCAAAGTGAAGCAGGAAAGATTTTGTACTAATGCTGGTCCATTGTATTCAAGTTTACAATAGCTTTTTTTCTTTTTCTTTTAATACAGCAACATACTGTTCTTTCTATATGGTTCCTGCCCTTCACTGTACAAAACACACCTGCTTAGGGAATGGATCAGGGCTGTGTAGCTAAACGGACTGATGTCTTTGACCCCTTTTGGCTCTGAGTCATGAGAGTCTGTCCCAACAAGGGAGTACATGCCAAGTTTACCCACAGACTGTATCAGAATGGATGCAGAAATGAATTCTGCTGCAAGGTTAGCTTACTGCAAAGTAGTGCTGTTACTGGGTCATGGTGGACAACAGTGTTCTCAGCAGCCCTGAAATCATGAGTGTCTGCTGTGCCCTTCTTAACCTCATGAGGATGTGGATGATCCTTTCTGTCCTGTCTAGAAGCAGGGGGATCAATTCTTTAGATGTATGCAGAGTCCCAGTGGTCAGGGCATAGGGGACACCATCCAAGTCTGGGGCATCTGGTCAGTGGCTGCATTGCCAAGAGGAGTGACAATGCTGAGCTTCCTGAGGTAGTCCAAGTGAGACTGTGAGAAGTATAAGAAGTATCAACAGGTGGTGTCTTCTGCTATGTTGCTAATGATATATGAAAAAGCAATGGAGTGTCAATACTGTCTTGTATCTCTTTCACTTCCTTCCACCCTCAGCACCCAACCATCCATACCTTTTAGCAGGCATGCTATTTCCCCTCCACACCGTGTCCTGTGTACCCACAGGTGATCTCTTTGCAGACCTCAGAAAACATCACAGGCTTAGGCAGTAGTAGTCTGCTACAGACTAGACAGTGTACAGAAGGCAGAAAGCCAAACTGCCAACACTTGGAGAGGCTTATGCTTTGCAAAGGCAAGGGACTTTCAGAGCTGAAGGTGGGTGGAAGTCTAGCTGATGTTACAGCTTGGGGAGGTGTGACATGATAAGAAAAAGAGAGACTTGTGTTAACTACTTAGGCCTCACAGCATCAGAAGCAACCCTCCCACCCTTCCTCCAAGGAAACATTTCCTCTCTCCCACAAATGAACCAGGAGATTGTGATTTTCGCATCTTCTGTTTATAGTTCTTATCAGAAATATGCCTGCAGGTTTTTGATTAACGTTTTGCTTGAAACACTCACTGTGGGAATTGTGCCATGATGCTGCTCTTGATGGATCATATACACCCTATTTCCTGGTTGAACTTCCATGCTAGCACAGGCAGTACTGGATAGTGGCTGTGGTGGTGATCAGATGATTGTACAGGTGCTGTCTGGTAGAGTGTCCATTGCACCACCACCACCATATCCTGATCCAGAAAGCCCAGAGTAGTGCTGAAGGCTGTGACCTGTCCTGGGCTGTCCTGTGCCTTAATGCCCAGGTCCAAGGCATGCACATCTAAGTCAGGTGGTGGGATTCATGGTGTGCTTTCATTCACACATCTCTTTCAGTTCTGTGCAGTATGGAGCACATCAGCTTTGGTGCCTCTAAACTCCCATTAGTTGGTTTTATGAACATGTTCCCATTTTCTTAAACTTTTGCCTGTATGGATCCTGTATGGATCGTTTCATATACAGCAGTGTTAAGTTGGTAATGCAGTACTGCCACCAGGTGACCCTTCTACTTAGGGAGGTCTTGAACTTTCTGTACCCAGATGTGAATTGGAGTGGTTCTGCAGATTGTACCGTGGTTGAGTCCTCAGCATTTGAGCAGTCTCTACCAGTTGTCATGGCCATTAACCAAATTACAAAGCAAACAGAAGAGAACACAAGGGGACCTGAAAAGGCAAAAACAAAATGAAGAATGGAGCAGAAGGCTGAGTATTTAAAAAGGAGAGGCAATAGGAACTCAGAATTTGAGGGTTGGTTATATAGCATGTAAATCCCTTTGAAGGGTATCACGTTTTGTGGTTCATGCATGCTCTGTGTATGCTTGCAGACTTTTAGAACGTGATGCATCTCTTACCAGTTAAATCCCTTGTGTCACTGAATGCAGTTCAGTTTGCATGTGCTAAAACCACGCTTTTGTTTGATCTCAATGGCATGTGCAGTATAGTTAACGAGAAGACTGACTTTTGCAAGCTGAAGTGCTAATGAAGACTGGCCCACTTCTTAGCTTCCTCAGTGCTAGGGCCTGACTCAAGTATTGTACTCTGCTTTGTAGAAGCACACAGTACTCATAGCTGCAACCAAAATTAATTGCAGCTGCTTGAATAAGCACATAAAGTAATAAGTAATGCCAGGTTTTCTGAAAAAGACACTCCTGAGTGTGTCAGGGCACTTAAGAATAGAGGATTCTTCTGATCTTAATCTTTTTTTCTTAAAAAATACTATTTTCCTCATTATATTGCTGAGATTTTTTGAATATATGATAGTATTTTGTGCTTAAGAACTGGCAGGAATTTCTGAAACTTTAGTAAATTCTTTTCCAGAATACAGCTTTGGCTAATGTTAAACAAGTCAAGTATTGGGATATTATTGAACATCAAGAATAAAGGACAATATTGAATAATTGCTTCTTAAGCAATTGGTAGCTGCTGTCATGTGTTTGCATTACATGAAGCTGGAGTTTTGTGTTAAAATACTATATGCTGATGTAATCTATGACTGCCATAATGTATATGGACAGTAGAGAGAAGTTTTTTACAGGAAATCTTCATTCGTCATCTTTTAATACTTTGCTTTTCATATTGTGAGGAAGAAAATAGCTGGACCTAGACTTGTCTTTAAGAATTATCTCTTAGCTGGAAGTTGAATCTGAAAAGCAGTACCAAATGTTTTAGAAATTAGTTGTAAAGGACTTAAATTACATTCCCTGATTCTCTCTTGTCAGTGCTTGCAGCTGTGATTTTATTATTTTTTTTTTAGCAACTGAGAATAGTCGAAAATACCCATACACCTATATGTGAATTTACTGAAAAGCTCCAGGTCTTATGAGATATGTAACATCATATGGAGTGTAGATCCAGAAGAAAAACCTTGATGTTACTCAATCCCACCTCTACTTGCCTCTCTTCTTTTTGTCTCATTACTCGCCCCTCACATAAAGCTGTATTTCTGGGGACCCCACAGTCATTCCCCCCCCATTCTCTGGGGTTGCAGAAACAAAGAAGGTAGCAGCTTCTTCGGGGCATTCGGATGTATGAGGGACAGAGTTGGGCATTAGTTCCAGTATTTTTACTCACCAGAGTTAAGTATTGTACCTCTTGTTCTGTTCTTTCTGCCCATGAGCACCTTCTTGTAGGCCTTAAGGTGCCTGCCTCTTAACACTTGTTCTGTAAGTATTTGTCTCCCCAGTGCTCCTCAGCAGGGCTTTACTAGTTTAGGCTTGGCTTCTTGCAAGTTCTTGGTTTAACGTGAGTATATGTCACTGGTGGGAAACCAGTGTTTTAACCTGGCTGGCTTGGTTTATTGCAGAGACTCAGTTTCACTGTGCACCATCTACTGGGCCCAGTAACTGTGGTGTAGGTTGTAAATTTTCTAGTCCAACAGCAGGGTTACATAAGAAGGATATGGATTTCTGCCTCACTGCAAATGCAGGATGGAAATAACTGTTAAATGTTTCTTTCTTTCCTCCATGTTTTACATCCACCAATAACAGAGCAGTTCCTGACTTGGGACTTTCTTGACAGATTTATTTTCTTTTATTTTTTAATATCTTTTGTCTTTCATCCTGTTAGCTGGTCCTGTTTCATTGAAAGTTTTAACTTCTCTTGTAAATTCTGGTCAATTGTAGCTTATTTGCTAACATATTTCTTCCTTTTCTCCATATGCATATATGTACCTATGTATGCATAGAAAATTTGTATAGTCTTTATACATTACAGATTTTTATACACCATAAGGATGTGCTTAACTCCCAGCTTCTGTGAGTACTTCTCACCTTGCATTTCTGATCATGTTCAATTCCACCAACTTGCTTTAAGCTTTGACAAATTGGCCACAGCAAAGCTTTAGCTCTTCATAATATTCTTTAGTCACATACTGTGTTTACACAAAGTAAAACAACCAGAACAACCTATGTAGTCACTGTTTTTTAGCTTGGTACATAATACCGCTCCATTGTACACAGTTACTGTGTTAACAGTTGTCATCTATTATTTTAGAAATGTTATGGAAGGCTTATGTGAGTTGACCAACAAACATTGCCCTTGGGAGAGTAACTAGGGATAACAATTTTTCATCCAGTCAGTGACTTAAAGAACATTTCACCCTGTTCTCTGTTGATGCTTGTTGGTGTATATTGATTTACACTAATATTCTGGTTTTAATGTTACTAGTCAAAGTCCTGGGAGTTGTCTGTTACTCTGTAGTCGGTAACATTGTCTTTGGTCTTCCTCCTACTCTTCTGCTTTCTCTGTACTGAACATCTGATACCTCTAATCTTGTAATGCTCCAATAAAATGTAATGCCACCTTTCACTCACACCAACTACATTACTTTTCTGCTGTAAAGGAAGATAGACGGGCTAAGATGTATGAAGAGAAATATAATCTGACAAGTGTATAAACCAGTTTGGCATTAGTAAAGTATTAGGTGGGACTTTATGTTTAGTTCTGGGCAAAGCACTAAGGTAATGAAACAGCAGGAGAATGTAGAATGGGAGAATGACCAGAGATATAGGTAAGTGAGGGAATGCACAAATGCCAACATTCTTCAAATACATAAGAAACAACTGGAGAATAGAAGGGAGGATCTAATGTTCAACTCCATGGCGGCTAGGACTAATAGGCTTAGTGGGTAATAAGAGAGATGGCCATTAGGAAAAAAAAATCAACTGTTAAAGTAGCTAAACAGAGGATTAGATCATCTTATATTGGACCTACTGGAGTACAGTAGGTCCTTCAAGAACCCACACTTATTTCCTTCAGTATCCCCTGCTACTGTCAGCAACCCAGAAGGGAGGGATTTAAGATTGTCTGAGAGGGAGCTTTTAGCACCTCAGATGCTTTCCACAACTCCAAAGACTTTCAGAAATGCTAGAATTGCACTGAGGTGGTTTTGGTTAGTGTAGTTTTTGACTGCATCAAGATCATAGTGGAATTTCTCCTACTAAACTTTGAATTATGTTTCCAAGAACTTCATTAAGAAATCTTACTAGCATTTGATCCCTTTCAGGATGTGATGTATAGTCCTGTTAGCATATAAAGGCTCAGTGACCTTATTTCTAAGACATTGAAGCTCATCTTGTTTGATTTTTCCTCCTTTCAGTTTGTCTGTTATCAGTAACTTGTCTGCTCTCTGCTTCATTCTTGAAGTTGGTCCATTGAGGTTTTGAGTTCAGTATATTATAGCAATGTAAGAGTACCTGTTGTGAAGATAGCATTTTCAGTCTGATACTCTGGTAATAGATTTTCAGAAGTAATTATTTACAAAGTAGATATATATACATTAAAGTCATACTGTAAAACTAGCCATTTCATATAAGGAAATGTGTTTTCAATTATCTTATGAAATAATTGGAAATAGCAGACAGTGGAACATCTCAACCACTATAGCAGACATGCAGTATTAATAAGCACCCACAGATTCCTAGACTTCCTTCTATAACGAATCCTAAAAATGTGTAATTGCATGCACACACCCATGTACTCACCTAGAGCAATATGTGTGGGTTTCAAGCAGCACTATTCTTCTGGGAATGTGGGTGTCCCTAACCCCACATCTCTTTTGGGAGACGTGGGTTGCTTTAGCTTTGCATGTTAAGTGCATTATTCCCTAAAATATGTTGTTCCCTACGATCTACTTCTCCACAGGCTGTTGAGAAAGCTCTCCACCAGGTGACATCCACCCACCTGAGCTGTGTGTCCCTGCCTGCTGTCACACCAGTTGGGGTGCAGCTACTCACAGCATCCATCAGCCCTGGGTGGAGGTGGCAGTGGTGGCAGGGCAATTTCTCACACTCTCAGGTCAGGTTTTGATCATTGCTCTGTTCAGTTCCAGCATCTTTTATCTCTGGTATGAATTTTCATGCTGCTTTTATACTTTTGAAGCTGATCCCTTCTTCGTTTCAGACTCCTCTTTGTGATTCTCCTGTTACCATGTAATCCACTCAAGCATCACCACCTTTAGCACCATGAGTCTGTTGAGGCAAATGCTTCTCAGACAGTTGGAGGTGTTTCCCATATTTCTGTCACAGCAACTGTTGTTATCCAGGCCTTTCTGCAAAGGGTGGGTTGTGCAGGCAAGCACAACCCTAGGAATTCTTCAGGATGTTGCCTATATATATACATGTGTGTGTATATAGGTATATGTGCATGGACCTTCTGAGCATGACTTCATCACAAGGGCCTGGGCTCAAACTATGTTACATGTTGTACTACTCTGTTCCCTAAGAGTACTAGATTATACCCTCAGGTATTTATATCCCTATTAATATCCTGATCAAACCCCATTTGCTGGGGTAGTTAACCACATAGGTTATAATCTAATGGGAGAGTCTGCTTGTCACAGTCATAATTAGATGCCCAAAGCAGTTTCCTTGTGTACCTGCTACAGTAATGCCAGCCATTTTAGAGAGATTCTTGAGCTTCTATATATTTCATATGAAAAACAAGTCAAAAAAAGAAGGTATTAATAAAATCATAGTACTGATCATGAAAAAAACAAAAAACATTGCCATTTAAGAAAAGGACTGATTCACAATATCTGCTTGCCATGTCTTGTGCTTCATAAATGATGCAGTCATTTTTATGTAGCCCACTAGGTGGCATTTGTTACTTAGAAATTTGTTTGCATGGAG
>BJBW01002550.1:118519-146931 GCA_004320125.1 Scolopax mira
AGAACAGCACTGCTTATGTGGTCCCCTCCATCCAGTGATACCAGAGAGGACGCTGACAAGAATGACGTACCAGATGGGTACACTTATGAAGTAATGATTTCAAGTACCGGAAAAGATGGAAAGTACAAAACTGTTTATGTGTAGGTGTTCTTTTGTTTTATTTAATTACTGTTGCACCGAATTATGTGGCTTAGAACCTCATTAAAATCCGCTTGTTGTCCAGACTAATTAGCAGTTTTGTGCAACTTCTCTTTTGAAAGAAACTACTTTTTTCAGTAGAATTGGGTTTGGTTTATTACTAAAGTTTCTACTATCAATTAGAAATTAAATACTTTGTTCTTAGATATTGGAAGCACGTTTTAATATCACTTAGCTGTATTTCAATGAGCCACACATTTCTCAATTGGTGAGAAATACAAATTGTGTTTGTAGATATTTACTTCAGCACATGCTTTTGCTCCCAGTACGACTATCCCTCACTTTCCTGAAAATGCCCTTGATAAGAGGCAGTCTTAAGGTATGAAATCAACTAAGTAGATTCACAAAGAATATGACTCTAGCAGCAGCAAAACAAATAAAATTATTTTATTATTTCATTCCTAATACAATGATTTTAATTTTTTTTTCAACTTGGAAAAATAAATAGAAAATTCACCATTAGGGGCGTAGAGCTCTTGTAATTATAAATCTTTGTATTTACCTAGTTTATCTTAGTCACCTTTCATGGATTCAAGACACAGCACATGAATTGCAAGTTCGATATGCCCAGAAACTTAGAGGGAAAGAAATGAGCTTTGCTAACATAAGCTGATGTCAGTAATATCAGACAGATGTTACCGAGGTGCCTTTTCTGTTTACTGGGCTCTAATAAGTAGGTATATGCAACCATTTACAGTTTGAGATAATTGTTTTTGCAAGGTTGAACTGAGCTTCTAAAGGCCCTAGTACTTCAGTGGTTTTAGTGTAATAAAATACACATGTACACATGCAGCTGATCTTACTGAGCAAAGAGGAAAATAATTACCCTTAAAAAAACCCAAATGAACAGAAGAACAAAAAACTCCTCAAAACCACCAGGGCAAAACAACAGGAATCAAATGCAAGAAGGCCCTAAAATAAGATAAATGCATTTTCATTTTACTAAATTTAGCAATAAAAACAAACTGTTAGCAGATATATTTCTTGGAAGGAGTGTTAGGTGGATGAATTGGATGATACTTGTCTCTTTAAATGTATGGGATTCTGAAACAGTCTCTTAAACCAATTCATATCTCTTTCCAGTGGAGAAGAAAATAAAGTTACTGTAAATGATCTCAGGCCAGCAACTGATTACCATGCAAAGTGAGTATCTTCTTCTCTATTAATTAAATTCCATGGAAATGTTTTAAAAGTTTCATTGGATTTGTGTATTTGCATAAGTCTTCAGAGATTCTTTACCACATCTGACCCTCTTTTGAGTCAAAAATCAGCATTTTTGGCTTAGCTGATCACTCAGTCTGTTTTGGAAAACAGAAAATTGTTACATCCTTGTCCAACCCATGCTCTTTACTTCTCACGTCATGCCAGAACAGTGACATTTTTCTGTCCTTTGAGCCAGGCAGAGATGCTGCTTGCTTTCTCTGTTTCCCAGAAGCAGCAGAGGGAGGTACCTTGCAGAGGAACATGATCACTGCTGCCCACCTGAAGGTCAGATTGTGCTGCTTTCACCTTGTTCCAACAGACCAGTGAATCTGACCCTGTATGCATTACTAATTATGCCCCCAGCTCAGTGTAATTTCTAGCAGAAATTACTAATCTAATTTCTAGCAGAAGTTCCTGCTTCATTGTGCCCTACTGAAGAAATAGCATAGGATCAGAAAGATATAGTTAGGTGTTCTCCTTACTCTTTTTTGACATATTGGAGGGTTGTCTTATTTCTTGGTTTAAAAAAACCCACAACAGTATGAATACAGCAATTTATAAATGCATAATATGGTGAAGGCCACCTTAAAAGTACTGTCTTTTCATTAAATAATTCCAAATGGAGAGCGCGGCTTTAGAAATGACTGAACGTGCAGTTTGTGAGGGACTTGCCTCTTTGACTGTGGAGAACCCCAGGTCTCCAGTGTACTGACCAGGGAAGCAATTTGGAGGCAGTTGGTAGGAAGCCCAAGGAACAGAAGTGTGTCAGAGTAAGGATCCAACTCAGAAACATTGTGCCTCTTGCCACATGAGTTTTAGAACATGAGCAGTAGGGAGGAAGAACAGGAGTATTTCTGTTATGTAAGTCTTCTGATTAAGATTTGCTCAAATGGGAGAGCTACGTTCCTGGTCCTCAGTGTGAGGGGGTCTGTATCTCCTAGTGCTGTTTTCCAGGGTATTGTCCTGGTTACAAAACTGGAAACAAAAGAGGGTTGGTTTGCTCTTCATCACACACCTCATTTAATTTGGGCCACAATATGGCCTGCAGCACAAGTTCAGGATGAACGATAAATTGACTCAAAGCTCTTCGTATGCAAATGATCTTTTTCCTGTTTTTTAGTAGTGTTTATTCACTTTACCCAACAATGTTTCAGTTGAAAATGCATGGAGCATAAGGGTCAGAGCCTAGGAATTTTTTTTTCCTGTATAAGTCCTTTTTTATCGGGCTGTATTCAGGTTCTTTCTTGCTTAATTCTGGTCATTTTAGAGAATGCATGCAAATATATGACTTAGCCATCTAAGCCCTTCCTCAAACAGGACTTAAGCAGAATTCTGCCAGTGTCCAAAATCATGGAAGACCAGAAAGGCTGAACTATGAAGATGTCACATATTACATATTTGCAAATGTATACAAGCATAAATAACTTTGTGTGCAACAGTAGTCTCTCCCTGTTCATGAAATTGAGAAAGCCACGTTTCCTGTGACTTGCTGTTCACACAACAAGAACATGAAAAGACTTTTACATCTTCATAAGCAGGCAGCACAAGTCTGACACCAGTGGCCAGAGGAAATATTTGGGGGAGGGAGGGTTGTTTTTCCTTTCTGAGGAACAGGTTAATCAGAAGAAAGTAATGTGCATGTTCACCCAAGGAGGAGACAAGGCATAGCCACGCAGCCAAGGCAGAGTGCAGAGGCCAGATAATAATCCTGTATTTAATACTGGAGAAAAGCTATTAGAAAAACAAATCGTATCTCCTTGACACAGAAGCAACAGTTCGCTCTTCCGAAGAACATGGAGAGTTAATTCATAGCCTTCTTAAAGGAAAGAGTAGAGTGAACAGACTCAGTAAGGTCTTGAAGGAGTGCAGAAAGGTACTCTGAAAATTTATCAGCAGCTTCATTGTGCTCATCTGACGAAAGCACTTGCGGAAGAAGAATTATTCATAATATCAATTAATATGTCTACAACAGATAATAAGCCTGCAAGACATTACCATTATTTCCCAATCAAATTACCGTAAATAACAGACAGATTTCAAATGTAGCTGTGAGACTAAAGCTGACTGATGATAATGATGTACATCCAAAGTCAAGGACTCTTTCTTTTGACCAAGATGCTTCCATCAGTTATTTATTTATAACAGTGCTATTTTAATAATGATCTGGCAAGGCAGTAACTTCAGCCTGAATACTCATTTTTCTTTGGTAACTGTACATATAGATTTTGAAGTAAAATATTACTGGCTTTTTTCCACTTTAGAGTCCAAGTAGAATGCAACTGTGTAAAGGGGAGCCCTTCAGAAGCAGAGAGTTTTACCACAACAAGTTGTGAACCTGATACTCCAAATCTGCCCAGGATAACTAATCGGACCAAAAATTCTCTTACTCTGCAGTGGAAGGTAAGAATTGTTTTAAATCTTTAAAATAAATATTTTTAACTCTTCATAATTGTTTTGGATTTCTCAATAAAACACCAGTTAATTGAAACAGAAAATTTTGGTCAAATTTCAGTCACTGTTCTGTAACTGGAAACCCATGTACTGAGTTAAATGTGGACTTCAGGAAAAAAATGATGATTCCCAGAAAAGCAAGCAGCCTCTGTAGATGAAGTTACTGAGTTTGAGTGAGAAACAGTAGTTTGAGTGCTGTACTGTTGAACCAATTCCTACCTCCGTTATTGAACATGAGCTTGTTAGTGCAAAGCAAATGAAGTGGTCTGAAAAGACTGGGATTTGAGCAGAGCTGCAATCTGGCTGCTCAGAAAAATACTATAGCATTTTACAGTGCTGCCAGGATACTTTTTCAAGGTCTAAATTAAAGACCAAAACCATAAACATGATAAAAGAGATTGAACTAGGACTGTCTTAGCAAGTGAAATAGTCATATAAAGGGAGCATTATTTGCTCTGTACACTGGCCTTGTCATGATTTAACCTATACAAGCATTTTTTCCCTAAGTGGTCTTGTATCCATTTAGAGCTCTAATTTTCTTCTTTTCCTATTGCAGGCATCTTGTGATAATGGTTCTAAAATCCACAGTTACCTTTTAGAATGGGACGAAGTAAGCAAGTTGTTCTGTTTTATTTTGAATTTTCTAGTTTTTTTAAAAGTAATTGTGTGTGACTGTGCGCATCAAGTTGTGTGAAAATTAAGACTTCTGTCTCGAAGCAAGTCACAAATATGAATAGGAAAATATGGTTGATGCCCAAATTTTTTTGGGGGGGAATATAAAATAATAGGATCTCAATTACATGATTCTGCCACTCTTAGTAGTGGCTTTATCACTTGTAGTCCAATACTTCTTTCAAGAACTGACATTTAAGGAGCGTTTTCCTGTAACAGTCTTTCTTTTGTAAAAAGGGGTAGATGGATCTACTATCCACCAGTAAGCATTTCCAGTCCATACCTGGACAGCTGTCCTGAGACAGCAGAGCTGCAAAAGCTTCATGGCTTTTTCCTTCCAACACTGTGGAGCTGGGAAATGAAAATGAAGGAAAAAAGCCTCTAATTCAATATATATATAAAGTTTCATATACAACTACCTCGCTATATGAGAGACTCTTCAGTTATGTTTCATTTCAAACAATGAGTTTACTTCACATCTGTGTGTTACTTTAATTGATGGATGCATATATAACAGGGTGAAAAATGTGATTAACTTACTTCTTTTTAGGGAAAAGGAAATGGAGAGTTTTGCCAGTGTTATTACGGCCAACAGAAGCAGTACAGGATTACTAAACTATCACCAGCAATGGGGTACACCTTTAGGCTAGCAGCCAAAAATGACATGGGAATGAGGTAAATATTACTATTATATACATAAATATGGAAAGTATATATGTGCATACGTGTGCTTATTTAGGAAAAACATTTGATGGCATTTAAAGAAACAAGTCTTTTGTCCAACTGGCATGAAATAGAGTATTGATATATAGAATAGTTCAGTTGGAAGCAACCTACAATTATCATCTAGTCCAACTGCATAGTTAATTCATGGTATGTGATTGGATTATTAAGTTGGCAGATAACCTGTGTACTGTGAACCACTTGACACTTGAGGTTGGACAAGATGACCTTCAGAGATCCCTTCCAACCTCAGCTTTTAGCTTCAGAGTTTGTAGGCCTACACTGACCACTGAAGTTGCTACCTTGGACACATTTCCTACTGCGCTTACTTGCAATAGAATTTTTGTCTAAGCACTACATTGGAGAGATTTACATATTCAGTGCAATGGTGGCTTTTGTGCCTGATGTAATAAACACTTGCACTAAAATTCTGGGGACCATGCTAAAAGATAAGTGACTCAGCCAAAGGTTGAGTAGTTTAAATGCTGCAGTGCTCATGTTGCTGCTGTGTTGACCTGATGGAAGCTCCAACCATGCTCTCTGCTGCTCTTGGTTCCAGGAAGGTTTGACATGGTGCTAGATCTAAGGTAGCTCCTGAAGCTGGTGTGGCAATTTTCCAGGGCTTATCAACCCTCCTTAAATTCAGAGTTTTAATGATGACAATATAAAGAGGTGTCAGTAATTCTGCTGGAGCAGGAAGTAAGTCTGGCAGAACCCCCAATGCCACCTGCAGGAGTGTCTGTATTGTGCTCTTTGCCATGTCCCATTATTCAGATACGTCCCTTTATCTAAGGTGTCTGTTAGCCTCTGGTTATCCAGCAAAATGGCATAATATGACATTACCATATCATTGAATTCTCTTGAAGTTCTAGAGCTTATTATGAATGTTTAGGATAAGGGGTTCTTACTTTTAGTTACTGCTTTTCAGAAATTATAGAGCACCAAACTTTGTTTTGAATTTTTGAATCTGACTTCAGTAGAGACTTAAGTAAGAACTTGGGGAAAAAAAGCCAAACCCAAATTAATGTTTTCTGAAGTTATGCCTGTACTACTGGGTGCAGTAGTTCTTGGGAATGCTTCTTGGTCTTCAGGCAAAGCAAATAAACCTGGCTAATAGCCACACTACCAGGGCTCATCGTCTCTAGAGCAAACTGCTGGTGTCCACACTACCTAGCAGCAGTTAGACTTAAAGGTCCTTCGAGGGCTTCTCTTGCCATCAGCCTAAAGTTGCTATTTTGTATTTATTTTTTTTTTTAATTTGGTGATTGAAATACTATTATGAGCATTGTTCTGCAGCTCACCAGAGTGGCATTTTTATAGCATGAAATAAAGGGTGTGTGTTGTGTGTCCTTCAGCTGGCACAAGAAGGTGCTTGAGGGAACAATGCCTGCTTGGACAGTGTTGAAGGACAGTGAAAAGAATAGGGAGCCACACCTGGGGTGGTAGTTCATGCTGGGCAGAAGAAATCTTCTGCAGACTGTTAAGTATGTGAAAGCTACAGCTGTCTCATAAGATCTGAGGTGTGTGTTGGGAGGCTTTGGAGAGTACTCAGGGAATGCCTTACATGTAGTACTTCTTCCTGCGTCCATCCTTAGGCACCTGCTTTGAGCCACTGTCAGAAGACAGTATAGTGGGCTAGAATGACTTTTGGTGTGTTCCAACACAATCTTTAATATGTTACTGCCTTCTGGATGGTGTTTCTGTAATGAATTACTCTCTGAGTTGCTCCTGGACTTTGTCTTGATGAGATCTGGTTGGAACTGTTCAAGAAAAATAAAGACAGGGAGTGAGCTGGCAGTTAAGCACGGTCTAGTGCTCGGGGCTCCCTTCCTGCTCCCCTTCTACACCCAAGTGTAAATGTACCCTCTAGGAATACTGCAGGTGTTACAGATTGCTGCAGCATAAGCTGGTAGAAGATACTGATCAGTTAAGTACCCTTCTTAAACTAATCACGCCAAATAGATTTTTAAACCAATATTTCATAGCCCTGCAAAGATGCACTTCATTGTTTTCATGGTATTATTTAATTAAGAAGTCTCTTGAAATAATATTTATTAGGTAGACTGCCTGATTATTCTTTATGAAGTATGTTGAGAACCCTAGGTATCTGGAGACAGAATTTTGTCTAAATGATTTTACCAACAAGAGCAGATATTTTATCCTTAAGTTCTTATATTTTTAAATTTAACTGTAACCACACATGAAAAAGTGGCTAAAGAAAACTGGAAAACTAAAATCTATTTAAAAGATAGACAGTATTATTGTACTTCTAAGTGAATTGTTAAGTGTGGGTGTCACTGGAAGTCTTAGATGGTTTCAGTGTATTTTGGAGTGGTTCAGTCAAGAGATTAAATCTGTTTAAGATGTGGGGATTTTTACCTTTTATCTGCTTGTAAGGTGAACCCTTCAATAGTTTGTTGTGAATAGAGACAGGCTTAGTATTTGAGTATTTGTCTAGCCTCTCTTAATGCTTTCTCTAGGCTGCCTATACAATGTTGAATTTTTTTTTTAGTAGTTACATCATATGTATCACACCATCTTCATTTCAGAGATTTCCTTTCTTGTGACTTTTTGCAAGAAAAAGTCCACCCAAATTTAAGAAGTTTTCTCATTTTGCACTTTTTCTTTTCTTGTTTCACAATCTGTTTTACAGTCTGCATGTCCACACAAGCTGTATGTCTGCTTTGGGTGCTTATCAACACTCTTGATAATGTGTTGTCTGTAAGATATTGTTATTGTTTTAATTATTATTACTATTATTCTTGTTGCCAAAAAGACCTTTAGAGCAGACCAAAATTTACAACTTGGCCATTATTATAATTTAGCTTGAGTAAGAGAGAAAGTGAAGTTGAGATATCTTTATATTAAGATTTTTTAGGAAAGTTAGGTTCTAACACAGAAGATTTAACTGGTACAGTTGTTTGAGGCATATAGAGAATTTTATTTTCAGGGCTTCCTGATGCTCACTTAGTTAATGCCTAGCTTTTAAATTAAAATGACATCTTTGGTGCTAGTTTCATACATTTGAAAGAATTAGAGTAGCTCTGATCCTGTAGATGTTCCTTCAGATCTGATGTAGAGGCAGCAAACACCAGCAGAGAACAGGTGGGTTTTTTTAGTCTAGCTGGATACATGTCAGACCATCTGTGCAAGCGTAGTACCCATTTACTGGTTTTTGCATCCCTCTGTTTCACAGTAGGTCTTTTTTTGTAACTTATTTGTATTTTCACTTCAAAGCATATCTGAGTGTCATCAGATAAGGTTAACAGTTGCATTAAGAGATTCACTGGTGTACACTCTACTTCATTTGTTCTGCAGTAAGACTTACATATTGGCAACTCTCAAAGTAACTTAATATTGAATGAGGCTATTATTTTATGAATCACTAAAGAAATTAGTACTTCACAGTATACTTCAAGCACATAATTGCTCCCTGGGAAGCAAAATTGCTTCCCATATATGCTTTTATGTCGTCATGATGTCATTTTGAATAGGAAGGACATTGTAGTATTAGTACATTGTTGCATATAGAACTCTAATGTTTTAAAATAATGACTTAATATGAAAAAGCAAAACGTTTTGGTTAGCAAAACAGTGTAATTATATCATACAAAGGAATCTTTCAATTATGAACATGTTAACCTTGTTCAGATGTTTTGTTACTGACAGATTCATGGGCAAGTTAAGTTGCCTGCATGTACCAGCTTGCAATTTCCAGTTGTGCATTTGTCCAAGAAATTGTCATAGCTGTGTTTAGTAAGAATGATGTTTTTCTAGATAATAATTATTGTGTCTAGTTAGTTTACATACTATCTGTTTTAAACAGTGGTTTTAGTGAAGAAGTCCTGTATCATACCTCAGGCACTGCCCCAACCGCACCAGCAAGTCCTTTGCTGATTAATGCTGGAGTTACTTGGTTATCCCTACAGTGGACAAAACCCTCAGGAACACCATCAGATGAAGGAATCTCGTATATATTAGAGATGGAGGATGAGAACTCAGTAAGTTTAGAATACTTATTCTCATAAGACAAGAGATTATAATGTGTGTGTTTAATACATTATTGTATTAAGTGTAACAATGATTGCTTTTGCTAGAATATTCTACAAGGAACTGTATTTTCTGAAATTAAGCTAATGACTTGTCATTGCTGGGACCAAGCCACATAGCTTTCTCCTTTTTATTGTGATACTAACCATTATTAGTGTTATTAAGCCCCAGTCCTGCAAAGAATTTTAATTACTTTTAACTTCGTGAATTTATGTGTGAAAGTTAAATGTTATAACAGCTGGATCAAAGTAATTGCATGCTGCAGTGTGGTCCCCATAGGTGTCCTTTCAGACTAACCACCTTTGTTTTAAAATGAATCCTGTTCTACCCTTTGAAAGTGTTACATAGAGTTTCTGTTGACTCTGTATGTGTTTTTCTTTACTGTTCTTTTTTCCTCTTGAGATTGGAGAATGGTTAATTAATTTCCCCCTCTCAAAAAAACTTGTATTTATGGAATGAAAGTGCTTACTACTTTGTCAGAGGAGCATAGGAAATGGTTTACGGTTCTGAAACAGTAATTTATTTGTATGAAGTATGTTACATGGTCTGGACTGCAAATATAATGTTTTGAGTAATCCAATTTAATTCTGCAGGGATATGGTTTCAAGCCAAAATATGATGGTGACGATCTTTCCTACATGGTGAAGAATTTGAGGCGTAGTACGAAATACAAGTTTAGGGTAAGATTTTTTTCATACATTTGGGTGGTTTTTTTTCACCAGAGTAGCTTGAGATTGACTCAGAAGTTGGGAGAGCCTATTTTAAGGAAAACCAAATTTGATGCCAGCTTCTTAGAATATCAGTCTCTTAAAACTATCAGCTTAACGCTTGCTTCATCATTAATTGTCTCTGAAGAAGGAGTAATAACCTTTGTAAGGGCCTAACACAGTTGCAGGTATCTTGGCATCCCAGGACATGAGTCAATGTTCTTAGCAGTTGGGTTTTTTAATTTGTCTTCTTTGTTGCATGTACATGGATAATATTAAATAGTGTAGTTATGGGATTCTTTGTTAGATTCTGAACACATCTGAAAGTGTTGGGGTAAGGAGCAACTTTGATCAAAAAAACATTTGTCAGTGCTAGCCTAGCACTGAGCCCAAGTTAGTAAATCATTCATATTAACATGGTGCTGAGCCCATTCTTGAGGCCTGAACTTGTTAGCTTAGGATGAAGTCTGGCTTAACAATGAGGTTTTGGATGTGATTTGGAAACGCAAAAAATAAGCATACCGGCTATGGAAGGGTGGCCAAATAGTCATCAAGAACTTCAAGAACCTTGCTAGGATATGCAAAGTTGCAGTCAGGAAGGCTGAGGATCAGCTGGAACTGAAATTGGCCGAAGATGTCGAGAACAAGAAGGGGTTCTTCAGATACGTGAGCAGTAAACAGAAGCACAGGGAAGACATAAAGGCCTATTGCTAAACAGCAAAGGGAACCAAGTTATGAACAGTGCAACTAAGGCAGAGGTTCTCAATAACTTTTTTGCCTTTGTCTTACCAGCTCAGCTGGACCTCAGATCAGGGGATCAAGTAGCTATGACAAGGCATGTGTTGATCCACCAGTAGTGGAGGAAGGGTTGGTCTGTGGTCTCTTGCAAAGGTTCAACCCACATCAATCTATGGGCCAGGACAAAATCAACTCCAGGATGTCAAGAGAAATCACTGACATTGTTGCAAAGCCACTATCTATAATATTTGATTTGGAGATCGGGGGATATCCCTGACGTTTGGACAAGGGCAAATGTTGTGCCTGTCTACAAGAAGGTCCCAAAAGAGGATCCAGGGAGGCTAATTTATCTTACTTCAGTCCCTGGAAAAGTAATGAAGCAAGTCCATCCAGAAACTTTTACAAGCCAAATGAAGCAGGTGACTGGGAAAGCCAACACAGATATACCAAAGGTAAATCATGTCTGACTAACCTGATCACCTTGTGCATTAAAGTTAACACTTACAGTTGGCCTGGGAGAGCAGTGGTTGTTGTTTACCTGGACTTCAGCAAAGCATTCAACACTGTTTCCCCTAGCCTCCTCCGAGGCAAACTGGCAAGATACAGACTGGATGGGTGGTCTGCAAGAGGAGTAGAAAACTGGCCAACAAGTGGTACTCAGAGGGTGGTGATCAATGGTTTTTGTTCAGGCTGGCAGCCTGTCCAAAGTAGGATCCCCAAGGGGTCGGTATGGGGCCACACACATTCACAAATGATCTAGATGATGGGATTGAAAGCACCCTCACCAATTTTTCTGGTGACACCAAACTGAGTGGCATTAGATCTTATCTCCCTGGAGAAGAGAAGCCTTAGGGGGACCTCATCACAATTTTCTAGTACTTACAGGATGGCTACAAAGAGGAGGGAGACACTCTCTTCACAAAGAGACACATGGAGAGGACAAAGGGCAATAGGTGCAAGTTGCACTGGGAGAAGTTTCATCTTGGTATAAGAAAGAAATTTTTCACAGTGAAAATAATCAACCTCCCCAGGGCTAGGACTCCTTCCCTAGCTCTCAAGCTAGGACTGTTACGATCATACATGATCTTAAACTAAGGAACAGTTAATTACCTTGAAACTAGCTTTTGCAGGACTTTATCCTAGTCTTCCTTTGAAAGTAATCCTACATGTTAATCATATGCATTACTAGTCAATATATAGTTAACTTGAACATCCTAAGTTTCTCATTAAAATAAAAAAATCAATGTTTATACCCTGTTTTTCTTAACAGTAAACAGACGTCTCTGTTCACGCATTCACAGGGCATAAAGGAGAAACAAATGTTGTGTTGATCAGCTCTTTAATTTTTATTATAGGGGAAAAAGACTTAATTAGTAGTAATATTCCTTAAGGCCTTTGCAAGAAGCTTTATAACTATTGGAAACCTTATTATAATATATAAATCCTAACTGTGTCTGTTTAACTTTATTTATAAGGGCACAAAGACAACCAGATGACTGTTAATCTTGTAAACTGTATCAGGAGACCTAATGTCTGAGAGACATGTTAGCTCACATTTCCTTTTCTCAATCTGTACTAACATTACTGCTGTCTTTTCAATTCTGCTCATTTTTAAAACATACAAATTACCCCCATGACCACCTTCCCCATAATTTTTCCTGGGGCTGAAGAGTTTCCGTCATCTTTCTTGTTGTTAATACAACTTACCCATATAAATGCTTTTTTATCTCTGAAGATATTTCCTTAAAAGCAGGTACTATAGTAGCACGCAAGCCCTGCTGGATTCATCCCAATTATTCAGGTTTCTTCAGCACTTTGTAAAGCATCACTTTTTGCTCTTAATTACATGAAAATATTTTCACCTCAATGGGAAGGGAATTGCAATTAAAGTTTTAATACTTCCGAGTTCCGTCAGTGAAAGTTTAAAAGTGTCCTCTTTACCATATGTCTTTTTCATCATCTTTTGTTTCTATGCTTTTATAAAGGTTTTTTCTCATGCATATATTTTGTTATCAATAAATTATGCAAGTCCAATAAAAAAGAGTTGGTTTTAGATCTACCTAATTTCTGAGTATCTTAGATGGCTTTAAAAAAACAAGTTTTCAGATCCTTAACTTGAAATAAAGTGGCTTGTGTGGTGTTGAGCATCCACAGATTCCATTAATATCACTGAGATTTGTACATCCCATCTGCCTTAAGAGTTACAGGCAACTCTTAAGTGTCCTAAGTAGAACCCTAACTTCATGCACCAACATTTGAAATTTGGGAGATATGGAAGATTATTGGATTTCTGAAATACTTTTTTCATATTTTTTTCACCTTACAATTACTAGGGGGTTTTTTGCTGGCAATGTTTAGGAGTTTTTAATTTCATTATAGTGATTGTCTAGCTGTGGGACTAATGAAAATGTAAAATAAAGTTCTTGTGTGATAATTTATTATGCAACTATCTGTCAAAGCATACATATAAATTAATTTAACCTTACTATTAACAGCAAATAGCATACCACTAACTAGTGTGTTTGTTCTGTTTATAGTATTTTTTATATATTTGCAGGTCATTGCCTATAACTCAGAAGGGAAGAGCAGTCCAAGTGAGACAGTAGAATACATTACTTGTCCAGACAAGCCTGGAGTACCTTCAAAACCCATGGTGAAAGGAAAAGTTCACGCGCAGAGTTTTAAAATAATCTGGGGTAAATTTGTTGTCCAGTCCTGTTTAGAGCATGTCCTCTGTATTTTACATATATATAAAATATTTCATATATATATTTCATATATGTATATATATCTTTGTATAGAGAAGGTCAGGTTTTACTTCAGTAGTGCATCAGTCAACTGAGTCATTACAATACATTTTGATGTAACTAAGAGAAAAATATTTGTTCAAAATACTTAGGGTGGCAGAATAATAGTATCATTGTGTGGGAATAATAATACACAAATTGTAATAGGGACTGGTTATTGCAAGGCACTAATTTAAGACAATAATTTTAAAAACAGTATTATTAATTTGCCTACTAAGAATTCTGTTTCTCTGGCACAAAAAGTAGATGCCACGAAATTCTGGGGTTTTATCAAAAGGGAAGATTCAGGTTCAGCCTATCTCTTCAGAGTGTTTGGTTTTGATGGATAAATGTTTTATTTACTAAAGATTTTGAGAAACTTTTCTTTTGGCTCAAGGTTTTTTATGGTGTGGAATAGCTGAAGGTGACACAGTACTGTGTGATGCAGTACTTCAGCAGAAAATCAAACAGCTAAAGGTTTTATTTATTGTCCCAGATAATGAAACTTCTTACCTATTTTTGTTTAATAGCATCTTTAACTCTTTTACCTTAATAGGTTACTTTTAGAGTATAAGCAGTAAAGCAGTATATAAGCAGTATATAAGTCCAGTCATGCATCTTTCCAGAGGGCTTTGCTTTATTAGGGCCTGATACTTGATCTTTTATGGATGATACATAATGTATAAAGTTGTTAGAAATTTGTAAATCAAAACTGGTCTAAAATACCTATTCATATATACAACCTTTTAATAGTCATTTATATATACAATCTTTAATGGTCATTATTTTGAACAGTAATTCCCCCTTTTTTTTAATAAGTGATAATTAATGTGATAATTTTATTTTTCATTTAGAGTAATTTGTTACCTTCCAACCAAAAAAGTGCTATATGCCATATAATAAATCTCCTTTTATTTAGCAGGCATGATATGATATGTAATGCTGTGGCAGCAGTACCCTTCTGGGATGAAGTATCAAGCTGCTTTATATTTGTCCACAGTGTTGGTTTTCCACATTACTTGAATTCTGCTGTTCTCTAAGTCAACTCTGAGAAAGAGTAGTGGGATTATATGTCAAAGATAGGTCTGTGGGTTCATATCTTGTACATGAATACTGTACCAGGGAGGATAGTGCACTTAGTTTCTAGTGATGCATTGAAAATTTAAGAGATTATGTTTTCGGTGTAGAACTCTTGGCTTCTGTTCTCTCTCAAAATATTTAAGTTTTTTGAAATCCTGTCCTTAAATGATTCTGAAATATTCTTATATGCAAATCCTGTCTGCAATCCAAATTAAAGGACTATTAGGATGCACGTCCCTGAACCTGTAATCAGGCAGCCTTCCACAGCACTTCAGACAAACTGAAATGTTTGTTGTGGCATCACCCAGGTGCCTGATTCAATTGTCATTCTTCATCTGTAGAGTATGAAGTAGAGTTGTGAGCTGGCGGCTTCGCATGGAGGAGAATTTGAGTGATTTGTAGCTGTCCTGAACTAGGATGCTCTGGCTAGCTTGGATGCTATCTGTCTAAATAAGCACCCGTCTGCAGTGAGCTGTTGATTTTGCCTTTTGTAAATTCTCCCCAAAAGCTACGAAACCATTTAATTTACCTTGCTTAGTTGGAATATTGCTGGTTTTTATAGATCCACCAAAAGACAATGGAGGAGGAGCAATAAATACGTATGTTGTGGAAATGTCTGAAGGCTTAAATGGTAAGTATTAGGAGCATATGTTGGCATTCAGCTGTGTTCTTTCTTCTGCATGTGTGTGCCTGTGGGAAGAATAAAATGTCTACTATGATAGGATAAGATATTGCAAGGGACTGCCATTAAATAAGGATGCTGATGCTTGTATAGTTGTATGCAAGAGAATCTTTTTCTCTGGCTTAGAAAGAAGATGCCACAAAACTGTGTCCAAAGAGATGCTCCATCTTTAACTGATTAATTAGGTGTATTCTGTTTTGGAAGTGAAATGACACTTTTCCGATGTTTTGGGGCAAGATGACAGGGCTGCATAATTTTGTGTGATAGATGAAAAAAAACCTAGTGCTGCATTTACCACTATTAAAGAACAGTGATGCAGTTGGGGTAACTGTTTCAGCTATTTGCTTTTCTGTCCTTTCATACAGAAGACAAATTAACAGTATTTCTAAACTCGACATAAAGCTGGACACCCAGCTAAATAATTTAAATACCTGGACCTCTTCAGTAACCTTACACAATTCATAAATGCAGTCACATTGAGGATGAAAGTTTATACTTCTCTAGTGCTGTGTCAGATTCAGACAGCAAACTGTCCCAATATTGTAAGGGCAGCCCTTTGGGGTGCCTTGGCTGTGGTTCTTTTGCTACTTAAGTCTGTGTCTTTCCAGACTCTCTGGTTCCATCGTGTGCCACTTTTGGAATGACTTACACCAACCTTTTAGGCAGATTTAGTGAGCTGTGCATTACGTTTCATTCCCAGTCCTCTAAATTCTGTCATGTATTGTGTTGTTGGAGATTTAATTGAAAGTTCCCAAGTTCCCTGCTTAATCTTTTTGAAAGAAAGAGAGAATACTAAAGAGTATCTGATTTAAGAATCTGGATGAATAACAAAGAATGAAATCAGTATTTCAGAAGGTGCTGGGCCATTCAGGAATACAGGAACAAGCTTTATCAATTGTAAACTGTAGTTACATTCTGCAACATTAATTAATTATAGTTAAAGGGTTTTTCCCCATGGAAAATTTTGCTTTTTTATCTTTCCTATTTATTTGGTTAGCATGCTTCAATGTGCTTGCTATAACTTCTTCATTAAAAGTAAATTCTCTCCTAGTTAATGTGAACACCAAGTAAGGAAGATATTTCACTTCAGCAGATCTACACAAATTTACCTAGAAAACTACCTTTATGAAATGATGGAATATTTTTCTGGGATACCTGCTGTGGCTGGTACTGAAGTGTGGCAAATTCCACCTTGGTTCATTGCACAATTATTTTTAACCTCTCAGGAAACAAATGGGAAACAGTTTACAGTGGAACTGCGAGGGAACATGTGTGTGACCGACTAAATCCTGGCTGTTCCTATCGCTTACGTGTGTATTGCGTTGGGGAAGGAGGACAAAGCACGGTAATATGCACTAATAGTTTTATTACATAAAGTATTTCTCTCTTTAAGAAAATCTAGTCCAGTACTTAATAAGCAAGTATTGTAGCCAAAGGTTCCAATATTGATGCACAGTGTTTAAAGTTTCTGCCCATGTCTTAAAGAAAGAAATGTGAATATTCTTTTCTGATACTGTCTTTTGTTTAAAGTGCTTTTTCTTATTTACAGAAACAGGAACTATGGGGTTTTTCCTGTGTTGATAGAATGTAATTTCTGAAGGCCTAACCCAAGATAGCAGCGTCATTTTAATGTTTTCCATGTGGTCAGTGGGGTACTGTGTCTGAGCAGCCGAGTCAGCCCAGCAGGCAGGAGAGGACAGAGCATTTCCTCAGGGTTGTGCTCCATAGTCTCTTCCCGTGCTGTCTCAGCCACAAGCAAAATGTTTACATTGCCCTACTTTTCAGTATTCCCAAACAATTGGGTGTATTCTACTATGCTCCCTCATAGATACACATTACACGTACACACACTTGCACTGTCACTTCCGTGGTGTAGCTCAGCCTCCAGTGCCAAGGTGTCATGCTGTATTCTTCTCCCTTCTTCCCAGCAGCAAGTGTAACAAAGCCACTCCTGGCTTTCTACAGACCTCCAGCAGGGCTTTACTGTCAACCCAATCTCCTAAAAATCTTAAAACCCTGCATTCTTGATGTTTGCCATTTCTTCACCAGCCCCCTTTTATTAAATGAAACTTGTGCTCTCCCTCCACATTGAAGTTTGCTTTTTTATTTTATATATAATATAAATATATATATATATATATATATCTGCAGGATATATAAAATCTCTGCAGGATTTTATATATCCTGCAGAGATAGGCTTGCCCACAGCCACCTTATTCTTAAGATAAATCTGGATGCCTTTGGTGCTGGCTCAGCTCTGCAGTGCTTTCCTTCTCACCATAGTTCAACTTACTGTTGTACAGGGGAAGGGGAAAGGCAATATATTTCCCATTCATCTCACCACAGCTGCAACCTCATTTAGTTTAGAATAAACATAATTTGAATGCCAAAGAGAAGATAACTTTCAGAAAGTCCTGATACTTTCTGAAGGTGTCAGAAATCAACAAAAAATAGTGAAGAAAGGTGTAATTAAACTTTTCTGTAGCTTGTTGTGGACATACACCTCCTGAGAAACAATCCTGCTTTTTAAGTGGCATCTGTTGTTGAGTGCAACAATACATTTCAAAGGAACTGAAAAGCATCAGAGCTTCCAATCTATTTCCAATCTACTCATTCTGGAACATATGTAGAAAGCAGCTGTGAGATGAGACTCTAAGATGCATCTCTGTTGTAAACTAAAAGGCTTACCAACTTTGTATTTGTTCTGCATCACGCTGAAGCTAATAACCCTGCACTGGCTCTGACTCATCCCTGTCTGCATCCAGAATAGTCACTGCCATCCGCTACGTATTCCTGCACGCACTTCCAATCAGAGGTGGAAGCTTGTTACGCATTAAATATTACTAAGCAATTAAGAAGTTGAACTCTCAATTTTTTGATGTCTCTTCTGCTTGACGCTTCTGCCCACCTTTGCTTTTCTGCACAGAAACAAGTATACAACCCTTAGATTATGGTCTTAGAATCACTGAACTGCAGTTTGGTGGAAAATAGAATTTTACATTAAACATCATATTTCAAGTTTCTGTATTAGGTTTGTACTGATACTTAAGTACTCTTTTATATTCTACTCGTGTAGTGTACCAAAACATAAAACCAAAAGTTAATTTTGCATATTTTATTATTACTGTAGCATGTTTTATATAAATTATATTATTGATTATGAGAAAAACACACTAGATCACTTAAGCACCTTTATGTATTTGAGGATGTAGTTCAAAAATTGGAAGATCCTGATTCTGGCTCAAGTATTTGCCTTTACTTGTGACATAATCAATAGTGCTTGCTTTGGCCTAGATGACTTCTTTAATCTCTCTTTCCTTTGTAGGCATCTGATTCTTTACTGGTGCAGACACCAGCAGTGGTTCCTGGTCCGTGCCAGCCTCCAAGGCTACAGGGTAGACCAAGAGCAAGAGAAATTCAGCTGCGCTGGGGTAATTCTACCACAACTGTTAGTGAGTGTAAGGGATCCAAATGTGTTGGGCATTAAAATTAAATAAGCCTTTCTTTCTTATTTTTAGGACCACCTCAGGTAGACGGGGGTTCGCCCATTACCTGTTACGGTCTGGAAATGTTTCAGGCAGAAACTGATGAACACAGAGAGGTTTATCAAGGCTCTGATGTTGAATGCACAGTAGGCAGCCTTCTTCCAGGGAGGACATACAACTTCAGGCTGCGAGCAGCTAACAAGGCTGGGGTAAGGCGGTCCGGAATAAAATTAGTTGCAGAGACTGCAATCACTATTAAGGAACTTCTCTTTTAAAAGTAGCATTTAACAGTAATTTTAAAATGAGGGTTTCGTAGTGTAGAGTCATTTGATTCACATAGCTTATTGCTGTGTGGGAACAGACAGTTAAACATCAGTTTAAAATAAAGGGGGGTTTAGATGAAGGGAAAAAAAAATACCTAATTATGTCTTATATCTGAATAATAGCTTTGGGAAAGGGTTCAGAAAAGCCAAGTACTTTGTCAAAGCATTGTTGCAACTTGAATCTCATGTGAAGTAAGGTAGTAAATTATTTTCTATATACAGCTTTGTAAATTGATTGTCCTTTATTTTTACAGCTGTTTGTGTTATAGAACATACTAATTAGTGTTTCCTGACTCTCTTTTTTTTTTAATATTTAGTTTATCTTTAGATTATCAGATACAATAATATTTTCTATGTTTGGCATACTAAATGTATTTAAATCAATTGTTGCTGTAGAACAAGTTTTATTTAATTCCGTATCCAAGTTTTTATCTTCATAAAAACTATCGTCACCAGTTGACACAGTTTGTGGAAAGGTCTGCAGCTTAAGGCTTTAAAGCAGTGACCTAACATTTTATCCTCCTCTGCAAAGAGTGTTTATAGCTCAAGCATTTTTTTGAGTCCTTTATTTATTTAGGTAGATATAAATAGGCAGTTACAAATTGCATTCTGTTGCAGTGCAGCCATTGTGTAACTACAAAAAAAAGGATTTGGATAGCACTTTCATATTTTGCCTGAGAGAAAATTTGTTATAGAAAAGAAGAGTCATGCAGCTATTCTGGAGAATAGTTAAATACTGAAATAAATCCTGAATCCACAGTCCACAAAGATTTATTTTATAAGCCAGTAGTACAAAATTTCGGGTTCCTATTATATGTTCTTAGTATGGTGAAATATTGTTTTTAAAGTAATAATTTTACTTTTACAAATTAGTTGTGTCAACTCCCTTTTTAATAGTTTGGGCCTTATTCGGAAAAATGTGAAATAACTACAGCTCCAGGACCACCAGATCAGTGCAAGCCCCCTCAAGTGGCATGTAGATCTGCTGCATGTGCTCAGGTGTCATGGGAGGTAAGAATGCCATCTTAAACCCATCGTAACATGATTGTCTTCTACATCTTTTAAATTCAACTTTAAGAGGTATTTTAAATTACATTTTTAAACATTCTTACTTAATTATGCAATACTTTGTAGGTAAAATCTTAAAAGTCATTCATCATACCAGTACATGAACTGTAAGTTGTCAGCCTGGGGTACTTGAGATCTTACTTTGTTCTTTTAAGAGTTTTGCCACAACCGCTGCACTGCATTTCTTAAAAATTTCCTTTAATGTAGTTATCTTTCCTCAGAGCGAATCTATCCACATAATACAATAGATTATTGTACATTTGCTGTTTTTATAAGCTGATTTAATTTTTGTAATTACGTCAGTAATAATGTAACAAAAGCCTCACAGGCTTCCTATAAATCCATAGTATTTAGATATCCAATTTAAAAAAAACGCAATAGATAAAAATTAAGCTTGTAAAAAGAAGATTCTATCTGGGAATACTCCTTAAACACAGCTTTTCAGTGGCTTTAAATGGACTGAAATATCTTGAGTTACAGAACAGAACAGAAACAAAAGATGAAACTATTTTACCTGGGAGTTTATGCTTCCTATTGGGTATGTCAGAGGAGCTCTCCTTGAAAAGCCTTTTGAAGAAATCTCTTACAATGTTCAGGTGGGATTAGTTTGACCAACATTAGATGCCTGCTTTATAGAATCTTGGTGTAATTAAGTAGAAGTGGGCCTGTAGATGTCATTCAGTTCAACCTTCTGTTCCAAGCAGACCTAACATAAAATTTTGGTCGGGTTTCTCAGGGCCTTGTCCTTTTATCTGTAATGTGAAAATACTAGTACCAATGTGCTTTTTCATGTTGTCACCCTGTGCTACAGACCCAGTCAGTGGGTCTTAGGGAAAACTAGTACCCTATATCACCCTCTCAAGACAACCATCTCTTACCATGGACCATTCAGGCTACTAAGATGAACTCTTTATCAAGGAGTGCAGTGAGAGAACGAGGAGTAATGGTTTTAAACTGAAGGAGGGGAAATTTAGATTAGGTATTAGGAAGAAAGTCTTTACGGTGAGGGTGGTGAGGCACTGGAACAGGTTGCCCAGAGAAGCTGTGGATGCCCCATCCCTGGAAGTGTTCAAGGCCAGGCTGGATGGGGCTTTGAGCAACCTGCTGTAGTGGGATGTTGGGGGGGATAGCAGGGGAGTTGGACCTCAATGGTCTTTAATTTCCCTTCTGACCCAAACTCTTTTATGATTCAGTGATAATGCATTCTGATTTATTTGTGTTGTACTACATTGAAAATCAGCAAAGAAATGGGAGAGTAACATACCTGTGAAAAAAAAACAAGACAATATAGATGTAGTGAGTTTGGTTGAATTTTTTTCAGTCAGCAAATTTAACTTGTATCCATTTTAAAGGTTCCAGCAAGTAATGGAGCTGACATCACGGAGTATCGCCTGGAGTGGGGCGGTGTGGAGGGATGCATGCAGATCTCCTATTGCGGGCCTGGGCTCAACTGTGAAATGAAAGGGCTTTTGCCTGCCACTATATACTATTGCAGGGTTCAGGTAAAGACATAAAACTATTGTTAGTGAAATCTGGAAACAGGAATTGCCCCTGCCATAACAACATGGTGTACTTTGCATTTGCAGGCAGTGAATGTTGCAGGTGCAGGCCCTTTCAGTGAAGTAGTGGCATGTATGACTCCGGCCTCTGTACCTGCAGTTGTGACTTCTCTTCGGGGACTAAGTGAAGATGAAGTTGAAAGTCCACACTATTCTCCTTCCACATGCCTTGCTCTAAGCTGGGAAAAGCCTTGTGACCATGGATCTGAAATCCTTGGCTACAGCATAGACTTTGGAGATAAGCAGCCCATAACTGTTGGGAAGGTTCAGAGCTATTTTATAGATGGCTTACAGCCAGATACTACCTACAGGTATGCCATGCACAGCTGCTCGACAGCCTACTGTTTCTTCCACAAGAACAGAGACTTTATTTGTTTCCTTAATGTTGTTTATTCTCTTCATTACTCTAAAAGAGGTATTAGTATGTAGCTGTGGAGCAAAAGGAAGATTCCTAATGATGATCATTATAAATCGATGAGCAGTGTTGCTTTTATTTTCTTTCAAGAACAATTTATGTTAGTGTTAGTTTGTTTATAGTGTTGCTGTTGTATCTCTCTGGTTAATTTGTCTGTTTAACTGAATTCAGATTACAGATTCTGATTCATAATTGGTTTTTGGACTGGTTGCTTCGTGGATAGATGGCTTCTAATCTGTCCATGGAAGGACCATGTCCAGTTTTTATTGACTGGATTGTCTGATCTAATGGCAGCTTGTCACATCTTGCAATGTCTTTTCTACAGAAATAGCAAGTATTTTGGTGGGAATCAGCATGAAGACTATCAGTTTGAAAAGAAGAATTTTGAAGTTACTAAAATCATCCCTTATATCTGGCCCAAGGATTACTGAAAAATATAAGTGTAAAAATCCAAAATTCTGCCTGAAGGCACTCTACAATCCTGTTGTAAAAATATGTCCTTAGTGTTAAAGGAGAATGTCAGTTGCACTGAAGTCAGAATTTATGCCCACTGATTTCAGTACAGCTAGGATATCATCTGGGTATGCAGTTTTCCAAATCCTTAAAGATTTGGGTTTACTTTCTTGATACTGGCAATTCGGAGAGCCATCGTTCTATGTGTCAACAAACTGAAAAACAAGGAGCTTCTATTGCAGAAATATTGCAGAAATCAACTCTTTGTGCAAATAAATGTTTGTATATATTAACCTTAGTTCTGTGCTATAATAAGGTAATGTTAAATATTACTGTAGTTGAGGGAGAAGTATTATTCATAAGCCTGCACACAAATTTGCCTTTCAGTATTTTGAAACTGTGTGGTTGATTGTTTCAGAATTTAATTACTGTGATTATTTTTTTCCAGTTACTCAGACACTGTTTTAGACAAGCAAATGGTAGTCTGCAAAATGAGATTAGACACACTTTGCTCTCTAGTGCTACCTGTAGGATATGCAAAGAGCCTCTGAATTGTCTGCTTTCTGCTTTTTCCTTTTTAGAAATACATTTCTGGCTACTTCTTTTAATTCTTACTTGCAAACCTAATGCCAGCAGTTTTTTTCCGTGGAGTATCCCAAAACCCCCCCACTATTCCTGTATATCAAGTTCTACAAATCCCTCAACAATGTGTCCTTTGACAACCTCTGGTTTCCCCCTTTCCCTTCCGAAGCAGCCCCAAGATGGTTTGTGTTTGGAGGCACCCAGAGGTGTGTTACCAGTGAAAACAGCTGGGCACCATCACTTAATTTTCACATGAATTGGATCTGTTCCAAAAAGTCCAGAAGGCTTTCCTGTAGCCATCCTTGAACTCACCTGATACAATACCCCACTGATATCAGCTCTTCTGGGGGTGGGGGTTTTTTACCTTCCCTCGTTTCCCCAATGTAGCCATCAAAAATTTTGGAAGAAGGCCTGCAGTGCAGGGTCAGGAAGATGGACCACTCTTGAAGGACCTCATACAGCTTTTGCATCTTTTCACCACCATGAACAATGCAAATATGCTGCCATGGTTTTATTTTGAATCAATCCAGTTCCTTAAAATGCGGCAAGGAAAAGGACACTCCTGCATATTCATGACAGCCTGTCAAAGCATAATATTGATAAAAGTCTTCATTGTAGAAAGTGTCATCTATTTGATACCATTATTCTCTCTTGACTGTGAATGGTGGAAATCACCAGTTACTTTTTAGACTCTAATTTCAAGTTAATTTATTCTCTCTATTTTTCCAAATACTAGAGTACGAATTCAAGCCCTAAACAGTCTGGGAGCGGGTCCTTTCAGCCACACCATAAAACTGAAAACAAAGCCTCTCCCTCCGGATCCACCTCGCCTGGAATGTACCGCGTACAGTTCTCAGACTCTTAAGCTGAAGTGGGGAGAGGGAACCGCAAAAGCGTTGACCGACTCCATTCAATACCACCTTCAAATGGAGGATAAGAATGGAAGGTTGGTTTGGGTACTCATATAGTGCAAATCATTCTCTCATGTTAAATCCAAATGTAAGCTACGATGGTACATCAAGTACCCTTGCCAAAATGGTAAAATAAACGGTACGGCTACATTATGTACCATGTCCAAATCCCTGAGAAGCTTTGGCTTGACAGCAAGGCAAAATAGATCTGCCAGGTGAAATTGTTCTGCTGTAAGGAGGAAAAGAAGTTAGACCCTTAACTGGAAAGAAATTCATGTCATTATCAGAGGCTATCAGAGACATTATCAGAGACAAGTCATGTGCAGGTACCATCTGTTTTAAATTTAAAAGAAAAGTCGAACTGAGTGATGAACACCTACAGAAAGATAAAATTGTGCTGTGTCCTGGGGATACCAAAATTGAAAATGAAATGAGAGCTGCCAGGATCAGTCTATATAAGGATTATAATGTGAAAGAGAGTAACCAGTCTACAAAGCTCTAAGAATGGGACTTGCTCCATGCTACAAGTGTGACACTGGTCTCCTGTGAAGATCTGAGTGAGCTGTAGCTCAGTCACCCATCTCTGATAGTGACATACAAGAGCAGTTGGATCCATGACCCTTTCTTAGGTGTAGTAAGGGAAAGTTGCAAAGGAGCAGAGAGCTAAAATCTAGTTACCTAATTTTGAAAAGCTAATGGTGTTGGGCGCCACAAAGAAAAAGCAGTGTGTGCAGCATATTGAGACAGAGAACTGCTTTCCTTTCCCACTGTGTCAAGTGCAGAAAGGTTTCTCAAAATGCTTAGCATCATTTTTGCCAAGAGACAGTCTGTGGTACTCTCTGTGTAAAAGATACTTTATTTCAAAGACATGAAATAAACCAAACATGTGGCCCTGGAAAACAAGCTTATTGTTTTATAATAATGCCAGAACACAATTTAACTCTGAAATAAATATTTCTGGGCTTCTCATTAGATGCTGGGAAATGATGGTAACAGATTTCAAGACAATACTGTAGCTACTTGTCCTCAAACCAGGACACTACTTCAGAAGCCCTTTTCTGTTTAAAATAAGCTACTCTTTCCATTTTCAGGTTTGTATCCTTATACAGAGGACCATGTCATACATATAAAGTACAAAGACTCAGTGAGTCAACGTCATACAAGTTTTGTATTCAGGCGTGTAATGAGGCTGGTGAAGGTCCTCTTTCTCAAGAGTATGTTTTTACTACTCCCAAATCTGTTCCAGCTGCCTTGAAAGGTAAAGGTGCTTCTTTTTTCACTTGGTGGGTGGGGGGATGACAAGTTTGGTTTGGTATTGTGATGTGTTTGGGGTACGTAGAATGCTGAGCCTTTTTCCAAGTGCAGGTAGGGATAGTAAGGGAATGCTCTTTTTGTGTAACTACTAAAGCCTAAAATATTTGCTTTAAAAATGAGAGACTTGGGGTTTATGCGTTCTTTGACATAATAAGGGTTGCGCTTAGAATTTTTGCTTCCCAGGAGAGTGTGACCAGGCTGTTAAAATAATTTGAGGTGAAAATTCTTCCTAGCATGTTCAGAATAATTTTAAGCATAACAGCTTTTTTTTTTTCTATTTTTCTTTTTGCATACGATACACACTTGCAGTCACAAAATTCTACTTGCTTTCTCTTGGATGGTACCTAAACTCTGGCAGTAGAGACCTATGTGAATTGTTACTTGTTGCAGAAAACATTGTAGGAAGGATATATCTGAATCTGAATCTTTAATTTCTCTGAGACAAAATAGCAGATAGAATATAGCATTTTACAAGGCATCAAAATATAACGTGAAGTGATAGGGAAAGGAGAACGAGCTGTCGCTTTTGTGTGTTCTTCCTGCAGCACCCAGGATAGAGAGAATAAATGATCATACGTGTGAGATCACCTGGGAGGTTTTGCAGCCCATGAAGGGTGATCCAGTTATCTACTGTCTTCAGGTCATGGTGGGCAAAGACTCGGAATTCAAACAGGTATGATGTGTTTCAGTTACTGTATTTTTCTTCAATTGGTATTTGTGATAACTAGTTTAAAGATTATCATGTTCCAGTATGATTTCAGTCACCATGCTTTTTGTTAATAAATAATATAAAGGTAGTATTTTCTAAAACCATCATAATAGAGAAAAGATTTAAGTAATACAAATACTGCAGTAAGTTGCAGCCTCTCTAGGAGACGCTAATGTTTACTAAATACAGCTTGACACATCAAGTGATGGGGAAATTGTCCACTAATGGGAAGAATTGACAAAAAGGAAACATCCAAACATCCACCCAATGGTACAGAGTTGAGACTTGTGAAAAAAAGAACAAAGGGTTCTCTTTGAACTGTTTAAACTAAGAGCTGTTTAAAGGCAGTAAATATTACAAAACCTTTGATGTCAAAGTCATAGAATCATAGAATTGTCTAGGCTGGAAGGGACCTTTAAGATCATCTGGTCCAACCATTAACCTACCTCTGATTAAAAAAAAATACCACTAAACCATGTCACTAAGCTCTATGTCAACCCATCTTTTGAATCCCTCCAGGGATGGTGCCTCAGCCACTTCCCTGGGCAGCCCATTCCAATGCTTAATGACCCTTTCACTGTAAAAATTTTCCCTAATATCCAATCTGAACCTCCCCTGTTCACACTTCATACTTCTCTGCAGAGAAATGCAGATAGGAAAGACCCCCAACTTTTGCAATGTCGACATTGAGGTATAGGGAAATTTCTTTTTTTATATAACTCACTCATGAGGTTTTTGCCATAGCATCATTTCAGTAGTAGGGCACTCAGGTTCGAGCAGTTGAGAGCCTGTTTTAATTTCAGGTTTGATTATTCAAAGATGCAGTTTGAAACACAAAGCTACAGATTAGTCTGCATTTAAAAGAGGATGTGCAGTGCTCATTTTGCTTCCTTGCAACCTGTCTGATAATTGATATGAAATTAGCCTTGAAAACTCTGTTTCACACTATTAAGCAAGCAGGTTTCCTTCCAGAAAGGAAACACTGTTGATTCTGGTATATTATAATTTTATTATAGGTCAAGATTAAATAAATTCTGTCTGTGCTTTGGTAGATAACAGACCTTGATATTTTCATAATTCATAACCTTTGGTGTAGTGCTATGTTTGTTATGTCCAATTTGTTAAAAGATGAACCATAACCCAAGTGTTCGTTTCCTTTCCATGTAAGTATTCTTTAATGTAACTTTAAAATTACCTTTTACAAAGTTACCCTTTGTCCTGTCTCTACACTTCCTGATGAAGAGTCCCTCTCCTGCTCTCCTGTAGGCTCCCTTCAGATATTGAAAGGCTGCTATAAGGTCTCCCTAGAGCCTTCTCTTCTCCAGGCTGAAGATCATGCTGTAAAAGCACTTGGTAGTTCTATTCCTGTTTCACCAAAAGGACTGGAGGCTTTATCTGGCATTTAAATTGTGTTTGTGAGCTTTCTGTCCATTTTTCCTTGCATGGGTGAAAAACACTTTTTTCCCTGCTCTAGTGGGAGGTGTCCTTGCCCATGGCAGGGCGGTTGGAACTCGGCGATCTTTAAGGTCCCTTCCAACCTGAACCATTCAGTGATTCTTAGTTTTTTAAAGTTACCACCACCATAAACAAAGCCATACTGAGATATATGCAAGTCTGTAAGGAGCTTTTACTTGATGGATTATGGTTTCTTTTTCTTTATTTCCAGATTTACAAGGGTCCGGACTGGTCGTTCCGATACACAGGCCTCCAGCTGAACTGTGAATACCGTTTCCGCGCCTGTGCCATTCGACAGTGCCAAGAGACAACAGGTCACCAGGACCTGGTGGGCCCCTACAGTTCCCCCGTGCTATTCATCTCTCAGAGGACTGAGCCGCCGGCCACCACCACCAAGGACACTGTGCAAACCACAAGGACACAATGGTCACAGAGCGACCAGGTGTGCGCTGCCGTCATCCTTGCACTTTTTGCTATCTTTTCCATCCTGATTGCTGTTATCATTCAGTACTTTGTAATAAAGTGAAGAGGTTGACTTGAGAATCGCTGCCCATTACATTTTACTTTCTCATAATCTAAAAAGTAATTCTGTTCTCTCGCTTTTTTGACAAAACCAGGCATTTAGCACCGGCATTGGGACTGAGGCAAACCTTTTCAGCCACTTTAAGATGCTTACTGGTAGGTGTAGGCTGGCACACGTTACTAGAACGCAAGCCACAGAAGTACAACCTTTTCTTTAATATGCCTTCTTGCAGTACAAACTCTCTCTGGGGCAGGCAAGCAGTGTTTAACGAAAAGGCTTTGACCAGTAAACACAAGTGTAAAAAAAAAAAAAAAAAAAAAAAAAA
>BJBW01002550.1:160450-188946 GCA_004320125.1 Scolopax mira
AGGCCCTGGGCAACCTGGTCTAGTTGGGGGTGTCCCTATGACTGCAGGGGGGTCGGACTAGATGACTAGATGAAGGCCCCTTCCGGCCCATATGATTCTATGATTCTATGAAAAGTGCCCAAACCAAAGCCAGAGCTGGGTACAAGTCAGATATAATGTACTACAATGGTGTCCTAAACCTCAGACTTCACCAAATACCACTGTCGTTATCAACAAAGAGCCCAAATCCAGCACAGTGAACCAGCCTGAGAGACATCAGCTAGAAATCACTGAAACCAGTACAGAGAGGCAGAAACACAAGCCAGATGAGAGGCTGTGTTTACCTGGGGTGGAAGGAGAACCACCACCAGCGTTTGGATGCCACACAAGGCAGTGAGATCCCTCTGGAGGGTGCTGCAGTCACTGGATCAGACATGACAGCGGCAAAGCAATTCCAGGAAGTCTTTGAAAGCAACAACAACAATAACAACCACAAAGTGCCCTGGCTTCTGCTATACATCCAGGATACCAGCACGGTCCAGCCTGCAGCTAAACTCATTATGAAGGGAAGCATAAGGGCCAACAGATGTTTAGCTCCTGTGCAACAAATTTTGCCCATCGTAACAGGGAAATCAGTTCCCTAATTTGAATTTAGGTCTGCTCTTTGTCTGTGCAGTGCACGTACGCCCCAAAGGCAAGCTGTGTTTTGACCCTGCGAAAGCAGAGGCCCATCCACAAAGAAGAGGAAAAAGAGGAAGAACGTGGAGAGAGGCTGAGTTCCCCCCTCTCCTCAGCACCTGAGCACAGCACAGGGAACATTTTCTTAATCCAGTGTTTCGATTCCCCTGACTCCAGGTCAGGCAGCCTTCCCGGGCCTGGAATTTATTGAGAGCTTGAAGGCATCAGCTCTTCACAGTGCTTCATTTCAACTGACTTTAGCAGAGCCTGCTGGGCTGACCTGGATAAGGTCAGCGTAAGGGAATCATCTCATGCACTTACCCAGCACCCTGCTCCTCTGGAGCAATCCTGTGTGCTGGCCACAGCACAAGGGACCTGACCCTGCTGGCTCAGAGCAGGCTGACACGTTCAGCCCACAAGGAGAAGGATGGAAAGGCCTTCATCCCTTGCCTTACACAGGCTCTTTCTCTCAGTGACACCTTCACGAAAACGAGTTCTCCACACGCCCAGATGGAAACAAGTGACCTCTGTTCAGCAGGATCCATGCCCTCAGACCTTGTTCTTGCACTGAGAAACTTGACTAAGGGAGCTGAGATAAGATTTTTCCTGCCTCCAGGAAGTTACTGTAAAGATGCAGACGGGACAGACTCAGAACACAGTAGCATCTGTTCCTTTCCATCCCACTTGTTGCGAAGGGAGATGCCTCCTGCAGAACCTGGTAATGAAAAGGAAGGAGGAGAGGATGAAGTTGCCTGAAAAGAGCCCTGGCTGAGACAAGCCTGGGAAAAACCCAGGAAGAGCAGCAGGAGGTGGTCCCACAGAACAGAACCCCACCACCACACAGAAGAGACCCACCCAGCCTCTTCTTTTTTTTTTTTTCCCCTCATATGCTCTATTCCCTCCTTACATATTTTCTACTCACTGGCTGATTTAATCTCCAGAGTCCATTTTGCAGCTGCTGGTGAGAAACAACAGCTCTTGTCAGGTGCTTGTAATAGCCAGAGTCTTAATTTTCTTTTTGTTTCCTTCTTTTCAGACACTTCTTGCTTTGTAAAGTGTGTGTATGTGCAAGGAGCAATCATCTGTCTCCAGGACACCTTTCCATGTGGAAATGTCAAATGTATTTTATTTTAGTCTGGGCTCTAGGAATACTGCATTTATTTCTAAATAGAGAAACAAAATTGAATTCTTGCCTCCTTGCCATCGAAACACGAGGCGGAATGGTCAAAGAAAACACGTAACAGTAAGAAAAACTGACAGGTAAGAATTCCATTCTGCTATGGAATGGGATAAAAATACAAATCAGACCATTTGACAGCACTCATCACTGCATTCTAACTGACGTCCAAAAAGACAATGTTAGAAGAAGTTGTCTCTGTTGACTTGGAGACTGTAAAAGCAGAAAGGGTGCTGGTTTTGTGCCGGGCAGCCTTTGGGATATTTGCACAATGGAATTACAAGCTTTATCACACGAGCAACAGGGAACAAAATCCCACGTCCAAGTTCAGAGGAGTTGGATGGTGAATGAATTTGGGTCACAGACCCACGGGGCAGGGTAGCGTGGAGTTCAAACCTTACACTCACGTTCAAACCAGTGGAGCAAACCTGGAGTGGTCACAGAGCATCCAAAGGACCCTGCCAGTGCTCAGTGCCACTCAGGAGGAGCCCCAACACAGCCAAGGGGTGCTCATCACCTTGTAGGACGTGTCCTCTGTGCCTCAGTGGTTGTTGCTTACTAGAAAGTATAACCAGGCCAGCGCTGGACTCCAAGTATCTGTGGGCAACTGCAAAAACGATTGCTTCCAGGCTGTCAGCACAAGCCTGACCCTGGTAGGAGGAATATAGAGACATCCTGCTTTGGGTGACCAGTATGGACAGAACTGTTCATAACCTAGTTAGCAGTGGTGCCAGCACAGCAAGACGCTGAACTCTCCCCTCGCAAGGAAGTGACTAGGACCTACAACTTCTACAGTAGGAGAGAGGCGGAGGGTTTGCGCAGCCATTTTTGCTGCCCCCATTTTGTGGAGTTGACAGACCCTATCTTCATTGTCATCAAACTGACTCTTACATGGTACCTAATCTTGCTCTCTTTCAAAACCATGAAAAAGACAGAGTCTGACACAGAGACTTAAAGCCCAAGCTTTTGGATGAGGTCCCTGGTTCATCTCTCTCCTTTTTGCCCTCCCTGCAGCCTGCACAGCAGGACAAGCTGCAAGAGAAGCACCTCACATTCTCCTGGCAGAGCAAGGATTTTCAGAAGCTAAAAAACCATGGGCCAAAAAGCAGTCACAGAAGCTGAGCCCTTGGGCCTGGATCTCCCACCTCAGTGCTACCATCCTCAATCTCCCACTTGCATCAGGGAGAGAGCATGAAGACCAGGCTGGGTGATTTGTGGTAGGAGAGCAAGCAGGATGATGCCCAAGCTCTGTGCTATGTTCCAGACAGCCACGCTCAGCACCAGAGTCTGTATTAAAAGCCTGTAGCAGGCACAGCCTGCACAGCACCTTGGATCCCAGGTGTCCAGCAAAAGTCACCATGCCAGTCCCCTCACCATGACCACCTGTCACGACCATATGGGAGCTACACAGATGGAAATGGAGAAAACGGTGAAGAACCCTTCTTGCAGCCACTCGAAAGATGGTTCTTATACTGCAATCCAGGCCCTCTGAGATCGGCTAAAAACCCATCGCCTTCCCACAGTGATGTCCCCAGGGCTGGGCTCTCTGAGGGGCTCCTGCTCAGGGCAGGTTTCCCTGCACAGCATCACACCATCACAAATCACACTCCTGACACCCCACACTGAAAACATTTCCCTTTCCACTGTGCATACCTCGGTATGCTGCTGCATGAAGCAAGTGCTCCACTGTCTGTTCCAACCTCCTTCGTACAGGCTCTGTTTGTGCCATATCCGGGTTGTTATCTGTATCAGAATTACACAAACACTTTCTTAAAAGAATTTAAAACACATGGAAATATTTTTCATTTATCCCAACCACTTCTCAAAGGTTTATTTTTAACCCGTTCCCCAAGTCATATTTTGTAACATGAAATCCCATCTTGACATTTTCACCTTGTCTAGGACACCACTGAGTGTTTGCTGGTGACTGAAAAGTTAATTTGTGTTAATTAACATTGTAGATTCAAAGACCAGTAGCAATGCCTCAATAAATTCTTGTGTTCCTGTCATATCTGCAAAGATGTGAGTATGCCCATGCAAATATCTAAAGGAACCTTAGATAGTGCTGCAGATTAAATGCATAATACGGGTATAAAATGCAGTCGGTTATTATGGCTTGATGAAAAAATGGTTCATTACTCAGCTGCTGAATACAACACAATCTTGGCATGACCCAAAACTGATTGTCTTTCTGATACCAGAGCAACACCATGTCTTCACTGTGTCTAGCAATGTCCACCCTCTCCTGCTCCCAACAGCTACACGGGACAGCAGACATGTCTGAGGTTGTCACAGGGAGGGAGTTAGACCACTTGAAGAACCAGTGCCAAAAGTATCAGCAAAAGTGGTTTTATTGAAGTAAGGTGGTGTTAAAGTGAGATTTAAAGTTTGATGGCAACATTCACTCTGTTACTTACTGCAGAGGATATAACCATGATTCAAACTTATAAAAAAATTCCTTAGTGGACTATAATAGAAGGTTATGTGTGGTATCGGTCACTTACCAAAGATCTGCAGTTGACAAGGGGCTTCTCAAGCCTTAAGGAGTAACCTTGAGAGGTGACCCCAGCTCAAGGGGACATCTTTGCCATCTGCTTAGCAGGGAGAGATCAAGGGCCGCTCACTCTGGCTGTCATATTTATGGACTAAAGTGGTTGGAGCATAGTCAAATTACCTGCAGTGGAAAAGGTATTAAGACTCCTTATACCCACAATTTCCTTTGTTGCTTGAAAAAATGAGTCCTAGAAGAACCACCTGCTATTCATATGTTCATCACATGGTCAGCGTTCCAGTTTCCAAGCCCACGTGCATCAATGCTTACCACGTCACGCTGTTCCTGGGCGAGTTTTCAGACAAGAAGTTGGATCTAGAGAAGTTTGGGACCCAGTTACAGCCCAGGCCTTTGCTTCCTTTGGGCACTAAATTACTGCGAGCGTGGTCAAAGAGTCAATTGCATCTGTCACAGAGGCGAAAGACGAAGCTGCAGAGAACAGAGGACCAGCAAACACAGCTCTGAGTCTGGAGTATCAGAGCACCCAGGTTTACAGCCCATCAGGAGACCATGCTGTGGCTGAGCTGGTGTGCAGCAGCTGCCTCTGTCCCTAGGGGAGAGCTTATCCTCCTACAGGTACATGCAACCCCTTCTTAACGCAATGCGCCGGAAAGAAGAAATTGCCATCTGGCTCGTAAATTAATTAAAACAATTAAGAGAGGAGAAATAAATCAATGCAATTAATTCCTGCTTGCTTGCTCGCTTGATGTCATTTCAATTACTAGATGAACAGATATTTTTTCATACTTAACAAACTGATGAGGCTGAAGGATGTTTCTGGTTTTACCTGACAGCAGCAAAAAAGCTTTCTTCTAATGAGCTATCAAAAAACTTATCAGCAGAAACTCCTTAAACATGGCTTGCAGAGATAAAAAAAGTACCTTGTTGTACTTGCATGGTACAAGCAAATAGCAGATATCTCCTGTACCAGCTGATGGGTCTAGCCTGCTACAGTGATGTTAATTAGATAAATTAATATCATAGATGTTATATATAAATAATAAATATATGTTAATTTAGATAAGACTTTTTAAGAGGAATGTCCTGTTGTTTTGGGGTGATTTGTTGTTTTAGGTTTGGTTTTTTTAACCCAGAAGGCAAACCAAGGGTCAAAGTGAAACTGCCAGAGATGAAGAAAGATTCAGAACTTCAGGAATTAAGCACAGAAAGTGCTTAATTATTAGTTTTGAAACAGATGATTGGCTTTACTGTACATCATCATGCTTCAGCTAAGACTTTGGGGTAGGTATAAAGTGGTCCGCATTAAGAGGGTTAATGGTACTACAGGAAACCATGTTTTAAGATCTACAATCTGCAGTGCAGAGATGCAGAAAGGGCAGGGATGCTTTCTGCATTAGGGCTGGTGTGGTTCTCATTTCGACAGATTTTCAGGAAAAACATGGTCTTTTCCTGGTCCTGGGGTAAATGAGATGCAGCTTTTGGCGTGAAGCAAACAGGAGCAGCAAACCCTTTAGTCCCAATCCACCGAGAGCTTTCAACTTCAAGATCAGAATTAGATGAAAAACCAGCATAGGATGGGACACATCTATAAATCAAGCTGCTTCCCCTCTTATGAGGAAGACTCCTGCACAATGAGATCACTGCAACATACAGGTGACTGTTGCTGTGAACTTGATTTACCCTTCCTTTGGGCTTGCAGATTTAGCTTGCTCTGTGTCTATTTTAATACAACATGTTTCTCGTCCATTCGAAGCAATGATCCAGACACTCCGGGAAGACTGACAAGTGAAAACACACACATCATTTTGTAGTTTTTCATAAAAACAGGGTCTAGAAAGGAATTTTTCCAAATGGGAAAAAAGTTCATCTTAGATAGCCACGCACTAAGTGGGAACTTGCACAGCAAAGAAATCTGGTTTAGGCCACACAGGAAACAAAAGAATCCTCAAAAAGAAATAATTCATACTCTCCTCTCGTTTCAAGACTTCTATTGTCTTTATTCAAGACTCATAAAAGATTCTGTATTGCTTTAGGGTAAGTCCTTGGGAGTCCTTTATGTTGTTTTTAGTCCTTTTAGTCTAAATGTTTCTGAAACTCCTCAAGATGGAATTTTATAGTCACTGGCTCTGAATAATTATTTTTTTTATACTTGACAGCACTTTATGGATTTATGTCTGAAAATTTAGCCACAGAGCAGCTTTTACATACCCTGAAATTTAGAAAAAGTGGCAGAGACATTAAACACTCCACCATAAAGACTCTGGTCAAAACACCCGTAGGTCATAGGCAGATGCCTTGGTTTATACAGGCCGTGAAGTTCAGCCAAGGTTAGTAACAAAGGCTGATGCCTCTGGACGCCTATGGTGAAAGCTGAATAAATTGCCAGAGCACAAACCCCAAATCCCTCATAACACCAGAAAGTAAAGAATAGTAGCAGAGGCTCTGGTTCTTGCTCCAGCTGCACAGTTTGCAGCTGAGCTGCCTGTTATGGAAAAGAATTTTCTAGGATCCCCTCCCAGCCTAGCTGACCAGTCCAGGTAGCTGCAATCTCCTGTAAAAGTAAACACCACTGAACTCTAAAACTATATACACTTGGCCACTACATGAGACAGCCAAAATTGTTTCCCAGTTAACCACTTGTTGAGAGCACCAACAGGACCCAAGCATCACAGTTTTACAGCAGTTCCTAGGAGTGGGGAGATGAGGCAACAGAAAACCGTTAATTTGGCATAGGCACAAAGTGGTATTTCAGTCTTGGGCTTCTTCCTGCTTCTCTTCCACTTCCATAGCAGTATGCAAATACCAAATTATCCTCGCAGGGTAAAATACCACATGCAATTGAACCGCATCTGAGTTAAGTACAAAGAAATTAAAATACACTAAACATGGCACTTGCATAAACTCCCACAGCCATAACTTTCATGGGAAGATTACCTTCACAAGCATACTTTTGCTGCATTGTTTCCCTGGCAGGTAGCCCAAGCTTTGGGGTCAGCAATTCCAAGACAGGGTGATACTGCCTCTCCATTGAGGCCCAGCTACTTAAGGAGCTCCATCAAACACATCCCTACCTAAAGTTCCTGGACACGTCACAAGGGCAACTTCAGCTGTATTTTCAGATCATCCTCTGAACAATCATTATTTTTAATAAAGTTCACAAGGAGGTAAAAAACTTTCTGCCCTTGAATCCCTCTTACTGGAGGAATAGGGAACCCAAGTAGCAACCTAATTAGGGGATGTTAATATCACCTCAGCTGTGCAGCAGATTTACCTGCTAGTACCTTGTCTGTTCTTCATCTCTCTGCAGCCTTGTAAAGATTCGACCCACAAAACCAAGCAAAAAGCCTGAGTGTCCTTCTGTGGGTACTGGGTTCTTTCTGAATGCCTGCTTTTGGAGAATTACTTCCTGGGAAAGAATTTGAGCATTTATTTTTAATGGCTGCAACATACAGTTGATTCTCCTACTCTTTTTCTTCACTCTCCAGACTCCATCCGCAGCCCTTCTGGGACCATAAGGCTTCATGTACTTTCAATTGATACCTCAACTACTTTCAAGGACATAACACATTTCTTCCACAAACCATTTATTGTTCTTTATGTAAGCAGCTTTGGGATGAAGTAACTCCCTTGTGTTTTCAAAATTGTGAAGCTATTGCATACTACAGCTGTTTTGTAATCAGTAAGAGATACCAGTTAATTGTAGGAAGATATTAAATATAGAGTCTGGGTATATTCTAGCTGAATATCCATTAACATGTTAGCCCAGGAACAAGAGGCTGTCAAATCCCAAACTAGCTTAACTTTCAGGAGCCAAATAATAGTCAAGAAGTAAATATACCCTTAACTATTGACTCAAACCAAGGCAAAGACTGTTAAAAAAAACCCCATAAACAAACAACAAAACAAAAGTAACAAAGAAATAGAAAACCCCACCCTTTTCTGCTCTTTTCCAACCTTTGTCTCTCTATGGCCTTAGATAGTCAGAGCAGCAAACCCGGAGCCAGAGTCTGAATATCAATTCATAAATGATGAGGAGTTTTGCTTTCTCTAGCTCTATGAGCTAGTCACAGCAGCCACAATACATATGCTAAAAGATGAAGAAAGATCCATTTTCATAGCTTGCTCTATACAGACAAGGCCTCGCCTGTTTTCCTCCACAGGTCTAATCATCATAAAGCAAATCCACACTGGAAAGACACAGTTTGTACCAACAAAGCCACCTGGGGAAGCTGTACCCCGGTTCCCCAGGGTGTTGCAAGCAGAGTGGGTGATGGGACAGGCTCTGCTGGTGTAACTCTTCACTTGAAGAACAGCTGCGCTGCAGCAACTACAGAAAAGAACCCGGGTTCCCGCACACCGAACCGAGGCCGTTAAAACTAGCAAAACATTGAGAGAGATGCTCCCAAACCACAGAAAATCTCACGCCACAAGCCACCTGCACGGCAAACCGGCTGCAGAAGCACCTTCTGTGCTGGGGAGCAGACGCCGGCCCGGTCCCGACCAGATTGCCCCTCAGATGGCTTGTTGCCGGCGGGTTTGGATCTCCCCCGGGCAAGGCCACCTGGGGCCAAGTAGGGGATGAGGGGCCAAGTAGGGGATGAGGGGCCAAGTAGGGGATGAGGGGCCAGGCCGGGCCCGCGGTGCAGGAGGCTGAAGCTCAACAGCGACCACCGAGGACACCCTCACCCTCCAAAAGGCAGAAACCCCGCTGTGGAGAGCAAAGCGCTGGGATATATTTCAACGTTAAAATCCCGCACCGGGAGCCACCGCCCCCGCCCCTCAGCCGCCGGCCCGCCCCGTCACGGCAAGCCCCACCTTCTCTTTACACTCCCGCTTTCTATTGGTCGAGGCGCCCGCCCGTTAGCGGCGGTTGCCATGCCGACGTCCCTACCGCGGTGACGCCCTGAGGGCGGGGCGGGGCCGCCATGGGGGGCGGAGCGGAGGGGGCAGCGGGCGGCACCGCTACCGGCACCGGGACCGGCACTGGCACCCATGCACGGCGCAGAGGAGGCGGTGGCGGCGGGGGGGCCGCGGGTGAGCGCGGCGAGCACGCAGACCGACAGCATGGCCGGTGAGCGCTGCCCCGTGTCCGCTGTGAGGGGCCTGGCTGCGGGGGGGGCGGAGGGGAGGTGGAGGGGGGCGGGCCGGGGCCTGCCCCGGCTGTGAGGGAACCGCGGCCCCGCCGGCGCGAACGGCTGGTGGGGAGGGGGATTGAGGGCGGGGGGGAAGAGTTTGGCTGGCTTTTCGCGGCTCTCTTCTCGCCCACCGGGTCCTCCGAGGTGTTCAACGCAATGCCCGGAGCCCGTCCGGTTTGTCCTCGCCTCAGGGCGCCGGTGAGGCTCTGCCCTCCCCCGGGGCTGTCCGGGGAGCTCCTGCCTTCCCCCTCCTCACCTGCTGTTTTCAACAGGGTGCTCCTGCCGGCTACACACCGTGCAATAAAGTGTTTCCCCCTTTCCACCCCTCGCCGTGCCCCCTGCTTGCTCTTATTCATAAGGCCTTTTGATAACATGAGGCTGTATTTTGCATATCCCCGCCCCCGTCAAAATTATTTCTTTTTTTTTTTTCCGGTTCTATACCATATATATTTAATGTGCGTGAGGTGTAATGTGTATATGATTGCTTGCCTTCTGAAGGGTGTTCTTAGTAACCCCTATAGCAGGGCCTGCCAACAAATGTAGTAGACAGCAACATTCTCATAAGACTGGGGATGCCCAGATGAAGCGGATTTTGATAGATTTCACCTGTCCCACCCCCACAGCCCTGGGGAAGTGGTATGTACATACAGAGCACACCATGGGCTGTATAGATGGCTCTCGGGCTGAGGACCATGACAGGGCTGACAGGTCTCCCTGGTGGGTACATGGGGTTTGTTTCTTACTCGTTTTATGAAAATCCTGCTTCCAAGCGAGCAAAGACGATAACTCTGAAAGTGGTTTCTAGTTTCCTTTTCCCGGAAATGAGTGTGATATCAGTGATTGCCTCCTCCTTGATGATGTCAAGGCACAGTGTTAGTTTTCATGCTTGCAAGATGACAGCCTGTCAGACTTTGAACTGGGCACTTCTTCGCTGCAACCGGGGCATAATCCTGTATCTGAGCTGTGTCCGGATGGGCAGTGCCCTGCTCCTTTTTGCTCTGAGGTGGAGGAGCAACAGGGTTTTCGACACTGGCCTTGATAGCACACTTTCCCTGGAGCATGCATTGCCTCACTGGAGCGAGATCCCTAACCTGAAGGAATTAAGTCATACCTTTGTGTGAAGCAGGAAAGCTGTGAGGACTTGATGCGCCTGAAAAGAGCACTTCTTTCCTCTAAGGTTTTGCTCTCAATAGCAAAGTCTGATTGCTTTTCTTCCCCAGTCTTCTGTAGTTGCTTTAAATTCTGTAAGATGTCTTCTGCCTTTTTTTCCAGGCCACTTTATCAGTATTCTCTTTGCTCTGTTGAACTTAAGGAAACATTTAACTATCTAAGTGAATATAGACGCAGATAGGTAGATGTCATAACTGTGACCACAAGTCTTTCCTTTTTCATCATAATATTCTGCTTTTCATTATAAATTTGTAGAATCAGAGAAGGGTTTGAGTTGTGAGGGACCTTAAAGATCATTGAGTTCCAACCCCCCTGCCATGGCAAGGGACACCTCCCACTAGAGCAGGTCACTCAAATCCCATCCAGCCTGGCACTGAACACCTCTAGCCAGGGATGGGGCATCCACAGCTTCTCTGAGCAATCCGTTCCAGTGCCTCACCACCCTCACAGTAAGGAATTTCTTCCTAATAGCTAATCTAAATCTCTCCTCTTTCAGTTTAAAACCATTACTCCTCTTATCCTATCGCTATACTTCATGATAGAGTTCCTCCCCATCTCTCCTGTAGGCCCCAAGACTTCATGACAATAGTTTGTTTTCCATGTGTTTGACAGGTCACACCCAAATTAGGTCCAAGAAAACAAACTTCTTTCTGGTGCATTCTGCTTTAAAATGATTCTGTATACCAAATTGTAATGTCTTTTAGAAAACACTATGGTATACATATGAGTTGGTATACATTGCAGTGTTTATTCTAGCTTGCTGTAGTGTGTGTACTACAACAGGAGTGAACAGGGACTGTAATGAGAATGAGCCCAAATGCCCATTGAAGAAAACAAATTCTACTTGTTTAGATGTGGCTTGTAGACTTACGGGGTTTTTTTTTAGTACAAGTAATCTTCTTGTGTGCTGCATGTCATGTACATTTCTAGTACACATGTCCGATTGTGCTAACCAGGTGTCCCTTGTGATGCTTGTGCACAGCTGGGCAGACTAAAGGAGAAGTGGACAGTGTGACATCAGATGGTGCTTGCTGAGAGGTCTTTAGTTGCTTTCCAAAATCACGCTTCTGTGGGAAATAAAGCTGCTAAAATACTGTCTGAACATGGTATTCCAGTCATGGATGGCATGTGTTTATCTGCTGTACTAACTGTTTGGGTTCACAGACATGTCATTAAACTAACCCGCCTCCTCACCAAAGCAATCTTAGTATCTGATTATATCTCTCCCAAACTCCTGGAACTACTTAAAGAAGTGTTTTTCTCTGTTCTGTTCTTGCCTCTGCCTTTTACTGCTTTGCAAAAACTTTAATGTTTGCGGGAAGGGATAAAAACAGAAATAATGCCCTTGTCAGACAGCACATATGGAGAAATACATGTTCATTTCATCACTCTGTAAGCGCCCCTGACATAGGGACTGGAGCTTTTTTGAAGGTTAAATTAACTTCTTGCCAAGTGTGGAAAGGTGCATTAGTGAACAATACAGTACTTCCTCCTTTTTTATTTGTGGGACACCCAGTGATCTGAGCTCCAAGGGCTGAGCACTGGCCCTCATAGGAAAACGTCCAGATTTTGAGTAGAAGCACAACTAGAAGCACAAAGTGGTGGTCAGAGAAGGGATTCTTTGCTACCTCTTTGGTTATTTAGTTAGAATTGATAGCCTGAGCAATAGGTTTAAATTTTTGTAAAGATCTAACCAAAATTTAAGCAGTGTGAAAAAATCCAGAAGCATGTTTCTCCAGAACTGATGTAACTGGAAGGTTTCACAATGGCTCATCCACTTTTGCTGCAGGCGTCAGTGTGAGATCATGATATTTTTGCTCTCCTCTGTGATGAGCCTGAAGCTGAATCACAAGCTCTGTCTCACATTTCTGTAGGCATCTGTGAATTGTTTGAGCACATTAAATTATGTGGGATCTGATCTGTCATTTCTGCCCCTCACCTCTCAACTGACTGGATTTCAGTGAAAGTTTCACCACTTTCTCTTGTCGCACAAATCTGATCTCTGTATCCAGATGTGAGCATTCTGAGTTGACAACTATTGCCCTGAAGAGGACAGTGTAGATTTATCTGCTGTAACGGCAGAAGTAGTTGATGACTAACTTCTGCAGCAGCCTGGTATTGAAGACTTGGAAAATATTGTTCAGCAATGTGGGTGTTTTCTTTTTAAATACTCTTTAATAAATATTTAATTTGTTTTTTCTTCTAATAACAGGTCAAATGCCAAGACTTTCTAAGGTAAATCTTTTTACTTTGTTCAGTCTCTGGATGGAGCTCTTCCCCTCATCTGAGCAGCACAAAAAATCACAGGTAAAATGCCTGCTTACTATTAATTGGTATTTCTGAACAGATGCTAATAGTTCCTGCAATTAATTTAATCTAACTGCTCTCTACATGACAAATAGCCCAGAGGGGAAAAAAAAAAAAGCAAAAGATTGATAAACATTTTTCAGATATTCCTTAAAAGTAGAAAAAGATCCACTGATGGGAGAAAAATAGCAAAATGGATAAACAGCATGGTATTTCTGAAAAACTTTGAAAGGCAAGGTATGCCCCTGACAGGTGAAGCAAACAGTAAAAAATGCTGGTGAGTATTTTGCAGGGCATAACAAAGGATTGGGATGCATGGTGTATAGCAAGCACTCCTTAGTATATATGAACTATAAAATCAGCGTGGTTGATCAGGTAGAGGTAATTCTTTAAAATGTAGATATTCATGATTGTAAAAGAGTTCTCTTGTACAGTGGAGGTGCTCAGAATGACTTGATATGTTTGCTGACCAAGAACTTGTGACAATGAAAAGACACTGTCCTTGAGAATGGGTCTTCTAAACAGCTGCCAGTTACACTTCAAAGTAGAGGGGGATTTTCAGAGTGTCCTAGAACAGGTCAAAATGTTTCCTTTTGTGATCAGAGTTCTTATTGTGCTCTTTAAAGTGATTGCTATTTTGTGCAGAGCATACACACGTGCTAAGATCTGTAGTTCATGTATCAACCAGGACAAGGAAAGATAGGAAAGTAATTTGAGTGACAATTAGGCCTAATTTTTGGAGCTTGGCGTGTGCCAGGCTAGGATCCAGAAGAGGGATAGATGAGCAGCATGCAGACTTCAAAAGCAGTTTCATATTTAGTAATTCAGTTAGGAATGGCACTTGGGTTACTGTAGGGCTTACACTTGGGTTACAGGAGTATAGCCTCGTTTCGGTGACCTCAAAAAAATTGAATAATTTACAGATCTAAGGCAACAGTATTCTGGTAGTAGCTGGATTACATGATGAGATCTGCTTCCTCACCTTCATCAGACTAGTCTGTATCCAGTTTCCTCACAATACATGGGAACCCAGATGTAAGAACTCTTGTCTGTGGTATGCAGACTTTTTCCATGGAAGATTCTTCAGAACCAGGACTAATTTCTATAAATGAAGAGATAGAAATAAAACTAGAGAAACTATTGGCTCCTGGGATGGTCAAGATTAAGACAGAGATTAAATTAAAATGTTTCCAGATGTTGGATGATTCAGAGGGGTTTTCAGCTATACTTGACAGAATTTTCTATGCTGCTTCTGAGTGTTGTTATAGGCAACACAACAACCAGAAAAATCAGGAATTTGCAAAAGTCCCTATTGGAAGTTTGACTGGGGCACAGCCCTCTGATATTAACAGACACATGTAGAAACCACCAAAAAAAAATCTTCTTAGGGGAAGTGTAGCAGAGATCATTTAATCATTCATATCACAGTTTGTACTGAAAAGCTATATGTTCTGATTCTGGCTGATTAGCATTACCCAGGGAAGAGCTGTAACATCTCTAAAGACTTGATGTTGAAAAAAGTAAAATAAGATAAAATAATAATGATGATGATGCATTTTTCTGTAGGTAAAGAAGAGTGGCCTAGTTGTGGTGAAAAACATGAAGATTATTGGTCTTCATTGTTCCAGTACAGACCTACATGCTGGCCAGATTGCACTCATTAAACACGGGTCAAGACTTAAAAATTGTGACCTTTATTTTTCCAGAAAACCCTGTTCGACTTGTTTAAAAATGATTGTAAACGGTAAGCAATGGCTGCAGTAGAGTAGAAGTAAATGTTATACTTGTGATCCGTGGTATCAGAAAGCCCATTTTCTCTTTGGACTGTCCTGGTTGTGAAGGCCAATCCCTAATTTGTGTAGCCTGCACTGGTATTTTCCACAAGACTGAAAACAATATTGAATGTACATTTCCTCAAACTGATGATGAAGAAACCAGGGCTTGCTACTGAGACATTGCGTCTCTGTGCAACTATTATTATTATTATTATTGGTGGTGCTTGTCCCTTGGTCGGGATGTACAGCTGAGATTTGCCAGAGAAAACCTAAGCCTGATGACTAGGCCTACAGTACTACATTTTTCCTTGCCCTCCCATTGCTTGTCAGTGGCACCAGAGGAAGGGTGATTTTTATCCATCAATCACAGGGAGTACTTCATGGTTTCCTTTTTGCCGAGTGAGATGAAGACGAGTCAGATTATTCACTTCCTGGAATGGGATCTGTTGGTACAACCCTTCTGCAAGTGTTGCTTTTTAATCTCAGCGGCAGCTTCTGTTAGTGCCCACTTTTTTTTAATGCAGTATTAATGTATCTCTTGCAAAATCAGGCTGCCACAAAGCTCTTACAACTTAGGAAATTCCAGTTTTTGTCAATAGCTCTTGATACTTGTCTATGGTAGCATTTTTGTTGTCCAGGTGCTACTAAAACAGCATTCATGGCCTTAAAAGATTAAAAACAGGATTAGGCGATAGCGTGTTGAAAATTATGTTTATGTTCCACTGTGGTTGAATGGTTCTTTTTGCTGCATTATCTTCTCTTCCAGCTGGGGTGAACAGGATTTCTTACTGGCCTGCAGATCCTGAGATCAGCTTGCAGAACGAGGCCTCCAATCCCCTGACTACTGACGATGCAAAGCTAGATGCCAAAGCAGTGGAAAGACTGAAGTCCAACAGCCGTGCTCGAGTCTGCGTGTTGCTTCAGCCCTTGGTGTGCTACATGGTGCAATTCATCGAAGAAACTTCCACCAAGCTTGATTTTATTCAAAAAATAGCAAAATCTCAGCCTGACTCTAATACTGACTTTTATACTGCGTGTAGGCAAGAGAGAATAAAAGAGTATGAAAGTTTATTCCTAATTTCAAACGAGGAGATGCACAAGCACATATTGATGACGATGGGACTGGAGAACCTCTGCGAAAACCCGTACTTCAGCAACCTCAGGCAAAATATGAAGGATCTTGTCTTGGTCTTGGCAACGGTGGCTGCCAGCGTCCCTGACTTTGGATGTTTTGGGTTTTACGACAGCGAATCACGGCGAGCAAACGAGACGGACCATCAGGGCCTGCCCCAAGAAATCGCGAGGCACTGCATGATACAAGCCAGACTACTTGCCTACCGGACAGGTGAGTTGTTACACCAGGGGAGGAAGAAGGGGTCTCATGAGGAGAGTGAGTTCCTGATTTCAGCCTTACTTCTTCCAAATGCTTCCCTGAGCAAGCTGCTGAATTCCATTCCTACATCGGAGCAGCAGCAGTAGTGAAATCTCCCTGGGGGTACACAGTATTGTGTGGGAAAGCACTGAGCTCTCCAAGCAAAAATCTGGGCAGGTGTTGCACATACAGGGCTAGCAAAGCCTGCCCTGCCAACATGTCCAACACCTGTCTGAAAACAGAATACAATGATATTTAAATTCTTCAAGCTGCTCTGAGGCTCTTTTTTTTGCATGAAGGTTTCACAAGACATTTCTGTTATCAAATAAATGCCAATATTTTAAGCATATTACCTACACCTCTTCAGAAAAGAGCAGTGAAATAACATCCTTCTAGTAGGGCATTAAGTAGAGTTATGTTAAGCTTCCTAGCTCCAATCTTATTAGTGAAAGTGATTATATATCTGATGGGGTTTTCTTTGCAAAGGTACTGGAGTTTTGATTTACAGGCTTTCAGGGTGGAAGGGTGGTTTTTGATATCTTTTGCTACAGATGACTTCTGTTAGCTACTTGATTCTGTTTGGGTTGCAATGCAGAAAACTGGTAAGTTCTTCCAAAGAACAGAATATAAAGACTTAAAACTTGGTGGGACTCCTTAGTGATGATTTTTTTTCATCTAGATAGGGTAGATGCTTTTTTAAAACCCTAAAACCACACACACGTATTTATAAAACTACACAGACATATTTAGGTGCTTTACATTATTATATAGGTGGATAGAATGGGAGCAAGATAGGATATTTCCTGTGCTGGCTTAATATACATCAGTGACTAATAAATATGCAGAATATAAATAAAGTCAACCCTCATAAAACATATCTCTGGCAGGAAAGACCTCTTTGAATGATTGTATATGGTAGTGATACCGAGGATAGTGGAAATAGTTAATTGAAACATCATCTTCTACAATATTAATCTGGAAGCTTTAAAAATTATTTTTTTCTGCTTGATATGTTCTATTTTAAGTGGTCAAGACTCATATCAATAGGTGCTGGGGAAGATTTCCAAGTTCCATAAAAATCTTCCAAGTCATATAGTGAAATTTCTATTCTGGTTTTCCTGTGGTGGCAATAGGAAACTCTCCCTAAAATCCATTTCTTAACATCTTATCTTCGAATTACAACTGATTTTGATAGGAATTCAGACCACAGAACCAGAAATTTAAGGAATGTCAGAAATTATGTAATTACATTAAGCGGTAAACAACAAGAAGATTTTTATCACTTTGTCATCTCACATCAGTGACCGTGTCCACATAAATTCTTGGCACACATTTTTTTAACTGATATATGTTTTGGTTGCTTCTTAGCATTTGTGAACAAATGTATGTAACAAAGTCTTAGAGTGGCTGGCCTTGCAGTTAAAGCACACTCAGCTTTTGCAGTAGACTCATGTGACTTTGAAGCTCTTGATCTTTCTGCATTTCTTTTCTCCTGTTCATGAAGTAACAACGAATGTTATTCCTTACTCTAGGATGTCATGTTAATGCACAGGTAACTCAGAAATGCTTTATTTGTTACTTACTGCTAAAATTTTATGTATTTTAGAGGATCATAAAACAGGAGTTGGAGCTATTATTTGGGCAGAAGAAAAATCAGTAAGTATTGAAAAAGTTAATTTTTCTTGCATTGGAAATTCATGTACTTGTATCTGCTGCGAGCTTGTTATTTTACTTTATAAACATCTGTTTTTCATACACATGTATCAGTGCTATAGAAAGCTTGCACTTCTTTAGTAACTAAGTTAACAACTAGCTCATTGTTATGCTGTCAAGATGAAGGACTACAAAGATAATTAGGTGTCTAGAGAGCTACAAAGATGATTAGGGTCCTGGAACATATCTCTTAGGAGGATCTTAGGAGGAAAGGCTGAGGGACTTGGGCCCTTTTAGTCTAGAGAAGAGAAGACTGAGGGGGGATCTGACCAACACCTATAAATACTTAAAGGTTGGGTGTAGAGAGGATGGGGCCAGTCTTTTTTTAGTGATGCCCAGTGACAGGACAAGAGGAAACAAGCACAAACTTGTACATAGGAAGTTCCATCTAAACATGAGGAGGAACTTCTTTGCTTTGAGGGTAGCAGAGCACTGGCTGCCCGGAGAGATGGTGGAGTCTCCTTCTCTGGAAACATTCAAAACCCACCTGGACATGTTCCTGTGCAACCTGCTCTAGGTGGACCTGCTTTGTCAGGGGGGTTGGACTAGATGATCTCCAGAGGTCCCTTCCAACCCCATCTCATTCTGCAGTTCTGTGGTTCTGTGAAGTATAATTGAGTTTAGTAATTTCTATGGTGTCTCTGCTTCACTTTTCAGTGTCAGTCATTCCAGGTGTCCTGGTGCTACAAAGTTTTGCCAGAGCTGTTGGTCAGGCAGCATCTGCCTGCTCTGCATGGTCCTTCTCTGCAACTCTTTTTTGGAGAGGTCTCAGTGCAATCACAGCCTGACAATGTCTTGAGGATTTTTGTTGCAGTTGAAGGGCTGTAATAGCTTTAACGCATTCCTATTTGGATCGAAGTGATATTTTTCCACAAATAATTTTACTGTGCTTTTTCCCATCCAAAAAAGTGTTAATTTCTTTATGTCTCTGATTCTGCATGTTTCTGAAGCCTCATTCTTCGTGCAGCTGCAATATACTCTTCATTTATTTTTAGCGCTTCAGTCACCAGCTGCTTATTGCTGTTTTGTTTCTTGTTCTGATTTCAGTCGTTGGGTTTCTACCTGTTCAGCCTCCTGGTCACTGGGTCTGTCGAGAGCCTGGTGAAACACAGTCTGTGGCACATCAGGGACAGCCAACTGTCTTTAATTTTGTACACTGCAGAAAGATTTAAGGCCTGAGTACTGCAGACTTTTTGTTCCTGCTATCGCTGTTAGTTTGAAAAGGAAAGCCTCTCGAGCCCGGTGTTGCCCACAGTTTGCCCATGTGGCTCCTATGGATCTTAGTGGAAAAGCTCCATACAGACCTGGAGCAGCTAACGAGAGCTGAGTTCTCTTTTAACTGCTGTAACTGACAATGTGAAAGTACACGTTGCACAACACTTTGACTTAATATTCAGTTTAAATGTCTCCCAATTTGATGCTTTGCTTACTGTTGCAGAGAAGCTGTGATGGAACGGGAGCCATGTATTTTGTAGGCTGTGGTTACAATGCCTTTCCTGTTGGATCTGAATATGCTGATTTTCCACACATGGATGATAAACAAAAAGATCGGGAAATCCGGAAGTTCAGATACATCATACATGCAGAGCAAAATGCCTTGACATTCAGGTAATGGTTTTTTTTTTTTACAACAGAAAAAAATGAGGTGGTTGAGAAACAATTCCATGACAAATGCGTGATGTCACTGTGACGAAGTGTGGATTGCAACCAGAGTCTTGTTTATGCCTGTGATGCAGAGCTCGGATGTGCGCGGACACAGGCAGCTCCTTTTGTTTCTCCAGTTTCTTAAGTGAACTTGTCTTTTAAAGGATATTCACTCCAATGCGTGGCAGCTCTCCTTCAGATGCAAGCCACCACCTCTGCTTCCTGCTAGGACCGTGCTATAACCTGAAATGTGGAAGCGTGGTGATCGCTGAGGCTTTTGATGATGACGTGTGTGGAGAGGTGTTTTGTTCACAGACAGTAAAACCACCAAGCAAATACTGTTGTGTACTTGTGCACTTGATTAAGTATAAATGGCTTCCGAGAGAAGATAACACAACGCTTTTTTGCTTGCTCTTGCTCAAATGTGTCACCATTCAAAACTACAAGACATAAACTCTGAAATTGTGTTTTCTGACTGCTCGTAGGTGTCGAGAGATAAAGCCAGATGAGAGAAGCATGATATTTGTGACGAAATGTCCATGTGATGAATGTGTCCCTTTAATCAAAGGGGCTGGTATCAAGCAGATCTACGCGGGAGATGTTGATGCTGGAAAAAAGAAAGCAGACATATCCTATATGAAGTTTGGAGAACTTGAGGGTGTAAGCAAATTTACAGTAAGTCTGTAATCGTACTGTGTTCTCAAAACTCTGGACAGCACTTGGGGAGGATGGAGTGAGCAGTCATCTTCAGCTGGCACAGAGGAGTGTTTTCTTGTTCTGTTTAGTCAAGTGAGTGGAATGGAGAGGTTGCTCTGTCACGACACTGGGGAGAAGTGCTGTGCCATATGCCAGGTGACGGGGCCAAGAGTGTCTGTCTTCTGTAACTTCCTTGCAGATTTCCTTCAAACTCGTTGCCGTTGTTTGATGTGGTCTCTTCACACACGAAAATTCTCTCCAAGCCTCCCTGTCACAGCGTGGCAGCTGATGGGGGACATCATTGGGAGGTTTTCTAGGCCCTTCCAGCAGCTCCTGAAAGTGCTGTGGTGGCTTTTGAAGGTGGCCAAGTGCACCTGTACTCAGGGTGCTCATGGTGACAGACAGCAGCATGGTCAGCTTCAGCAGGCTTTACTTCCCCTTCTCAAGGCAGGAAATGGCCACGTATCCCTTAATAGCTTTTTATCCTCAAAGCAAGAGTGCGTTAGAGGGAGAGCCCTTCATTTCCACTTCACCCTTAGTCATGTCTTACAGTGAAGGCCTATAGAGTACTTTTGTTTTCCTCCTTTTGCTCTTCTTTTTATCTTTTGGAATAAGTAAACTTTTTCTTCTTTTTTTTTTTACCAGTGGCAACTGAATCCGCTGTACAATAACGCCCTCGAATTCCATGACCCCACAGCCAGGGAAAGTAAGTATTTTTTCATTAATTCTTTTTACGACTGAAATTAATATGTGAGATCACATTTTAAGCAAACCTGAATCCATCTGGGATTGATTCTAATCTTAATTAATCTTTATTTCAATTAGTTAAATTGTGCTGTGAAAACTTCTCTGAGCTTTTTTAATAGAGGAACTAGTGACAAATCAAAACCAAGCTTTTTTTACAGATGTTTGGCATTGGCGTTTGCGTTACAAAATCGAGTAGTGCTGTTACTGAGGTTGAAAATGTGGTATTTTGCTCATAGATCATTTCAGACTACTTTATCATATCTTAAATTTTGTTCTATAAGGACTTTCTATATTGTATTCTAGAAAAAGCACCATTCTTTTTCAAGAGAAATTGGATACCTCAAAGTCATTTAGATATGTTCTGCAGAAAGTTTCAGTGCTTCTTTTATAAAGCGGAATCCAATGCCAATGCTTTTCAGTCAACATTTATTTTTGTGTGTATATATACACATATATAATATACAGGCCACAAAATCCTTGTCAACCTGTATCACTGTAGCAGGGGAGCTGTCATCTTCTGAAAACAGAGTTTTGATGAATCTAATGAAGCTGTTTTGTGCTACAAAAGGGAACCACCATTGGTGTCTACTGTCAGCTACCGATCCTTAGAATGTTTCTCATCCAGAGGGCAAAATAATGTGGAATAAGAAGCTAAATAATTTTTGTGCCTCAAGCACCAAGATATGGAGTGTAAAGCATTTTTTGGCAATCACTGAAAGCATTGAGCACTGTGCTAGGAGTGTAAAAAGGTGGGGTTTGTAGCACATGAATAGCCACACGCTACAAGCCAATCCCTAATACGTAGTGAGCCAGATGAGTGGAGAAGTCTCTTTGTTAGCTATTCCCTTGTGAGTCAAGGGAAAAGAAGGGAGGGAAGGGCTCAGAGCAGTGTTTATGGCATTAATAATCACTGCAAAACATTAGGGCTTGTTTGTCCTTCTCTCTGCTAATGGTTTTTAAACCCAGCTGGAGAAAGATTCATCCTGGGGTGCTTTGTTTGACAACCTTTAACAGGGCTCATTTTTCTTTGGGATGGTATGCTTGCATTTTCAACACTGAACTGTTTTAAGTTGCTATTTTTCCTTGATATGCTTCTTTTACTATAATTATTGCATGTCCCTCTGTATGGGGAGGAAGACAACCTCCTCCACCTCAACCCCCCACCTGGTGTTATTCCAGTGTGGCTGTATGTGTTCAGTATTTAAACTGTGCTTATTATTATTATATTAAAGTTTCACAATTATTTTTTTTCTTTAGATGGAGTCCAGAAAACAAAATCATTAGATGACCAGCAGCACCAAAACAAGAAACTGTGTCTTGGTCACTACTGAATAATTACGCACTTCTGCAGTCTTGCTTTATACTTTTTATAATGCAGCCTGTTTGCACTTTCAAATAAGGAAGAGTTTTATTTATTGTTTGGAAAGTGATTTTTAAATAAGTTTATTTATGATGTCTTAAATGTTTTACAGAATTACCTGAAGGTCTTTTTAATTTGGAAGTTCCTGATGAAAAAAATGCTGCTTGTATTTTCTCTGAAAGTAACTGGGTGGATAATCATTGTTAATAAAATATATACTGGAAGTTTATTACCAGAAGATTAGAGTATAACAAAACGGTATCTTATTTGGTTGGTGTATGGATTGAGGGAATGGAATTCTAAGTTCTGGGCTAGCAGAATGCAGAAATAAGCCCTAGTTCTTCAAGGACGTTCTAGGGAATGTAGATAAATAATCACCAACAATTCCTGTTTCTGAAGGTGGCTTTTGCTTCTCAGTCTGCCTGTATAAAGGTGACAAAGCCACTGGGGTGGCAGTTGTTGCTAGGTAAGTGATTTGGAGATCACGCTTGTCTCTCACACATACTCTCTTCCCAGTACCACAGCAGCAGGGCCGTTTTGGTTTGTGGTACTTGCGTTGCTGCTCTGGGCTTCCTCATGGGCGTCCCATCTGAAGGAATGTAGACAAAGATCAGCTTTGCTTTTTCTCTGCTTCTGGATGCAGGCAGAAACCAAAGTGGCTGCATCTCGCCGGCCCCAACATACTGTCGTGGCTTAGGCCCTACGTGACAATAGGGCTACAGAAGCAAATGAAGTTCCTGATGTCCTCTTGTCTCTTAGGTAGGAGGGAACCAGTGGAAGAGCCTGAATCTTTTCAGGTGCTAATCTCGAGCGAGGGTGGTGTTAACACGGCCAGTGAAGCTGTGGTATGATGCTGGAGCTGGTTTGAGGGGGTGGTGGGTAGGTAATGGCTAACCAGAACAGAGAGTTGTTGTACCCAGCATCTTTTGAGAGGTCACTCTCCTGATTCCCATCTCTTTGCTGCTTTGAATATGACCTCTAGTTATTTGTTTCAGCAGACGTTCCAAGACTTTCTGTTCGTTCCTCTGCTGAGCTTTCAAGTGCAAACGCCTTAAACCTTTTTCTGCTGCTGCTGGTAGGACACACAAACAGCCTTTTCCCATTCCCTTCACACATCTTGTCTTTGCTGCCCTCCCTGAAGTCCTGGAAGGGGATTCCTCTCTTAAGATGCTGCTGTAGGTTCTGTTTGTTTCTCTTAGGCTTTGGAAAAGGTTGGAACTACAGAGCAAAGCTGTGACTGGATAGCGTGCAAATCATTCTTCAGATGATCCTTCAGTCAGGTCCTTCTGACTCTCATCCGGAGTCTCCTTCTCTGGAGACGTTCAAAACCCACCTGGACACCCTCCTGTGCAACCTGCTCTAGGTGGAGCTGCTTTGGCAGCTTGGGGTTGGGGTTGGACTAGATCATCTCCAGAGGTCCCTTCCAACTCCATATCATTCTGTGATCCTTAACGTGGCATTAATCATATGGAGTCTGTTCTCACACAGTTTGTCTACTGGACTTGAAACTTAGGGTACAGTTCTTGATGCTTGGAGCTGCAGCAAGGAGATATAGTTCCCCACAGTATAACTTCACCCTTGAGTACTGGGTCTTCAGAACTGTGGAACACTGATATCCTCTCACCACCACGAGAATTCACTCTTAGTGTAGCTGGAGAAGCTGCTGCTTGTCTGAGCCTGGTTAGACTTGGAGGCTCCTCGAGTTGAGTTGCAGTGCTTGCAGAGTTAGCAGCAGAAATGTCATCAGGCACCGGGCTGACCTCCTGCAGGCACCACCACTGCCTTGCTAAGCAGGGGGCACCCAGCTTCATTTCCCAGGACCAGGCAGAGAGAGAAGGAGAAAAATCTGACACCGTTTGTCAACTAAGGGAAGGGTGATGAAACCCGTTTTTGCCTCACACCACCAAAAGAGTGCTTTTTCACAGTAGCTCAGGAGGAAATGGCTGAATTGCTACTTTACCAGGTTTTGTAATCTAGTGGGGAGGAATCAGGGTCCTGAATTTAGGACCAACAGATCCACCTTCAAGAGCTGTATGCCTCACCTGTCCCATCCAGAGTCCAGGGCCTGGGGATTAACCTGGATGCCCCATGAACCTCAGAAAGGCAGTTTTTTCTTCTCATCAAGGATTATGTAGTTTCATTGCTTGTAATTTCCCTGTGAGGTTAAAGTCAAATGTTGGTGATTTGTAATCTGTGTTTAAATCATAAGTATTTTACTGTGGCCTGTTTGTATCACACACACACTTCTTGTAAGCATCTTTGTCTTAGAATAATTACCCTTGGCTTTTCCTACAGATGAGCAGAAGACTGTCCAGATTAGAGTAAAAAGTCAACCCCACCCACTGAAACCTTCTTGTTTCCATAATCCATTGGCAGTGATCTTCTGCTCGAGGTAGAAGCAGGGAAAAAAAAACCCACAAGGGCAAGTTTAAGGCCCTTTCAAGTTTTATAGTGATTAGTCAGCTGGTATCAAAATCAGTAAAGATGTCTGTGTCTTTATAGAAAACAGCTGAAATTGAAAAGTCTTTGAAATGTCATAGGTGGCCTGGGGACGTGGAGAGGTAAATCAAGATACAAGTCAAGTATCACACGCGTTAAATAACTGCACTTCAGTGGATGCTGCTGCTAATCTGTACTTTGTGTGGAGTTCAGATTTTGCCTTTACTTGGTTTTTTTTGAAAGAGGATGTTTGTACAAAACTTTCCATGAAGCTTTGAATTGTTGTGTAGGGCTGGTGGCTTGCGAGTCTGGCTTTATTTCTTTCGAGTCGTGCTGCATTTCTACAGATTCCTCCAGCTGCTCACAGATCTCTGCAGGCTCCCATGGTCGGTGTGACTCTACTTCTTTTAACTCTTGCTGTGATTGCAAAAGCAGGGTCTTTTTCCTGGACAACAGGAACAACGTGGATGGGGTTTCTCTCTCAACCCACGGACTCTGGAGGTGCTGCTCTGCTTGGCATCTGCTGACCAGGGAGAGCCACGGGACTTCTCCTGCCAGTGCTTGTTTTGCAAATGGACTCTAGGGTGTTTATTTCTTACGTAAAAAGAACAATGTATTTAAAATTAAGAAAGGTAAAAACTCTATATTTTATACATCGTATGAAATTTTCCCTGTGTGTTTCTGGATCTCTGCCGCTCATTCCAGAGCAGTTATTTTAATTGCAGGTGTTACCCATCAGTAATCACCTGGCCTCTTGACTGAGAATGACGGAAATTCTCTGTTAATTGTCTGCCTTACAGCAAAACATGTTTCCTGCTAATAAATTAACCTGACAGTTAAGTGCTGAAGTGTATTTTTAAGTGCTTTGGGTTAAAAGAAACATGACGGAGTGCTTTGAAACGCTCACACCCTTCACCAGCCCAGCACCATCCTTGTTCCTTCCAGTCCCAGGTGGGCTGGGGCTGCTCTGCTCTGCCTGAAGAATTTGTCTCAACGTGAGACTGTGCCTCCTGCCAGCCCCCTTCCCAGGGGGGCAGGACTAGGGGTCCCCTCAGGGAGCATCACCTGAGCTGCCACCTCCATGAAACCACAGTTTCTTGGTTGGAAGGGACAGAAGTGCAGAATTGCCCCCTGCTGCCCCCCTGCCTTGCTACCCCGGGTTACGGGTGTACACAGGCGTCTCGAGTTGTAGTCACCACAGAGGAAGGAGGTCACTTGTCAGTCTGTAACACTGCCCGACCTGTAGCACGGAGCAGGTGATGCTCAAGGCCTGACCTATCAGGGCTTTTACATGCCTGGAGATGGAGGGATGGAGAGTACTCTCCACAAGTTTGCTGAGGATACAAGACTGGGAGGGGTCATTGACAGGATGGAGGGCTGTGCTGCCATACAGCAAGATCTGGAGAGGCTGGAGAGTTGGGCAGAGAGGAACCTGATGTGCTTCAATAAAGGCAAGTGTAGGGTGCCACACCTGGGTGAAATAACCCCATGCACTGGTGCAGATTGGAGAGCAGCTCTGAGGAGAAAGACCTGGGAGTTCTTGTGGACCATAGGATGACCATAAGCCAGCAATATGTCCTTGTGGCCAAGAAGGCCAGTGGCATCCTGGAGTGCATCAGGGAGAGTTGACTTCTTCATCAGGTTGAGAGAGGTCATCCTGTCCCTCTACTCTGCCCTGGTGAGGCCCCATCTGGAGTACTGTGTCCAGTTCTGGGCCCCTCAGTTCAAGAAGGACAGGGAACTGCTGGAGAGGGTACAGCAGAGGGCTACAATGATGATTAGGGGCCTAGAGCATCTCCCTTATGAGGAAAGGCTGAGGGACTTGGGTCTTTTTAGTCTATAGAAGAGAAGAATTAGGGGGGATCTGATCAATGCTTATAAATAGTTAAAGAGTGGGTGCCAAGAAGATGGGGCCAGTCTTTTCTCAGTGGTGCCCAGTGACAGGACAAGAGGAAATGGGCACAAACTTGTACATAAGAAGTTCCACCCAAAAATGAGGAGGAACTTCTTCTTCATGTTGAGGGTGGCAGAGCACTGGAACAGGCTGCCCAGAGAGGTGGTGGACTCTCTGTCTCTGGAGATGGAGGCATGTTGCTGGTCGCAGTCAGAGACTGATCCTGCGGTCCCTGGGTGAGACTGCAAAGTCTTCCCTGAAGGGCGGGACGTGGCAAAGGCTGCTGTGTTGATGCTGTTGGTGGCTTAAGGAGCCTGAGTCAGAGAGAGCTCCTCAGTTTGGTTCCCTAAACTGGAGCTTATTTTGCCTTTGCTTCATCAAAAGAAGTGTGGCCATCAGGTCAAAGGAGGTGATTCTGCCCCTCTACTCTGCTCTTGTGAGACTCTATCTGGAGTACTGTGTCCAGCTTTGGAGTCCTCAACACAGGAAGGACATGAACCTGTTGGAATGGATCCTGTGGAGGGCCACAAAAAATGATCAGAGGGATGGAGCACCTCCCCTATGAGGACAGGCTGAGAGAGCTGGGGTTGTTCAGCCTGGAGAAGAGGAGGCTTTGGAGAGACCTTGTAGCAGCCTTACAGTACCTGAAGAGGGTCTACAGGAGAGATGGGGAGGGACTCTTTATCAGGAAGCAGAGCAATAGGACAAGGGGTAACGGGTTTTAAACTGAAAGAGGGGAGGTTTAGATTAGATATTAGGAAGACATTCTTTACTGTGAGGGTGGTGAGGCACTGGAAGAAGTTGCCCAGAGAAGCTGTGGATGCTCCATCCCTGGAAGTGTTCAAGGCCAGGCTGGATGGGGCTTTGAGCAACCTGCTCTGGTGGGAGGTGTCCCTGCTCATGGCAGGGGGGTTGGAACTACATGATCTATAATGTCCCTGCAAACCTAAACCCTTCTATGACTCTACGAAAAAGGTCTCCTGCTCCTCACGGGCGGCAGCCGTCAGGCCGCGGGGTGAGGGGCTGCGCCGCGGCCGCCAGGGGGCGCTGTGAGGAAGGGGACGGCGCCGCGGGACCGGGGGGCGGGAGCCTGAAAGGGCTCAAAACGCAGCAAAGAGGGGAAAAACTGCCGAGGCTGGTGGGACTGTGGCGTGGGTAAAGGACATCTCCTGGGTCCCTGAAGGACAGGCGGAACCGTGTTGGCGCTGGGAGCCTGAGCTCCTCAGGGTGTCCCCCCGGGGGGCGACAGGAGTCCCTCCGTGCTCCCACCGCTGGGGAAGGGATGGGCTCCGGTCCCGCTTTAACGCGGATGGTGCCCCTGCAGCGCGTTAATCGCTGGCGAGGTTTGTCAACAGCAACGAAGCCTTTGCAGTCGGTCTGCCTGCGGTGGGATTATTTATTTTTTTCCTTCCTCCTTCGCCTTCATTGCTCAACCGCCTTTACTTGGGCTCTGGTGAGGTCACCTCACGGCTTTGCCAGTGCATTTTCCCCCAGGGCAGCTAAATTTCTAACTTGGGAGGAAAAATGAAGGGTTGGAGCAGCCTGGGGAAACCATGAAGGGTTTGAACAATAACTGTAGTGAGAGCCCGGCCTCAGGGACGTGTCACACAAGCGCCAGCACGGATACATTTCCCTCCCTCTACCTGGAAAGACGTATGTATGATGGTAGGAATGTCACCGCATCCACCCGCAGCGAGCCTTTCATGCCTACTGTGGGGCAAAGCAGATTTAGCTGGAGGAAACAAAACCCCAGTAGAAGCCCAGGGGCTCAGCAGCATGTCCAGGAGTTTTTTCCTCATATTTGAGTGGAACCTTCTATGTTCCAATTTATGCCTGTTGCCCCTCGTCCTCTCACTGTCAAAGAGTTTGGCTCCCTCCTCCTTCAAACCACCCTTTAG